>CM064910.1:3335725-3935725 GCA_032727855.1 Quercus ilex subsp. ballota | reverse complement strand
CTGAGGGAGGAGTCATCCCTCAGAGGCTCCCCATGGAGCATTGGGGCGGGAAGCCAGGCCTAAGCCTCGGGCTGGGCCGTGACCTGCCTGTCCTGGCCCTGGGAGCCTATCTTTAGCTGTTTTGTAGGCTGCCGAGTGTCATCCCCCTCCTGCGAAGATGCAAACTTGTTCCCAATAGGCCTTTTGCCCTTGTCCTTCTTCTGCTTGGGATTAGTGGGCTCGGGCCTAGACTACATACTCGCCTGAGGAGGAGGAGGAGGAGGCCTAGACTGGGCAGAGGCCGACCTGGTCTGAGCAGGCTGAGTCCTGGGAGGAGGAGGGGGAAGCTTCGGCTGGGACTTCCCCGCCTGGCCTTCGATTAGGTCCAGCAGACTGGTGTGGGATTTCCTCTTGTAACCCATCTCAGGCCGAGGATAAGTCTCTGACGCTGGGAAGTCCGCTTCGGTTAGACGAGGATCGCCCAAGTCTCTAGGAGGATCCTCGGACTGATGGACTTGATCGAAAACGTCAAACTCTTCCTCGGAAGGGCCAAAATCAGCTACTTCCTCTTCCCTCTCTAGATCTTCTTCAGCGACCTCTGCGGGTCTATGGGAGGAGGAAGGGCCTGCGAGTGTAACACCTTCTGGAGTGGGGGGCTCCTCGAGGAACAAGAACTCGTGCTCAGCTATGGTGATTTTCTACAGCCGAGAATCTTTTGCTCGGATCACGTACTTCGGGGCCACAAACGATTTTTGGATCGGAGTGTACCCCAGGATCTTGTGAGCAGCCCTAACTTGATTATCGGCTTCGTTCACGAATATCTCCGCCCTAAGCACTTTCTGCAAGTCCTCTCTATTAACGAGGTTGAAGTGACGCTCGTGGGCGTACGGGTCTGCGGAAAGAAAGCGCGATCATGTTAGTAACCAAACAATACAAATGACATCAACAATAGAAAATTGAACCCCCCCTCCTACTCCCACTGTCCCACCTGGTGTCCCCTCCGTCATCGGGCAATGGAGCCCATCGTGCCACTCTTCGGACACGATGAGAAAATCCTTGTTCAACCCTTTGCTGGACTCAGGGAGGCACTGGATAAGCCGGACCCTATCCTCCATTGTCTTCATGTAATATGACTTGCCTTTGAGGTGCTGAAGGTTGTAGCACCAGTTTTCGTCATGATGGGTCAACCTTAGCCCCATCTTCTCGTTCAAGGCGTCCACACAGCCCAGAATCCTAAAGACGTTGGTGGCACACTAGGTGGGGGCTAACCGGAAGTACGTAAGGTAGCCCCTCATCACCGGCCCCATGGGAATTCTCATGCCACCTTCTAGGAAGGCGATGATGGGAATCACCACCTCGCCTTCCTTCCTCCAAAGGAGCCATTTCCCTTCCTCACAATACCTTAAACCCACGTTAGCGGGTATCTTATAATCGGTGATGAATTTCTCCATTGCCTCCTTGGTGTAGACTAACTTCTTAAATCTACCCATCCCAAATGACGCCTAAGAGACCTAAGAAAGGAGCAAATGATAGAGAAGGAGGAGTAGGGAGGAAGAAAGCTCAGAGAGGGATAGAGTGACTTACAGAAATGAGGAAAGGCTCCTCAGGCAGGCTTTTTGAGCTGGAGGTGTAGTTGGAAATTTGGCTGGACTCAGGATACACGCGCAAGAGCTCTTGATTGCGAAAGAAAAGGGGAGAAGCAGTTCGAGTGGGTATTTATACCCCAAATCGAGGAACCGTGAGGGTTTTCCCTCCTATAAATACGAGTCGAATCCCCACCTTTGGATCACCATCATCTCGTTGAACGTGGGGAGTACAGATCCGCCTAAATTTAATGGGGGACACGTTATACGCACCAAAGCGCCAGTAACGTGCCTTGGGCAGACGAAAAGACCCCGGCCCTGACATCGGACAAGACTTGACTAGACACGGAATAGGCCCGAGGACGTCAAAATCCTCCTCTCCGCCCGAGGATGCATACAACAAGATTTTGAGGGGCTATTGTGGGGCTAGTTAGCCAGACAGTCTTGGCCCACTTCGTACTGGGCCTAAGGCCCATGCTGAGGGGGTATCCCCGTGAGCCCATGCCGAGGAGGTGTTGAGGATCCGAGGATGAAAGTAAGAAGCCCACTTGCCCAAGAAGTATCGTCGAGGACGATTCTGTCCTCAGATAGCCGAGACCATTAAAGGGAGGAGCAATATACCATCAAGGGGAGTCTCCAGAGCGTCTCAAAAGAAAGAATCGGTACAGCGTGGCAGCCACAGAAGCATGTTGAAGGAACAGTCCAGGGAGGAACTGTCACCTCCACATTAAATGACCACAACTAACATTCTGGCCGCATTAATGAGGAAAAGACCCCTGAACAGTGCAGCCTTGGTTGCTGCAACCCACAGAAAGAATGGAAAAACGGCTGATAGGACAAGCACTGAAGTGATGGTCTGCTTGATCAACAAATGGAGGGCTACGATCAACTAAAAGGGGATATATAATGTAAGAAGCCTTTCTGGAATAGGGGGAAGAGGAAAGAAAAGAGGAAGGGAGCAAAGGGCATAACCATAAAAGGCCTGAGTAGTAAAAAGAAGAGGGGGGAAGAGCTACCGTCCCTGAAGTGGAGGGCCAAGGACAGATGTTCACGCTTTAGTCCACTTGTAACCATGTTTAGTTGCTATAATCCTCACTAGGGCCTAGTTCTTCTACCCACGCTCTACAAATTCATTGTAATGGGCTAACCGGGTTTGAGTCCACTCTCTCAATAGCAGAAGTGCCCAAATCCGGTCCCTACAATATATATATATATATATATATATATTTTTTGGTTCATTTAAAAAAAAAATATTAATATATAAATAAATAATGCAACTTTACGCATTCTCTAACTCATTAAATCCAACTCACCATTAATTCAGTCAATCATATAATCTTCGTATTTTAAAATATTTTACATCAGAAAATATTATAGGTATAATATGAACTAGCGAATACAATCAATATAAAATTTAATTTTTGTCTAAAAAAATACAAAGAGTTACAATCATCATGAGCCACCTTTAGAATTGTAGGGTAGAAAAATTTGAGGTTTTTTTTTTTTTTTTTAAATTTTTTTTTTTAAATTACGATAATAATTTTCAAATTCTATATACTTTTTGTGGGGGGCAAAAGCCCAGATCTAGTAATTGGGCCTGGGGCCCTGTTCTTTATGGCATCCTACGTCCGAAGAGCAAAAGCGGGCTGGGACACTGCTCCTGCAGGCCTCGGGCCCGAAGATGGCCGAAAAGTATAATCCGAGGAGGTGATTCATCGTCCGAAGAGCTTTTACTCCTCGGATACGGGTAGTACTGGTTAAATGCATGTACAGGAGGCCCGAGTGCCCTTCCTGGCAACCTGGGTAACAAAAATAAGCTCTGGGCACTCCGGAGGATGATAAGAAGGAAGAAATATTTAAAGGAAAGGCTGCTACCACCGTATTTAATGCACTGCAACAGCTTTTCTGGCCGCATTTATGTGGAGAAGACCCCTGAACAGTGAAAGCCCAGCTACCGCCACTCACAAAGAACTAAAGTGGGTACATGATGTGACATGCGCTCAAGAGGTTACCTAGATGAGGAACAAGTGGACGATGGAGATGAAGGAAAAAGGTGCTTTATAAGAAGGTCGATCCCCGAGAAAAAAAGGGGAGAGGAAAAAAGAAAAAGCTTGACCGTAGTTCTGCATGTTGCAATTACTGTTCATTCAATAAAATGCCTCTTCGGACTTTCATCTAAGAAGCCTTTGTCCTTGTATTATTTTTGCCTCACGTAACCTAGCCATCCTTTGTTTAATTCAGATCCAGCCCAACTCTTTCACCCACTCTCTACAAATTCATTATGCTTGGTTTGTTGGGCCTCTAACCCATCTCTTTAGGGCTTGAGCTGCAAAAACTGACCCTACAATTGGCGCCGTCTGTGGGGAGAGCTTGTGCAGGGGAGAAAACAACAGTAGGTGATGGCTGAACCAAATCAGCAAGAAGCAGAATCTAGGGCATCTCAACACGTGGACCCTTTTTTCAACCTGGAGAGAAGACAAGATCGAGAAGGTAGTGTACATACTGTGCCCTTTGACCAGAGTCGATCACACGGTGGGAGTCACATATCCCATGCAGAAAAGAATCGAGATTTGCAGCGAGAGGTTGAAAAACTAAAAAGGGAGTTGCGCCATGCAAAGAGGAAAAGGGCTTCCTCGTACTCCGATGAGGACCCTGATGACGAGCCAGATGTTACTTATCAACATAAGTCCAGGACACCAGCCAGCGAATCCTATTCTTATGAACAAGAAGCCCATCGTAAGGGGCAACATAGAATTCCATCACAAGAAGACATGGGAAATGACGCCATGAGCAGGGCTATAAATCAGATTTCTAGGTCACCCTTCACGCGCAGGATTGAAGAGGCGAAACTTCCTCGGCGCTTTAACCAACCAACATTCACCGTCTATAATGGTAGGACGGATCCCGTGGAACACGTGAGTCATTTCAACCAGAAGATGGCTGTCTACTCCAGGGACGAGGCACTGATGTGCAAGGTTTTCCCCTCTAGTCTTGGACCAGTGGCGATGAGATGGTTCGATGGACTAATCCCAAATTCCATCAGTTCCTTCAAAGAGCTCACCCAAGCCTTTGGTTCGCACTTTGTTACCTGCCGAAGGGTGGCCCGACCTTTGTTGTCACTGCTGTCTTTAAGCATGCAGGAAGGAGAAATCTTGAAGGTGTATTCAGATAGATATTGGGAGATGTTTAACGACATGGAGGGCAATTTTGATGCAATGGCCCTAGAAACATTTAAGCTCGGTCTTCCTACCGACTATGGTTTAAGGACATCTTTGTCTGGCAAACCTGTTACTAGCATGCGTCAGCTAATGGATCACATTGAGAAGTATAAGAGGGTCGAAGAAGATCAGCAACAAGGAAAAGGCAAGGATAAGGTTATTCCCCAAGAGAGGAGGGACTTCAGGTCAGATCGATACCATAATAACAAACCGAGGAGGGATTTTCCTGCGCAGTCAGGATCAGCCAATCCCCAGGCAGTCAACACAGTATTCAGAGATCCAGTCCACTAAGTTTTGGAAAAGGTCAGGAATGAGCCATTCTTCAAGTGGCCGAATAAAATGGTGGGGAATCCTAATAGGCGCAATCGCAATCTCTACTACCAATACCACCAGGATCATGGACACACGACCGAAGACTGCAGAAGTTTGTGGGATCATTTGGATCAGCTGGTCGGTGAAGGGAAATTGAGACATCTTTTGCATCACTCCAGTGGTCAAGGGGGCCAGGTGAGCTCGGAGCCTAGGGGGGACGATCCTTTAAAACCCCCTCTGGGAACCATCAACGTTATCTTTGCAGCACCAGGAAGAACAGGATCCTGGCCATCTAAGGTCATGTCAGTAGATCGGCTGCCTGCGGGGGACTTTGGCCAGGGTCCGAAGAGATGCAAAGTGGACGGTCATCCAGTTTTAGGGTTCTCGGATGTTGACACGGTGGGGACTATCCAGCCGCATAATGATGCGCTGGTCATAACTCTCAGAATCAGAGGGTATGATGTGAAGCGGGTGATGGTCGATCAAGGCAGTGCTGCAGAAATTATGTACCCTGACCTCTACAGGGGGCTGAACCTCAAACCCAGTGACCTAACGCCGTATGGTTCTCCACTGATCAGTTTCGAAGGAAGGGCCGTGACCCCTAAGGGCCAAATACGATTACCTGTACAGACTGGCTCAGAGGTGGTGGAAGTGGATTTCATAGTGGTAGACGTATTTTTGCCCTATACGGCAATTGTAGCCAGGCCTTGGCTTCATGCTCTGGGGGCAGTTTCTTCTACCTTACATCAGAAAATCAAATATCCATCCGAAGGCCAGGTTTGCGAAATCCGCAGGGACCAATTCATGGCTAGACAATGCTTGGTGGCTGCCATTCAACATGAGCCAGAAGCAAAGTCACCAGCAAAAATCGAAGAGAACTTATAGCAACGAAAGCATCGGTTATCGCCCACTAAAGATCCGGATAAGGGCTCGGGGTGCGAGGACTTAACAAAAGTCGTCATTGGGGATGATCCTGAAAAATTCTTTCGGGTCGGATCCCACTTACCTTTACAGGAAAAGGAGAAGTTAGTGCAAATTCTTACGGAAAACCTTGACGTATTCGCCTGGAACGCTTATGAAGCCCCTAGGGTGGATCCGGAATTCATATGCCACTATTTGAAAGTAAATCCCACGGTCACCCCTAAGAAGCAGCCTCCTCGTCGTCCATCCAAAGAACATGCCGAAGCAGTTAGAGAAGAAGTGGCAAAGCTCAAGCAGGCTGGAGCTATTAAAGAGATTTTCTACCCAGAGTGGTTGGCAAATACTGTGGTGGTGAAGAAGAAGAACGAGAAATGGCGAGTATGTATGGATTTCACTGATCTAAACAGGGCGTGCCCTAAAGATCCGTTTCCTATGCCAAAAATCGATCAGCTCGTAGATGCCACTGTCGGACACCCCCGAATGAGCTTCTTGGATGCCTTTCAAGGCTATCACCAGATACCCTTAGCCCTGGATGACCAGGAGAAGACTGCTTTTGTAACTCCCATTGGTAATTACCATTATAAGATGATGCCATTCGGCTTGAAAAATGCGGGTTCCACTTACCAAAGGATGATGAAAAGGATGTTTGAATCACAGCTAGGCAAAAATATCGAGATCTACATAGACGACATGGTGGTGAAGAGCAAAGTGGTGGCCGAGCATGTAAAGGATCTAGAAAGTACTTTTAGAGTTCTCAGAAAATACAAGCTGCGCTTGAATGCTTCTAAGTGCTCATTTGGGGTGGGATCAGGCAAGTTCCTAGGATATATGGTGACTCACAGAGGAATTGAGGTCAACCCAGACCAGATAAAGGCCATTAATGAGCTACAAGCTCCTCGAAATCCCAAGGAAGTTCAGAAACTGACGGGGATGACCGCAGCCCTAAATCAATTTATCTCACGGTCAGCAGACAGGTGTCGGCCTTTCTTTTCCTTGATTAATAAATGGAAAGGGTTTGAATGGATAGAAGAGTGCGCTACGGCATTCCAGCAATTGAAGGATTATTTAGCTCGACCGCCAATTATGTCCAGCCCTGAGCCGGACGAAGTCTTATTTGCGAATATCGCTGTAGCTCCCCATGCGGTAAGCTTGGTGCTGGTCCGAGCAGATGGTGGTGTACAAAAACCAGTTTACTGTGTAAGCAAATCGCTGCATGAAGTCGAAATCCGTTATTTACCCTTAGAAAAGGCTATTCTAGCAGTAGTTCTTGGTACGCGAAAGCTCCCACATTATTTCCAAGCCCATACGGTCATTATTCTCACCCAACTTCCGCTCAGGGCAATACTCCGAAGTGCGGATTATACTGGAAGAATTGCTAAATGGGGGACGATCCTAGGGGCTTTTGATATCAAGTACATGCCACGCACCTCGATCAAGGGTCAAGTGATTGCTGATTTGGTAGCTGAGTTCACGGAGCCCCAATTAGAAGAGGTAAAGCCGACGTCAGACATGGATGAAAAATCAGTTGGCATGATCTCTCAACAAGGCCCTTCCCTTTGGGAGGCGTACGTGGATGGCGCCGCGAATCAAAAAGGTTCTGGAGTGGGGCTAGTGTTGCTATCCCCCGAAGGAATCATTATTGAAAAAGCACTAAGGCTAGGCTTTTCGGTAACAAATAATGAGGTGGAATACGAAGCCCTACTGATGGGGATGAGCATGGTCCAGAAGATGGAAGGAAGGGCAGTAAAGCTGTTCTCGGATTCAAGGTTGATTGTGGGTCAAGTACAGGGGGAGTTTGAGGCAAAAGATGAAAGAATGCAGGGATACTTGAGCCGAGTTAAACATCTGCAAACCGGGTTCTAATCTTTTAGCCTGGAGCATGTGCCTAGGAGTGGTAACACACACGCTGACTCCTTGGCCACACTAGCCACCTCTTCGGCACAGGATTTGCCGAGAGTTATGCTCGTCGAGGACTTGTATCAACCTACCGACGCAAGAAGAGAAGTAATCCAAGTACATCAAGTCAGGGCCGGACTCAGCTGGATGGACCCTTTAATTAAATTTCTAAAGGAAGAGGTCTTACCTGAAGAAAAGGGGGAGGCCGACAAAATTCGGAGGAAAGTGACCAGGTTCTGGTTATCCGAAGATCAGAAGTTATATAAACGTTCCTATTCGGGGCCTTATTTATTGTGCATGCTCCTGAAGCGGCTGAGCTACTATTAGAAGAATTGCACGAAGGAATCTGTGGAAGCCACACTGGGGGTAGGTCTTTGGCTCACTGAGCTCTTACTCAGGGTTATTGGTGGCTCAACATGCAAAAAGAAGCCCTGAATTATGTTAAAAAATGTGATCAGTGCTAGCGATTTGCCCCACGTATTCATCAGCCCGGAGGAACTCTTAACCCGCTAACCAGCCCATGGCCTTTTGCCCAATGGGGCTTGGACATCGTGGGGCCGTTCCCTAAGGCTGCAGGAAACAAGAGATATCTGCTGGTCGGCACTGACTACTTCACAAAGTGGGTTGAAGCAGAACCTCTGGCCAACATCCGAGACATAGATGTGCAGAAGTTCGTGTGGAAGAATATAGTTACTCGATTTGGAGTTCCACACAGTCTTATCTCGGACAATGGCCTCCAGTTTGATAGCAAAGCATTTAGGAGTTATTGTAGCGAGCTGGGAATCGTGAACAGATATTCCACCCCAGCGTATCCCCAGGGTAATGGCCAAGCAGAAGCTGTTAATAAGGTCATTGTGAGTGGCCTGAAAAAGAAACTTGACGACGTGAAGGGCAAATGGGTTGAAGAGTTGCCACATGTGCTTTGGGCTTACAGAACTACTCCACGCAGGTCTACTGGAGAGACTCCTTTCTCGACGACCTATGGGGCTGAAGCTGTCATACCCCTGGAAACTGGATTCCCAACGTTGAAAACTAGCTCATTCAACCTGAAGGGCAACAATGAGCAGCTAGAGAGGAGTTTAGACCTAATTGATGAAAGGAGGGAAAATGCAATGGTCCGATTGGCGCATTATCAGCAAAAGCTCAGGCAGGGTTACGACGTCAACGTAAGGCTCAGACCTTTGGAACCTGGTGATCTGGTGTTAAGAAAAGTGGTCGGCACTGCGAAGAACCCAGCTTGGGGAAAATTAGGACCTAATTGGGAAGGGCCATATCGCATTACTTCAGGGGCTGGCATTGGGGCGTATTTCCTTGAAGACTTGGATAGCCATGTGATATCACGCCCTTGGAATGTAAATAACCTCAAAAGGTATTATTATTAATCGAATTTTCCTTTTAATCAATATAACGACATGTTATATAAAATGTTGTTTTAAGTGTTTAAACTTAAATCCTATCATGCCTGTAGTCCTCGGACCAGATGATTTGGGTTAGTTAACACTCCCTTACAGTTCTTTTAAGTGTTTAAACTTAAATCCTATCATGCCTGTAGTCCTCGGACCAGATGATTTGGGTTAGTTAACACTCTCTTACAGTTCTTTTAAGTGTTTAAACTTAAATCCTATCATGCCTGTAGTCCTCGGATCAGATGATTTGGGTTAGTTAACACTCCCTTACAGTTCTTTTAAGTGTTTAAACTTAAATCCTATCATGCCTGTAGTCCTCAGACCAAATGATTTGGGTTAGTTAACACTCCCTTACAGTTCTTTTAAGTGTTTGAACTTAAATCCTATCATGCCTGTAGTCCTCGGACCAGATGATTTGGGTTAGTTAACACTCCCTTACAGTTCTTTTAAGTGTTTAAACTTAAATCCTATCATGCCTGTAGTCCTCAGACCAGATGATTTGGGTTAGTTAACACTCCCTTACAATTCTTTTAAGTGTTTAAACTTAAATCCTATCATGCTTGTAGTCTTCGGACCAGATGATTTGGGTTAGTTAACACTCCCTTACAGTTCTTTTAAGTGTTTAAACTTAAATCCTATCATGCCTGTAGTCCTCGGACCAGATGATTTGGGTTAGTTAACACTCCCTTACAGTTCTTTTAAGTGTTTAAACTTAAATCCTATCATGCCTGTAGTCCTCGGACCAGATGATTTGGGTTAGTTAACACTCCCTTACAGTTCTTTTAAGTGTTTAAACTTAAATCCTATCATGCCTGTTTAAATCTAAATTTAATGTAACTGCTATAGCTAAAATATCATTCTCTGATGATCCATGATTGAAACTCCTAAATATATTTAAATTATCATTGGCTCATGTTGCCTTTTAGTGATAGTTCCTACACATTCTGCTTACTTTTAGTAACAATCATAATCATGTACGCTGATAACATGATATTGGGGTCCCATAACATTAAAGTACAAGACTTTATAACAAAAGTAAAAGAAAAATTACTTCATTGATTAAAAAAAGATTAACTTACAATCTCTTATAATAAAAATAAAAAAGTTAATAAAAAAAAAAATCCTATCAGTCTATTCTTTTGCTGAAGGGATCACATTGTCAGCAGCCTGGCCCATCCAAGCAGCAGCTTTTGGGGCTTGACCCTTGGGCTCATCAGAAGTCTTCTTTCCCTCCAACCCTTTGCCTTTGTCTTTTTCTGGTTCAGCAGGTTTATCCTTATCACCTGGCTGACCAGTTTCTTTGGGGGCATCAAGGGTGGAGGGGGGAGCTTGGTTGACCAAGTTTTGCTCTGAAACCTCTGGAAGCTGTGGAGCAGGAGGGTCAGGACCTGGGAGCTCTCGGATTTCGGGGTCATAGTATATGCTCCCAAGTAACCTCAGGGGGGAATCCGAGGAGACCCCAGCAGCGTCCAGTGCCTTTTGCCAGGTTATGTCGCAGTAATCACGACTAACCAAGGCAAACTGTTCAGTAAGCTGCTGCCCGGTCTCATCTACCCCCAACTGATACGCCGCCTTCCTTTCAGCTTCAATTGACTCCTTGGCCAGTTGAGCCTTCTGTTCGGCTGCTAGGGCGCTCTCTTTGGCTTTTTGGAGTTCAGCTCTGAGACCCTCAGTATCTCCCTTTCAGTCTCCAGGTTGATCTCTGTCATATTCAACTTTTTGCGCTGCTCCTCAGCTTGGGTCTCGGCGTTCTTTAGGCCGGCTCTGAAGCTGTTCCTTTGATTGGTCATGTCTTTCAGTTGCTCTGACACGTGAGCATAGTCCTCCTTCAACTGACCCAAAGACTTTTCTGCCTCAGATTGAGACTGCGCTGCTGCTTGAGCCTCGAGGTAGGACTTCTTATTCCATTCCTCGGCTACGTAAATTTGCTGAGTAATCTGCATGACAGCATTTTCAATATCGAGTGAAGAAGGGAAGCAAAGTCAATTACGAATAAAACCTAAATTAAGAATGAGTATTTACCATGGCCACGTCCCTCTTAAGGGACAAGAAGAGCTCCTTCTGGTTGAAGCGCTTATAGGAGTCCATGTCATGAGGGAGGAGGAGTGGTTGCTGCAGGGCCTCAGCAATGTACCCTGCCCTTCCCCCATCATAGTTGCGGAAGGAGGTGTCCCAAGGAAAGGGAGCGCCATCCAACTCCAACCTTGGGGACCAAATGCGAGTTCCCCCTCCTCGGCGGACGTCGGCCACAACCATGTCCTCTCGGCTCTCGGTGGAGGAGGCCCTCCTGCTTCGGTGGTCTCGTACCACCTTTTGTTGTTTATTAGTTTTAGGTGGCATAACCACCTCCCTCTCTTCAGGCTCGTGTGGCCTCTTCTTCTGCAGGTTTGGTATGGGCTTCAAACCTGGGTAGGCACTAGGGGCAGGGTCACCACCACTTTAGACGTCCCAGCATCCTTGTGCTCGGTCTTTTGGCCCATCTTCTTCATTAAACTCCTTAAGTCCATATCTTCATCTGACGAGCCTTCAGGACTGGCAACGATCAGAACAGGATGAATGCTTGAATGCCTGTCGATCTCTTCCTCGGCGTCCGAAACTTCTACCACTTGCTCTCCCGTTGGAGCTTCCCCCTCGAAATGGAACTTGTCTATTTGCCCCTCAAGTGAAGAACTAGAGGAGCCAACTCTTTCGCCCTCAACCTCTTGTCCGAGGGGAATTTGTTGGAGTGGTTGGACGAGAGGAGGTATATTCTAAGGGTTCGGGTGTGGCACGGGTGGAAGTTCGTGCGGTGCCAAAAAACCCCTCCAAGATACGTCAATGCGGTTGAGACGGCGATCTCCCTGGATTATCACGCTGCCCACCGGTTGGAAGTCTTTGGGTTTCGCTTTGTACCCTAAGATGAGGGGAGCCGATCGGAGTTGTCCGTCCTCGCTAACGAAGATCTCCGACCGCAATAAAAAGTTCAGCGCAGCGACGTTGGTGAGGCTGAGCCGAGGAGTAATGTGTTCTTTATCTGTTACAAATCACAGCAAAGTTTGATTAGAAAATTGGAAGTAGCAACACACACAATCAAAAATGGATCCTAAGCCTACGGTCAAAGTGCCTAAAACTAGTGTCCCACCTGGCTCTCCATGCTTGGTCGGACAGTGAGGGCCTTATACCACGCGCCCGAGACGATCACATAGTCGTCCTTTAGCCCTTTGTTGGACTTGGGGAGGCAGGAAATTAGCCGAACAATGTCGGACCGGGATTTTAAATAATATCCCGCCCCTTGTTGGCTGTGGAACTCGTACATGTGCACCACGTCGAGTCAAGTGAGTCCCAATCCTAGGTGGTGATTAAGGTCTTCAATTGCTCCTAGGATCCTAAACATGTTAGGCGCGCACTGCCAAGGGGTAATCCTATGGTTTCGAAGGTAACTAGTGGTGAGGGGACCCATAGGAATCGTCATTCCTCCCTCTAGGAAAGCAATGAGGGGGATCACCACTTCCCCGGTTTTCCGATCTGTCAGTATTTTCTCGGGAGGACAATACCTCACCCCCACGTTTGGGGGTATGCGGTATATGGCCCTAAACTTCTCCAACTGGGCAGGACTGTCTACCATGTACTCGAGTTTGCCCATCTTTCTTAAACGGAAAAATGAAAACGCGACGTAGAAGACAGCTGAAGAGAAAACAGATGGCTTGGGGCGATGAAAACTTACAAACACGGAGCTAGGGATCGATCTTTGACCTCGTAGAGAGATTCTTAAAGGCTCTGAGAAGGATTGGGGTCAGCGATTGAGAAAGCTCGGAGCGCTTGGATGCTTGTTCTTGTTGGATAGTATGAAAATTGCAAGATAAAAGAGAAATACTAACCTCTGAGATTTTATATGAGGACGAACGAAGGGGCAGAAGTTATTTCGCCCAAATCCCAAGAAAGAACCCTGTCCGTTGGATCAGCAGTCCACCGTTGGATGCAAAGGACAAGACGCCGCCTGAAGTAATTAATGTAGCGCTTTGGGAATACGGAAAACAACTGCAGCAATGATGGAACGCGCACGTCCATATCTACACAAGTGCCAGTTTGAATTTTTGTCTATTCTCAAGCTAATTACCCCGTGGCAAGTCAAAATCCCACTTTTTCTCTTCGGATGTGAGGGAAAAATTGAGATTTTGAGGGGCTATTGTGGGGGGCAAAAGCCCAGATCTAGTAATTGGGCCTGGGGCCCTGTTCTTTATGGCATCCTACGTCCGAAGAGCAAAAGCGGGCTGGGACACTGCTCCTGCAGGCCTCGGGCCCGAAGATGGCCGAAAAGTATAATCCGAGGAGGTGATTCATCGTCCGAAGAGCTTTTACTCCTCGGATACGGGTAGTACTGGTTAAATGCATGTACAGGAGGCCTGAGTGCCCTTCCTGGCAACCTGGGTAACAAAAATAAGCTCTGGGCACTCCGGAGGATGATAAAAAGGAAGAAATATCTAAAGGAAAGGTTGCTACCACCGTATTTAATGCACTGCAACAGCTTTTCTGGCTGCATTTATGTGGAGAAGACCCCTGAACAGTGAAAGCCCAGCTACCGCCACTCACAAAGAACTAAAGTGGGTACATGATGTGACATGCGCTCAAGAGGTTACCTAGATGAGGAACAAGTGGACGATGGAGATGAAGGAAAAAGGTGCTATATAAGAAGGTCGATCCCCGAGAAAAAAAAGGGAGAGGAAAAAAGAAAAAGCTTGACCGTAGTTCTGCATGTTGCAATTACTGTTCATTCAATAAAATGCCTCTTCGGACTTTCATCTAAGAAGCCTTTGTCCTTGTATTATTTCTACCTCACATAACCTAGCCATCCTTTGTTTAATTCAGATCCAGCCCAGCTCTTTCACCCACTCTCTACAAATTCATTGTGCTGGGTTCGTTGGGCCTCTAACCCATCTCTTTAGGGCTTGGGTTGCAAAAATTGACCCTACACTTTTTAATAATACAAAAAATGTTATAAATAACTTTTATTAAAAAGTGATATTTTTGCTAACTTATCTTTTGAATTCCTAAGAAAAATGTATTATTTTTTAATAATAAATTTTAATAAAAAAGATAATCAAAATGAAGTAACAATTGGTTTTCCTTTTATGCATTGTAATGTTTTATGAGGACATTTTATCAAGACAATTTTATTTATATGAATTTAAGTTCTTCTAACAATTGTGAAAATTTCAAGCAGTAATTCAAAAGGTAATTCATGTTATTGTTCAATTATTGATTGTGTAGTTGTATGATGGATTTGGCCAATATAGGTTGTAATTTATAAGTTGCTTAGGATATTAAATGTAGTGTAGTGTATGATTTAAGTTAATAAATACGTTACATATACATTTTTATTTCTTTTTTTAAAAAAACCTTAGTCCAAATTGAAAAATAAAATAAATGAAAAAAAGAAAAAGAAGAAGAAAGCGACTACCATAAAAATATTATCAAGCGCAATACATGAGTTCGCAACTAGTTTAAGTAAAATAGTAGAAGTCTTTTAGAAGAAAAGTCTTAACTTCACATTTTTACTAACAATTTCTTCTAAGAAATTTCATATACCCTTAGAGAATTAGTAATTCAGGAAAAACTAATTTGTAAATTCACCCAAAAAATCATGATTAAGGGAATGTCCAATGGCTCAAAATGTCTAGGCACTTATCCGTGGTAAACTGCAAAAATGCAAGGCAATGGTTCAGGATTTTTATCACCTAGCTAGCTAGACAAATGATGGGGAAGCTGACCAGGAAAGAGCTGGAGATGTGGGTGATGGTATCGTGGTCCATCTGGAATGCCAAGAATCGGTTCCACTTTGAAGCAAGGTAAACTCATATCCTTAAGGGTGCAACGACACTTCTGGAGGATTACCAAAGGCTGAGTCGTAATATTTCATGTTTTTGAGCACCTTAGTGTGCTCCTCTGTGTTTTTCTTTTTCATTGTACTCACTTTTGCAGGGTTATAGTTATAGTTGTTTGTTTTTCTTACTTGAAACTTTATTTTTTTTCCTATTGTTAACTGGGGCCTGGCTAACACCAGGGTGTTTTTTGTGCCGTGGCCCAATTTTTTTGGTTTTGTTTTCCTCTTTTATCATTGCACACCCTTGATGCGATTGTCACTCTATAAGTATAAGTGCTTATGGAGTGTGGGGAGTAAGAGTCAGGGTTCAAGTCTCCAGGAGGGAGTTTTCACACATACACACTTTATATTATTTTAAAGTAGAATTTCTATCTTGTTAAAAAAAAAAAAAAAAAAAAAAAAAAAAAAAAAACTAGAGTGAACTGTTTCGTATAAGACTTATGAAGCACAAGTTTTTTAGGCCCAACTAGAGTTATAACCTTGGGCTTCCAAGCATCATGGGCTTTGTGCCTTGACCCGTTTTCGTTTGACAACTAAGATCTAAAACTGTGTCTTCTTTTTTCTACTGGGCTTAAGAAGAATCGGAACCACCTCATGAACCTCAAAAAGGAGGATGCCCCACCTCCCTTCATTCCCACGTTCAATAGTGTTTTTTTTCTTTTCTTTTTTTCTTTTTTATCTTTTCATTTTTGTTTTCATAGATATACTAAATAAATAAGCTTATAAATATAACAATAACTAGCAATTAATTGTTGTGAAATTTTTGCTTGTGATTAACCTATAACAAGGATTTAATAATAACGTGAATTCAAGAAAATAATGATTTATAAAAAGTAACAGGTCGAGTGATGTAATTTTTATCAAAGTTACATTAAATGCACCAAGAACTAAACTCATTTAGCAATATTATATTTCAAAAATATATATTATCAATACTTTTAGCAAGAAGAGTCCAATTTTGGCTTGAAAACATACATAGGGAATTTTCCAAGTTAGCCTTAATTTTAGTTTTATTAAAACTAAGTTAATGCAGAGCTCATCTATAACTTCTACTATATATAGAATTATTATGTCCTTATGCCAAAAAAGAAAAATCTTCTCCAATACAAAAGAAAGTGAAACAAACAAAGAGCATGAGAAATATGCATAGGCAAGCATTTATGCTTGCTTGTTTAGATTTATATACCTCTCTCTCTCTTTTCTTTTATCTTTTATTTATTTATTTTTTATTATTATTATTTTTTACTTATATCTAGACTTCATACTAACATCCCCCCCCCCCCCCCCTAACTTCTTTGTCCCTTTCTTTTCCTAAACATGTCCAAATCAACCCACTGTTTACGAAAGGTAAAAGAAAAACATACATACATTTAAATAGACTTGTAAAAGCAACCATCAATAGTTACAATAATAAGAATTCAATTTTGGTTTCAAACATACCTAAGATATATAGGATTATTATGTCATTGTGCCAAAACATAAAAACCTTCTCCAACACAAAAGAAAGTGAATCAAAGAAAAATCATGAGAACAAGCAAGTTAATAATGAAATGAATTTATACTTACTTGCTTAGATTTATATGCCTATCTTTCTATTTTTTTTTATTTTTTTTATTTTATATATCTGTGTCTAGAATTCATACTAAAATTTTACTTTTTCTTTTCTTTTTTTCTTCTCTTGAAGTCACGGCTACTAGGGGTGCCAAGAGCGAAAGTTGAAGTTCTATTGTGATATATCCTTGATTGCCTATGAAACACTTGTGGCTAAAACGTAAATTTTTATTATTGCCAATGGAGAGCCCATATTTTATTACTTGCACTCTGTTTGTTTCAGCATTAACGTTTTCTGAAAAATAGTTCAATTTCCAAAGAGTATTTTCTGGAAAACTATTTTATTTTCTGGTGTTTGGTAACGACATTGAAAATGAGCTTGAGAATGTTTTCCGGTGTTTGGTATGCAAATTTTTTTTTCCTCTTTTATAATTTAAAACATGTGTATTATGTAAACCAACTATCGTAATCAATTTCCCCCTAAAAAAAAAAAAACTAATGTAATCAATATAAATAAAAAACCAAGAATGAATTTGGTTTTCATACTAAAATTTTGACAATAAATGCAGTCAAAATTAGTTGTCAAATTTTCATGATCTTTACCACTCATCTTGCTCATTTATAACATGTACACACACACACACACACACACACACACACACACACACACACACACATATGAACTGTACATACATACAAAGTCGGCTCTATACTAGAAGCAAATGTTGGGGTCGCCTAAGGCCCCAAGTAGAAAAAATGCCCCCAAATTTTAACCAATAGTGAATTTTTTTCTTTTCATTATAACAGTATAAATTAAGTTCAAATATTAGACAATAAATAAAATAATATTTAAAAAAAAATAGAGAAATGCTACGTTCACAACATTTTTCGCAACACTTTCACAATAAATTCTAAGTGGTAGGTTGTTACAGGTTGTTATTAATGACAAAAATTAATTTCATTGGTGAATTCAAATTAAATCAGTAACAACTTAACACCTAGGATTTTTTTTTGAAAATATTGTGAATGTAGTACTTCTCAAACATTTTTAAAAAAAAAATACACAAAAAACTTCACTAACATTTTTCAGAAGTTGAGTTGGCAAACTTTTACTAGTTTTTTTTTTTTTTTTTACTAGTTCTTATTTAAGTCCATCACTAACATTACTTTTTCACTTACCCACATTAACAGGTGTAAAAAGTTTTGTCAATTTTTTTGTCTATAGACTTTGTAAAAAAAAAAATCGACGTAGTTCATGTTAATTAGTAATTTAGTAGTAATTTTTGCATCTAAAACAAGATAATAAAGTTCAAGTAATATTTATTTATTTTTTTAAATCGTGTGTAAATTCTCCATATAAAAGGCCTCAATTTTAGTTTTCGCCTTAGGCCCCAAATACATTAAGCCACCCCTGCATACATAGCGCATAAAAAGTGTTAGGTTCTAAGACTTTAGGAACTAATGTATTAGAACTTCAATTTGTAATATGTTGACAAACCATGATCAAAACATAGAGTCTAGGTTTAAGCTTCCTCAAAGTGTGTTTAATTGTAAAATTGGAATCGAGTGATTGCAGAAATTATTTAACAAAATCTGCAAGGCTCGATCGATTGAAACATGTGCAGATTTATTTTTCTGCAAAAATTCCAATTTAGCCCAAGCCCATTTGACGTGTAGGGTTTTGTGGTTTACTCCAAGTATAAAAGGAAAGACCCTAGCTACGTTTTAGAAGTCTTTGAGTGTTGTGTGTTGAATTTTCTGTGAGATCTAGAGGTGTTTACCTTCATACACACACATAGAGTTGTCAAAATCAAGATTCGTGTCAAGAACTTAATGATCTCTTCAGTTGCTGCATAAAAAACTTTAAAGAAGATTTGAAATCTTTGAGTGGAGTCTCAAAGTCACAAGTAGGAGAACGGTGTTGGTACTGCACAATGAATCATCATAACTTAGTGAACATATAATTATTTGTGCAAAACAACTAATGCTTAAAAGAAATAACTTACATTAAGAAGTTAAGGAATTTAAGAAAATATATTTTCTTATTGAAAAAGCGATTATTCTAAAATTAAAAAAGTTATCTTTTGTGTGTCCCAATCCATTGCTCTACATGTTTACATCAATATATATAAATATATATATATATATATATAATGATATGTTCAATCTTAGCTAATAAATTATGACACCTTTAAAAAAAAACCCTTACTTTTCAAATAATATATATCAATTTTCTACTATAGAGTGTATCAAAAATTTGTGTTTTAATACAAATTTGCTTAACTATTTTAGAGTGGACTTGAGAAGTCCATCTCTCAAAATGTTTTCTGTAGATAGTTGGAAGATCTTGTTCATTAGTCATGAGTGATCATCAAGAATGAACACTTTTAGTTCAAAATGTCTAAGACCCAAAGCCACAGTTGGCCCAACCCAAACAATTACTTAAAGGCCATTAAAGTCATTCAACAAAAATTACCACACACGTGGTCCAAAGTCCAAAATCCAAAATTCCAAACCCATACTGTTGGGTTAAAATAAATTGACTCCGTTAATTAATTCAATTACTTAAGTTGATTAATTAAGTTAAATTACATGCAAATCTTGGAGGCACCAATAAATCACCAAATAAAATAATATGTAGGGAAAATAAATAACATGGTGATTTATTGACAAATGGGAAAAACCTTTCACAAGGCAAAAACCACACCGGGTGAATTTCAGATCACTACTCCCAAGAATCTACTAATCAATAATCAAATGGTTACAAGTTTGAGGGATCGTACCACTAACTTGGCCTATCCCAAAATATCAACTTACAGTTGAATTTTCGCTTTAATACCCAATTGAACTTGTTCTTGTAATTGACTTCTTTCCTTTGCACGGATCCCAATACGTGACTAACTTCAGTAACTTGATTGATTGTTGTTGGCTGCAAAGTTCTTCACTTCATAAATGATGAAGATTAGGAAGCACTGGGTTACAAAACCCTAAGACATACAAACACAGTAGTTTCTCACAGAGTATATGAGTTCTATGTCTTTGTTTCCGTACTTGATATTTTTTAAAATAAGCCTTATATATGACTAGGGTTGTAGAGAGAGATACCTTAATCATTCAAGTCATCATGGGCCGAATTTTAAATTTAAGAATTCTAAAATTGTAGTTCTCGATAGATCGAGCTTGTGTCGAGCTTCTCCATTAATCCTCGATAACGGCTGGTGTCAAGCTTTAATGAAACAACTTTTATTCACTTGTATCTTGGATCAAACTTCATGTCTTTAATGATACCACTTGGTACGTTTGAACAACATACTTCTTGATACATTAAACCTAACTTAGATCTACCTAATTATAAATAAAGTGCGTTTTGTCAAAAGATTAGCCAATTACATAGAAAATATGACCCTAACACATACATATGAACTAAATCCACCACAAAACTACTAACCCAATCCACACTCCTTTATGATGATTCAAACACACAAAAACACAATTCATAACTCATAAGACAAGAACTACAAACATACAATGATTAATTAAAGCAATGATACTGTCACATGACTCACATTCACTTTTTTCTTTCCATTTTTCATATCCACTCTCATTTTTTAATTGTGAACATTTTTTCTCTCATTTTTTTGTTTTGTTTTAAATAGATGTAAATAAGTGTAAGAAACTACTTTCTTAAAAAAAAGAAACCATATGAAAACCAAAATTAGTTTTAATCACCCAATTACCCAATCCCCTAAACCCAATCAGACCATCCTCACCAAATCCAAAACAACCTATCACCCATGCCAAAAATAAGAGAATGATTTAGGTTAAACAGAAAAAGGAAAAACTATAAAGAAAATAAGGAAAACGATGAAAGAGAGTTTCAGTCAAGGTTAAGACAATAGGAGGAAAATAAAAGAAAGATGGAAAAGAAAAAAAAAAAGCATTAAAGACTAAAAAAATAGATTAAAAAAAAAAAAGAGGATTAAAGGGTTAAAGATAAAAATTCAAGCTATGGTTATCAATCCCATAATAGTTATAGAAAATAAATGCTAAGAACCTTGCTTCATTTGACAAATTGTCATCAATTAGTCTCTAACACTCAGTGCCACAATTTTATGGTGTCAATGTTTTGAAGATTATTTTGCTTATTCAAAAATGGATTGGTACCGTCATATGGGGATAGGAGATTCATCCTTTTGCTGAAAATGGATTCAATGATGCATGAATTTCTTTTAGTGTTTGCCCCTTGGTCTCAGGTACCAACTTTGCTACAAACAGAACAGTTAATCCACATATGCTTGAGAATATGAAGAATGTTCTTGATAAAGTTGATGCTTCATCAATCACAACATTAACAGTTTCCATGACCTTTCTAGTCCTTTTGTTCAGCACCTTGTAAACTTTGTTGGTGGAGGAGTATCCAAGAAAGGTTACCTTTCCCTTTATCTGGGATTTCCTTCCATTACCAAAGGTGACATTACCATCTTTCTTGGATTCAAATACTTTGAAGAGAGTGCGGTCTCCGGTCATGTGTCTTGAGCAACCACTATCAAGATACCATAAACAAGTGTTCATAACTTTGAAGGTTGAGTGCATCATGAAGCATATTTTGTGCTTATTTGTTAAGTCATCAGGTGTGGTCTTTTCTTTGAGTTGATAGCCACATGATTTTACCCTTGCCTTTATCCTTTTGAGGCTTATGCCCTTGTAAAGGAACAATTTGAGACAGTCTTCTTCTACTCACAAATAGATAGTTTTCAATAATCATCAAGAGAGCTTTCAAATAACTTTTAGACTTGCATGTTCCGAAAAACTTAAGCATATAAAGGTTAGAAATGCAAGAGATATTTGAAGAAAAAGATCTTTACATGCAATTTGATTCCATGACAACAGGGGTCAATGAATCACACATCAAAGATTAAAACCTAATCAGAGTGTGCTTGCTTTGATACCACTTGTTAGGTTAAGAAAGCTTGACCTCGGTTAATTAATTCAATTACCCAAGTTGATTAATTAGGTTTAATTGCATGCAAATTGTGGAGGCACCAAAAAATCACCAAAAATACTAAATGCAGTGGAAAATAAATTTGACATGGCGATTTATTGACAAATGGGGAAAACCTTGCAAGGCAAAAACCCCCCATCGGGTGATTTTAAGGTCACCACTCCCAAAAATCCACTAATAAACAATCAAGCGGTTACAAGTATAAGGAATCTTACCAACTACCCTGGTTTATCCCAAAATACTAATATACAGTTGAACCTTCGCTCTAATACCCAATTGGACTTGATCTTGTAGTAGCCTTCTCTCCCTTGATGCACAAACCTCCAATTTGTGACTAACTCCTTTGCACGGATCCTAGTACATGACTAACTCTAGCAACTTGAATGGTTTTTGTTGGTTATAAAGTTCTTCACTTCATCAACAATGAAGATCTGGAAGCATTTAATTACAAAATCCTATGGCGTACAAACGCTGTTAGGTCACAATCTGAATGACCCCTTGTGATTAACCCTAATTAATTAATTTAGCCAAGTAATTAATTAATCAATTAATCATGCAATTTTATGGAAGCACAAACAAATCACCAATCAACTAAATATGCAGCGGAAAATAAATAACACGGTGATTTGTTTACGAATGGGGAAAACCCTAACGGCAAAAACCCCACCGGGTGATTTTCAGGTCACCACTCCCGAAACTCCACTATTATCAAATCAAGCGGTTACAAGTAAAGGAATCCCAAGTACCTTACCAACCTACAGTTGAACCCTTACCCCAATACCCAATTGGACTTGATCTGTAGTGACAGTCTCCACCTTTGATGCACGGCTCCCAAGTACGTGACTAACCAATGCGCGGATCCAAGTACGCGACTTCAGAACACCAACTGAGGAAGAATGGTTGGCTGCAAAGTTCTTCAGTTCATCCACTTGATGAATAGCAGGAAGATGCTTGGTTACAAAACCCTATGGTGCAAATACACAGCAACTTCTTGATGGAAGATGAACTAGGTCAAGAACTTCGTCTGTTGATCACAATTTGCTTAAACAGAGATTGCTCAATGATAATGCAACTTGTGTCACCCAAAACGGCTCTTAAAATAATCCTTTTATATGTTTAGGGTTAGAAGAAAAGAAGGCCCAAAAACATATTCACGGATCCCAAGAAAATCAGATTGGAATTCTGACTTTTTAAATCTCGACAGATAGCAGGTGTCGAGGTAGCTATCGAGAGGTGTCGAGCTTTGAAAACTTTGCACTTCAGCTTGCTTTTTCTTGGACAGACTTGATGACTTCAACACTTGACCTTGAAACATTGTTTCTTGAAGTATTAAAAACACCTAGAACTACCCAATTACAAGCAGAGTGCGTTTTGTCAAAGGATTAGCCAATTTACATAACTAAGTGACATATGTTCTTAAACAAGTTAAAACATATATGTCCTAACAATCTCCCCCTTTGGCAATCCGTGACAAAACCACAACAAACAAATGAGCATATGAGAGAAGTCATAAATCACTCAACTCATATTCACTTGTTGAATACAATAAAATCTATCCTAACACAAACTCTTGAAAAACTTTGCAAGAAGAGAGCTTATGATAAGTAGACTTTGACAACCTGTATTTCTGAAACACTTTAAACAAAACTCATCAAGGCATCTTGTGTGAAACAGAAATAAATAGATTGCATACAAGTATAAAGAACATGTGTATAAAGATAGAAAAGAAACAACACATGAAGAGAGAGGTGAAAGAAACATACATCAACATATATAAGAGATAAGATAAGTACAATGTATGTAAAAATGGTCAAAGGACCTCATATACAAGACCAATGTATCTAAGAGATAAGAAAAAAATACATATAGCCTCACTACATCCCTAAAAAAAAATGACAACACTCCCCCTATCAAAAATGTCCTATACTAACTCTCCCCCTAAGATGACTACTCTCATAGCCCAAAACTACTCCCCCTTTTTGTCACGAGTGACAAAGGGTAGAGTGTCATGTAGACATCTCATCGGCAGAGCTAGCATCCCCATCATCATCATCATCATCATCCTCATCATCCTCAGAATCTGACGCTGCTGGAGTAGATGGTGAAGGAGTAGCCTCTGGAGCAAATCCACCCATGATCGCCTGCCGTCGTGCAATACGACCCACACGAACATTCACCTAATACAACTCAGCAGAGAGTGTATCAAGACGAGTGTCCATGCGCTGCAGCTGCGCCATGATATCACCAAGGGATACATCGCTCGAAGAGGAAGAAGGAGCAGATGTAGATGGAGCTGATCTGGATGGTGCTGAACGGGAGGGAGGAGTGGCACCTGGCTGTCTCGACCTGAACTGCGCCTCATTACGTTTTACGGTAGCGGCATCTATGGCAGATATGTGTGTGAAGTGGTCGGACACAGGAAAGGGAACGGAAAAATGGCGTAGAATCCGCGTGATAGCAGAAGGAAAGATGAGCTTATCACGGGACGCCGAATCAAGATAAACCTCTATGATAGACCGGATGAAGTGAGAAGGGAAGTCTATGGTGAGATGCTCAAGTAGAGAAAGCAAAAATCGAGCACGAGGCTCTGTGATAGAGTTATAGTGAGAAAGAGGATGGAGAACAAAAGTCATCACCATGTTAATGAATCTAGGACCTTTAGCAAAAGGCCTACATGATGTGAACTGATGCTCACCCCAATCAGCAGGGCGCTCACAAAAAGCAGAAATGAGCTCATCTTTGGACACAGTCCTCAGACGCTCACAAGAGGGGTAATCTGGAAACTCTATCCTAGGTACCCTAAGCACATCCGCAACAAGTTGCGGTGTGACAGGAATGCGCATACCTCGAACGCGAGTGACAAAATGAGGTACTGAAAGATCAATCCCGTGCATGTTGGAGTAGAACTCCTGTATCAGCACGAGAGGGCAAGTGACCGGGATGTCACACAGTGACCCCCATCCCCTACTGTGAATGACAGAGGGAAGGTCAGTGTCGGCGAAGTCCGCCAGAATGACTTGGCGTTCCGAATGAACACCTCGTCGAGAAAAGTTCTCTGAAAATGCCTTATGAGCATCTCCATCACGGAACCGAATGTTAAAGGGAGCAGAATCAGAAGAAGTAGAAGCTCCAGAACGCAGAGGGTTCCGAGCGGGAGTGGATTTACGTTTGGGTGCCATAGACACTACTAACGTAAAAGAATGAGAAAGAGATAGAGAGGGAGACAATCAGAAAAGTACCAACACAGTTCAAATATATCAAATATGTTGAACAAGAAGTACGTATGCATGGGAATGCATGAGCATGTGACATGCAAAGGAAAAAAAAACTTCATGGGCTCAGCCCAATCCAATCCTAGCAGCACACAAACATAAAGCACACATCTAAATGCATGTAAATATCATTATAATGCAAATGAAATGCAATGTATGACATTTTGAAATCATCTAAGTACAAACCCAACCCAAAATTTCAATAAAAACTCAACAATTTTGAAAAACCCCAAATTTTTATGAAAAATCCCAAAAACTAGGTTTTCAAAACATGAAATGCATGAAAAAGGAAGAGAATAGAGATCTTACCAAGTGATTTGAGCAAGAAATGAGCAAGATCCAAGAGGGCTGAAGGATTTGAGTGAAAGGAGAGTGAAAGGGAGATGAACAGACATGGAGAGATCGAGAGAGATCGAGTGAAATGAGTTCGGAATCGCGATCTGCACTTAAATAGGCACCTCAGTAATTCTCGACAGCTGAGGTGTCGAGAGGTATCGAGGAAGCTATCGAGGAAGGTATCGAGGAATTAGCCGTAGACAGATAAAGGTATCGAGAGGTATCGAGATGCAAGAAGAATTTCAGATACGAGAAGCTCGATCGATTGCGAAGGTGTCGAGAAGGTATCGAGGAGACAGAAGAAATCTCGATCGATCCGCAAGGTATCGAGACAGGTGTCGAGAAAGAAGACACAAACAGCACAAGTGAATCTCGATCGATCCAACAGGTGTCGAGAATCTATCGAGAGGACAGAGACATTCTCGATCGATCCATCAGGTGTCGAGAAGGTGTCGAGATTGCGATAAGAAACAACTTGAGAAGCTCGACAGATGACCAGGTATCGAGGAGGTGTCGAGGAAGGTGTCGAGCCAGCAGAAAAAGTCAGTTTTTCGAGAAGGGAAAAACACAGACATGAATGCAATCCAACACACATCTCTACCAAAGATTCACTCAACATTTAAACCTCTCAAAAACATCTCTCAACAAGAAATTAAGCACAAGGATCATGCAAAACACACACACACACTAAACAAGTCTAACCAATTTTATATTTCAAAAACAAGTTATGACAGTTTAGTGAGCATACATTAGCACATGTAAAACCTTTGTGATGGCCAAATCACATTGTACCTGCACATGTATCAAAAGTAGCAAAGAATATTGCGTGTTGTGTGTGAAAAACATCGCAAGATTGCATATGTGTATAGATGTTATGACGATCTGAGATATGAGAAAATAACTTTTAACTCACACACAATCATAACTGTTTGATGGGGACTATCACCTTCGAGGTACATCCTATGACTCCCACATCTCCTAGAAAACACGCTTGCAATCATGTTTAAAGCATTTTTAATCTTTTAGCTTTATATTTTCTTTGCATATTTTCTTTTAAGCATATCATGCATGGGTTTATAAAGAGAGAAAAGAAATACCCAACATGTTAAGCATCGACATTGCACTTTTGCTATGCCGAAGCATACGGATGTCTTTGACACTGCACTTTTGCTATGCCGAAGCATACAGGTGTCTATGACACTGCACTTTTGCTATGCCGAAGCATACAAGTGTCATACAATGATTGGCGGGCAACAGTGGTGAGATGGTCATTTATGCCTTTCTCTTAGGATTTTCTAGTCCTACCCGTCAAAAAGAGTGATATGAGTGTTAAGTTTAAGAGATAACTTAATCTTACTCATCACAAACAAGAGCCACAAAGCTCACTTGCTTAGTTGTGCATAGAGATGCTCATCTAAGCTACAAGAGATACAAAGTTTAGAAAACTTTGTTTCATTGGCCATCCAAGGTACACAAGTACCAAAGTACACAAAACACACACTGTTTTTGTATTTTTCAATTTTTCAATTTTTTTATTTATTTTTATATTAAAAACAAAATAAGCAAAACTGAAAATAAACAAACAAAAACATGTTATCAAAGCAAAGCAAAAACTAGACTGACTCAGCAGAAAAGAAAAGACACACAAGCAATGCAACAAACAAGAAAAACAAGAAGGGAGAAGAAAGTGATGAAATCACTTGGAGTCCTTTTTCTTCCACTCCTTGGAAGAACCTTTCCTTTGATAGAATCCTTGAACAGGCGGTGAGGGGGAAGAATTTAAACCGTTCAAGTTCGAAAGGAACATGAGGGCTTTCAGAAGATCTCCAAGAGGAGCAAGAGAGGATTGAAGCTGATTTTGGCTTCCAGATGCTATCATGCCATTGCTCTGTTGAGTGGCTAACCACTTATAGCAATTTGGTCGAGTGTGACCGGCAGCTCCACAATAATGACAGAGATGCTGCTTCTTTTGTTTAGGCTTTTGAGAGTTAGCCTTCTTAGCCCTAGGGTTTTTAGCATCTTTCTTGTCTAGCTTAGGGGGTGCTCCTAAGATAGATTTTCCCTTGTCTAAGTTCTCACTAGCTAATTTAGTTTTAACATCAATGTTCTCAATTTCAATGTTATTAGCAGGAGGAACAAAAACAGTATTGCTAGTAGAAGCAGTATTAGAGAGAGAAATACCATACCCCAAACCAGTTCGATCCGAAGCAGGTTTCTGATTGCTAAGCATCTCATCAAGCTTTGCACTTGAAGTCCTCTCCAGTTGAGCTCTGACTTGAAACAGCTCCGCTTCAAGCTTCTTGGTCTTCTCAGCCAAAAAGTTATTCTCAAATCTCAGTGCTCCAATGGTTTGATTCGCCTCATCAAACTTCGTGGACAGCTCTTCACGATCGAGTTCCACTTCACTGAGCTTCTTGGTGGCCAGCCTATATAATTTCTCATGCTTTTCAGAGAGCTTGTAAAGCTTCTCATAGGCTGAATGGATATCATCTTGATCATCCATCTTCTCAAATTTGGACTCCACCAATTCTTCTTCTTCATCCACTTCTTCAACAATCCCTTCAGTAGGATTGACTGTGGCAGTGAAGGCATTTAGGATTCCGTCATCCTCATTGTCGGAATCATCTTCAGGCTCAGTGTCACTTAGGGTTACAGCAAGGGCCTTGCTTTTCCCAATGCTCTTCAGATATGTAGGACACTCATGTTTCATGTGTCCGAACCCATGACACCCAAAGCACTTTGGTCCTGTGGGAACAGTATACTGACCGCCCTCCTTAGCATCCTTCTTCCCTTTGTCTTGGCTTTTGAACTGAGAAGAACTGAACTGCCTGCGGTCCTTGTCGAAATTCCTTCCATTGGCATTCTTCATAAACTTTTTGAACTGCCGAGTGATGTAGGACTTCATCTTGGAATCTTCATCATCAGAAGACTCATCTGTATCACTGCTCTTCGCCTTCAAGGCCATGCTTTTGCCTTTGTTGGACTTGCCAATCCTAGATAATCCTATTTCATAGGTCTGCAAGTTTCCAACCAGCTCAGTCAAAGGAATCTTGTCTATATCCTTTGATTCCTCAATTGCCGTAATCTTGGCATGAAATCTCTCAAGTAGAGATCTGAGCACCTTCCTTACAATCTTGGGTTCAGGGATGGTTTCCCCAAGATTGAAGGCTGAGTTCACTATGTCCTTGAGCTTGGCATAGAACTCATCAAACGACTCATCCTCCTCCATCTTAATTTCTTCAAAGCTTGTAGTGAGCCTCTGAAGTTTTGAATCTTTGACAGCCTTTGTTCCTTCATAGGTTGTCTGGAGGATGGTCCAAGCCTCCTTAGCAGTTTCAGTTGAGGATATCTTCTTGAACTCCTCATTGGTGACTGCGCTAAAAAGGGCATTCAGCGCTCTGCTGTTGAAGTTAGCCGCCTTGATCTTAGCATCATCCCAATCGGCTGGATCTTCTGTTGGCTTAGTCCAGCCAATCTCTACAGCTTGCCACACTTTTTCATCTAAAGACTGCAAGAAAGCTCTCATGCGTACTTTCCAGTATGCATAGTTAGTGCCATCAAATAAAGGAGGTATAATTAAAGATTGTCCTCTATCCATGACAAACAGGGGTCAATGGATCAACACAGCAAAGATTAAATCCTAATCAGAGTGTGCCTGCTCTGATACCACTTGTTAGGTCACAATCTGAATGACCCCTTGTGATTAACCCTAATTAATTAATTTAGCCAAGTAATTAATTAATCAATTAATCATGCAATTTTATGGAAGCACAAACAAATCACCAATCAACTAAATATGCAGTGGAAAATAAATAACACGGTGATTTGTTTACGAATGGGGAAAACCCTAACGGCAAAAACCCCACCGGGTGATTTTCAGGTCACCACTCCCGAAACTCCACTATTATCAAATCAAGCGGTTACAAGTAAAGGAATCCCAAATACCTTACCAACCTACAGTTGAACCCTTACCCCAATACCCAATTGGACTTGATCTGTAGTGACAGTCTCCACCTTTGATGCACGGCTCCCAAGTACGTGACTAACCAATGCGCGGATCCAAGTACGCGACTTCAGAACACCAACTACGGAAGAATGGTTGGCTGCAAAGTTCTTCAGTTCATCCACTTGATGAATAGCAGGAAGATGCTTGGTTACAAAACCCTATGGTGCAAATACACAGCAACTTCTTGATGGAAGATGAACTAGGTCAAGAACTTCGTCTGTTGAGCACAATTTGCTTAAACAGAGATTGCTCAATGATAATGCAACTTGTGTCACCCAAAACGGCTCTTAAAATAATCCTTTTATATGTTTAGGGTTAGAAGAAAAGAAGGCCCAAAAACATATTCACGGATCCCAAGAAAATCATATTGGAATTCTGACTTTTTAAATCTCGGCAGATAGCAGGTGTCGAGGTGGCTATCGAGAGGTGTCGAGCTTTAAAAACTTTGCACTTCAGCTTGCTTTTTCTTGGACAGACTTGATGACTTCAACACTTGACCTTGAAACATTGTTTCTTGAAGTATTAAAAACACCTAGAACTACCCAATTACAAGCAGAGTGCGTTTTGTCAAAGGATTAGCCAATTTACATAACTAAGTGACATATGTTCTTAAACAAGTTAAAACATATATGTCCTAACAAACGCAATAGCTTCTCACAGGGAAAATAAGTCTCTTGGTCTCTGTATCTGTATATGATGGCTTTTAAAACAAGCCTTATATATGTTTAGAGTTGTGAGAAAAGAAACCCTACACATACACATAAGCTTGGGCTAGATTTCAGATCTAGAAATTCTGAAATCGTAATTCTCAATAGATTAAGCTAGTGTCGTTTCGAGCTGTCTATCGAGCTTCGAATTAAGTCTCGATAGCAGCTATCTATCGAGAATTAATGAGCAGCTTTTCTTCACTTGTTTCTTGGATCAATCTTGATATTTTTAATACTTGACTTGAACAACATGTTTCTTGAAGTACTAAACTCATCTTAGATCTATCCAATTACAAGTAAAATGCATTTTGTCAAAAGATTAGCTAATTACAAAAATTATGACCCTAACAGTTTCTCCAAGAAAAGTGAGTAAAAGCTAAATAGATAAATACAATAAAATGGATATACTTTCTTTTTGTGAAAGTTAAAAAAAAAAAAAACATAATTTCATTAAAATATTTAATATATAAATGAATAAATTTTAATTTTTCAAATTTGTGTCAAATACTATATATTCACAATGGGCATAATTTTGAGTTATTTATAAATTTTTCCCCTCTTCAACTTAAATCCTAGCTCTGCCACTGAATAGGTTAGTGATTTTATTTAAAGCATTTTGCACGTATGCTATTTTGTGTGTTTGCATGTGTTTAGGATGACTACAAACAACACTGATAATTGAGCTACCTCCTGGAAGAATACCAGTTGAAACTTTGATTATCGAAGGATGACTACAAATTAAAGTTGACCCATTTGGTTGCTTCATGTGAACGTAGTAGGAAAGCCGAAAGCCCATTAGACCAGCTATTTTACTCATCATTTGCGTCAGCTAAATTAGAAGGTAGGCAGAAAGCTAGAAGTACATTTTCTTCACAGTTCAACCAAAGACGGATCGACCATTCTTCAAAAAAAAAAAAAAAAAAATCTTGACCAATAAAAAGAGCCAAGATATCAAGAGTTCCATCAAATGAGAGAAGCAAAAAAACCCAGCAATCAAAATCAACACAACAATCATCCACACCACAGCACGTAAGAGGCAGTAACAAAATTTAAAAAGGAAAAAAAATAATCAATCAAAAGGAACAATACTATTAATCTAATTCTTACATTGAATTATTATGTGGGAATACCTGAACTAAATCATCTAGCTTTTGTCAATATTTATATACTATGAGGAGAGGAAGAGAGGAAGGAGGGAAGACAAAAAGGCTGCTGTTAGAAAGCCAAACTCTGAAGATTTGAAACTATCTTTGAAAGGGAGAGAGGCTGGCGTTAGCAAGTTGAAGGGTTGCCGTTGAGAAATTGAAATCGTGAAACACAATAAACCAAAAGGTGGGGAGTCAGAAAATTGAAACCGTGAAACACAAAAGGGTTTCCATTGAAAAATTGAAACCGTAAAACACAGGCTTGGGTTTAGGCTTTATGGTGGAATTAAAGCCATAAAAATTAGGCTTTATGGTGGAGATTGACCTGAGAATTATTGTCTTTTTATTAGTATTTTAAAATTGAGTTAAACTATTTTTAAATTGTAGGAGAAATTCAGGAAAAATGATGGTAATGACATGACTGTTGATGTGTCTCAACGTGAGCGTAACGACATTAAATATTGCACTTCAGTTTTTAGATTTATATGGATATAGATGAACCTAATTCCCTTGATAAAAAGAAAAAGAGAACATGCTATGCCAATAAAATACAAGATTTTGACGTTTGTAAGATTAAAGATGTTAAGGTTACATTGTGTTCGAGACTTGGATATATCTATGTATTAAACAATTTGGAATTGTGACTCAAAGATCCTTTGGACGTTTGTCAAATTAACTATATTATATATTGTTAAGGATTGATTTATATGTTAATATTAGTAAGATTGATAAATTTGCATTTTATTTTTCTCTAAATGTTTACTGATAAATAACCAAACTAAAAAAAAAAAAAGGAAAAAAAAGAAGAAGAAAGGATACAATCATCTGTCAAGGCTTTACATAGATCAACAAGAAAAGCCCTTGACGGCATACAAACAACAAAGTACATTTTTTTTTTAAATGAAAAAAAAAAATACAATAAAATCAACACACATGATATGGTGTTATTAGTAGAGTATAAAGTGGAATACTGAGAACATGACGTATAATTTTTCATAATTTTTTTTTCTCATCACTATTTAACATGCCTTGGAACCCAATCAAAGGAGATTCCCACTAAAAAGAAAAAGGAACAAAACAAAACAAAACCCAATTATAGGAGCTCTTCTCAACATCCTGGGAAATCAATTTATCATCTTCGATTATAGTTGATAAAAGCCAACCGACAAGCACCCTACTTTTAGTCAAAGCATTTATATATACGTTCTTTGCAGATATTTTCAATGATGGTTTGAGAATCTTCCTCTGATCTTTTATCTTTCATATATATATATATATATATAAACCTGTGATTTGGCTAATTGGATAGCCCATTCACATTGAATGCCAAGAGAGGTATTATATATTCACTTTAGCACTCCTTGAATTGCTTTACTCTACCTTTGTAATTAAGACTGCCTGTCTAGTGTCTACCCTTTGTTGCTACCCCTAACTCATGAAATGGCTTTCAAATAGTCTGTTACAACTTATTACATGAACCTTCAAATGCTCTCTGATCAGTTAACTTGCCACAAGAACATATAAAAAATATTGATTAAGTGATTAAATTTACTTTCCCCCATCACTTTAGACTTCAAGTTGCTTCATAAGGCGTGGTTTCTAACAAATTGTGTTATCCCTTGGAATCTCCCTATTAAAATTAAAATCAGGTTTTTAGGATAAATGATAATTTATGAAAAACTTATTACACTATTTTCAATTTACAAGTTCAATAGAAAGCAACCAAATTGTATTACGAAATTAGCAATTTGCTGCACAGTGATGGTTATATGTGATATTCTTAGATTTTAGAATTTCAATTTCTAATGGTTACTCTTTCTTCTAAGTGATCATGAGTTTTTAACTTTATAACTGTCTTAAAAGCAAATAGCTTTGGAATGCCAACTTAACTATTGACAATAACATTTAAAAGTTGCTTTTATGTTGGTCTTTTCTTATTTTTTGAATAATACTACTTGCTAATTATGATTTGCCCTTCATAAACATTAGGATATTAATGTGCTAGGAAAATTGTTGGGCAAAATTCAAGACTATGTTGAAACGAGAATATGCTATGTATGTGAACTACAAGGTTTTTGCCATTCTAGCAACTTTCATACCATTTATAAGATTGTGAATGTAAAGGTTAATTTAGGTTTAAGACTTGGAGATATGTATATATTAAACGATTTGGAATTACAACACAAATGAAATTAATGCATATATCACTGGGATGGTTATCATAAAGAAAAAGGAAAAATGGGGAAAAAAAAATGGAAGAGAGTTTCGGTCATGATTAAGAAAATAGGAGGAAAACAAAATTATATGAAATACTAAGAGCATTAGCATTGGGGCATGCTAATGCCAAATCTAAGGGAAATTTGAAATTTTAAACTCCAAAATCATCTGCATTGGGAAATGCTAAACAGCAGTATTGCAAATTTTTTTACAATACTGTTACAGTGCAATTCTAAACATAGAATTACATTGTAGCAAGTATTATAAAAAAATAATAATATTTTATTTAGAAGAAAGCTGAAAATGAAAGAGAGGAGAGAGATGAGAGAGAAAATATAATTTTGAGATATATTATTTTATTATGTAGATATATTATTTTAATGAGTAAAAGAGAGAAATAGAAGTTTGAGATGTGGAGGTGTTATAAAATGGTATGATATAATGATAAAGTGACTTTTTAAAATTGTAAAATAAAGTAACATTAGAATTTTTCAATGCTAATGTTCTAAAGAAAAAAAAAAAAAAACAGTTAAGATAACCGCGACCACTACTGGTCGCATATTTGAAAACAACATCAGCTTCTTGTGAAGATAAGTTACCGGTGAACACTTTTCTCTATTATTTTCTTGGACAAAGAGAGTCAGGCAGAGGATTTCCGAAATCTTTTGACGCAATTGAGGCCCTTTTTCAGCTCCATCCCCAAGACAAAGATTATTCAACAGGGTACCATAGATTTGCATATGCTGAAGAAAAGAACCGCAAAACAGCTTATACCTGTTTCTTTGAAGCTTTCAATGCTGTTGAAGAAGATCCACGTGCTGTGTTTAGCCTCAACTAGATGTTATGAAAAATAATGATGAATTAGGCTAATGATGTTTCAGGAATAATAAAAAAGTTCATATATTTGCCCCATTGTTTACACAAGACCAAAATATGTTCATAGAACCATATGAAGCTAGCTTTGCAAGGGCTTCTGCTTCTGTTAGCATTGTTACTGGAACTGTCATAACGCACAAAAAAAAACCCAAAAAAGCTTCTTCCTTTCCTACTCATAAGTCTCGCAAGAAAAACCACCATATCACAGCCCCTCCAAAACTCCAGAAAATAGAAGCCAAAACAGAAAACACAAAAAAGCACCTTCCTTTATTTTACAGACCCGAAGACACAGAAAAATCCCACCTTTTACATATACCTTAACCCTCAACAACAACAACATCAGCATCAAATGAGACAAAGAAAGGAGAAATCATTGACACTAAAGAAACAGAACAGAGGGAGAGGAAACAGAACATTCAGAAGCAGAGAACACTCAAAAACCCCAATAAGCTTTCTTCTCTTTATTGTTTTGGTTCTCTTTTTCTTATTTACTTCCTAATTTAGAGCTTCATGTCTACTTTCAGCCTAAGCTCAAAATGTCAAACAAACAACACAGGAAAAGAAGAGAAGCAGAACAAGAGATACAAATGACAAGAAAAAAGGAAATATATATCTACCCTCTTCTCATTTCTTTCTTATACGGCTGTCAATGTCAGTTTCATGTATGATGCTGATACGTATAAATAAAACATTATCAACCCGTCAGCTTTTTGTTTTACAAATATCCTACGGTCTAAGCTGACTGCATCAGACAACTGGAAGAGCAGAGGAATCCGAGGCTGACGGATGGATATTCGGAGCCGTTGGGCAGCGACGACGACATAGCTGAAGGGGATAAGGCAAGCTGACGACCCCAAGGCCGATGGTTAGAAGAAAAGCTTAGACTTAGCCACCACGCATGATTGATAAGGAAATTACTTGTATCCCACGCTCAGTATTAGAGTCTTATAAGGAAAGGATTCCACGATCCACGCTCATAAGGATTCCTACAAGAAAAAGACTTCTACTCCAAGGAAAAAATGTTAACCCTCAACTACTATAAAAGCCCCAATACTCTCATAAATCAAGGTACGCATAATTAACATTAACCCCTCTCTAGCACTCTAGAGTTGAAAGAAGTTCTAACTTGACATTCGGAGGGTATTTGGCCGGCACCACACCGGTGCTCTCTGTTAGGTCTTCTCCTTTTCTTGTGCAGGTGTCGTTTCGAGGGTACGAGTATTGTGCAACTCACTGTTGATATTTTCGGCATCATCAGTTGGCGCCGTCTGTGGGAAACCGTAATTAAGCCATATTATCGTTTCCCGGACTAAAGGGTTGCATGGTACTCACTCGCTCAATGGCAACTACTAATGACGTTCAAGGAGAGGAACCACCCACGACTACCCTGGAGAGACAAGTTCGGACTCTCGGTGCCGCCGTGGAGCGTCTCACCAAACAAAACCTCGACTTGGAAGAACAGCTGCGCCAGAAGAATGCAGCACTGAATGACCAACAAGAAGATCAGGAAGGGACCAGCGCTCCAAAGAAGAATCAGGAGAAACTTGAAAGCAGCCACGCCTTAAGCAAGCCGGAAAGGGAGAACGTGAGCATGCCATCCCTCACGGATGCGACTCCACCACATATTATCGCAGAGATGCAGGCAATAAGGGAGCAGATGGAGGTTATGATGAACACGCTCAAGGGGCGAGTCTCTAGTGATCTTGACGATCTAGTCAACCGCACCGACTCGTCCTTCACTATGGCCGTGAACTCCTTCCCCCTACCCCACAAGTTTCGCATGTCGAATATAGATAGCTATGACGGAGTGAAGGATCCTTTGGACCATCTGGAAACTTTCAAGACCCTGATGCATCTTCAGGGGGTAGTAGACGAGATTATGTGCAGGGCCTTCCCCACAACTCTCAAAGGCCCCGCAAGGGTACGGTTCAGCCGACTGACGCCCAACTCTATCAGCACCTTCAAGGAACTAAGCACTCAGTTCACTACACACTTCATCGGGGGACACAGGTATAAGAAGTCCACGGCATGTTTGATGAGTATCAAGCAAAGAGAGGACGAGACGTTGAGATCCTACATAACGCGCTTTAATAAGGAAGCGCTATCGGTTGACGAAGCCGACGACAAAATACTTGTAGCAGCCTTCACAAATGGGTTATGAAAGGGCAAGTTTTTGTTCTCCCTATACAAAAACGACCCGAAGACCATGTCAGAAGTACTCTACAGGGCCACTAAGTATATGAATGCTAAGGACGCGCTGCAGGCCCGGGAAGAAAAGCCGAGAAAAAGGGAGAGGCAGGAAGATGCACGACTAGACCAAGGGAGGAAGAGGCCTAGAACAAGAGATCGAAGGGACGAAAGGTGTTCTAAACCTCCGGGAGGAATATTCACAAGCTTCACCCCGCTGACCACCCCAATAGATCAAGTCCTAATGCAAATCAAGGACGAAGGGGCTCTGACCTTCCCTGGAAAGCTGAAGGGAGATCCTAGCAGGCGTTCTAGAGACAAGTACTGCCGCTTCCACCGAGATCACGGCCATGACACAGCCGACTGTTATGACTTGAAGCAACAAATCGAGGCCCTTATAAGACAAGGAAAATTGCAGAAGTTCGTAAGCAAGGAAAGAGCGGATCCAGCACCTCTAGAGCACCCCCCCCCCCCCCCGACGAGATAACGATCGTCCTAGACCTCCCGTCGGTGATATACGAATGATTGTAGGAGGAATGGCTACCGGGTCGTCCAAAAAGTCTCGAAAGACGTACCTCCAGATGGTCCAAAACGTCCAGCTGACGGGTCCAATGCAAAAGGCAGCTCGAAGGGAAAGCCCAATTATCGAGTTCTCGGAAGAAGATGCGCGGTGTCTTCACCACCCGCACAACGATGCACTTGTTGTCAGCCTACAAGTTGGGGACTACAACTTGCATCGGGTGTTGGTCGACAATGGCAGCTCGGCAGACATCCTGTACTACCCGGCATGCCAACAGATGAAAATCAGCAGGGAACAACTGGTTCCAACGAATGCCCCACTTGTCGGTTTTGGAGGTACAAAGGTGTTTCCCCTGGGCGCGGTCACGTTGGCTGTGATGGCAGGCGACTATCCTCAGCAAATCACGAAGAATGTAACGTTCCTCGTGGTCGACCATTCATCTGCCTATAATGCAGTCCTAGGGCGACCCACCCTCAACTCATGGAAGGCGCCAACTTCGACTTATCATTTAATGATCAAGTTCCCAATTGAATACGGAGTTAGAGAACTACGTGGAAACCAGATTGCCGCACGTGAATGCTACGTGGCCATGATGGAAATGGATGATCACCTCCAAACCATGAGCATAGAAGAACATCGGAGCACGGCGGAGCCAGTCGAGAAGCTTGAAGAAATACCCCTTGACGACTCCAGACCTGACCAAACAACGAGGATTGGAACCCTTGCAAGTCCCGCAATCCGGCAAACACTTACAGCATTCCTCAAAGAGAATCAGGACGTATTCGCCTGGAGTCACGAGGACATGCCAGGAATAGACCCTTCAGTCATGGTGTATAAGCTGAATGTATCACCATCCTTTTCACCCATCCGACAGAAGAAGCGGGTTTTTGCCCCAAACGGGATCAAGCCATAGTTGAAGAAGTCCGCAAGCTACGAGAAGCAAATTTCATTAGAGAAGTCTACTACCCCGACTGGCTAGCAAACGTAGTGATGGTCAAGAAAGCTTCCGGGAAGTGGAGGATGTGTGTAGACTTCACCGATCTAAACAAGGCATGCCCTAAAGACAGCTACCCTGTCCCGAGAGTTGACATTCTAGTAGATTCTACGGCTCAACACCAGCTGATAAGCTTCATGGATGCTTTCTCCGGCTACAACCAAATCAAGATGCACGATGATGATCAAGAAAAAACTTCCTTCGTAACTAGCCAAGGCCTCTTCTACTACAAGGTAATGCCGTTTGGTCTAAAGAATGCGGGCGCAACATATCAAAGGCTTATGAACAAGATGTTCGCACGGTAGATCAGAAGAAACGTCCAGGTGTACGTAGATGATATGCTGGTTAAAAGTCGAAGGGAAGAAGATCATTTAGAAGACCTCAGGGAAATGTTCAACACTCTTCGCTCTTACAACATGAAGCTTAATCCGGGGAAGTGTGCCTTTGGGGTGACGACAGGAAAATTCTTAGGATTCATGGTTTCCCAGAGGGGCATCGAGGCCAATCCAGACAAGATCTGGGCTATAATGGAGATGGCACCACCAAAGAATGTGAAGGAAGTACAAAGCCTCAACGGCAAGATAGCAACGCTAAACAGGTTCGTCTCCAGGGCAATGGACAAATGCTTACCCTTCTTTCGCACACTAAAAAGGTCTTTTGAGTGGACCACTGAGTGCTAACAAGCGTTTGAGGAGTTGAAAGCTTACCTCTCTTCCCCACCACTGCTAAGTCCCTCGCAACCAGGAGAAGAACTTTTTCTCTATCTTGCCGTCTCCCTAGCCACCGTCAGTGCTGCCTTAATCAGAGAAGAAGAGAAAGTACGGAAACTTGTGTATTACACTAGCCGGGCATTATGCGGAGCCGAAGAAAGATGTCCACCCATGGAAAAGCTTGCTTTCGCGCTGGTTACGGCAGCACACAAACTGAAGCCGTATTTTCAAGCCCACACGATGATTGTCCTAACTGATAAGCCTTTGCGACGAGCAATGAGCAATCCAGAAGCTACTGGGTGCTTGGCACTTTGGGCTATAGAATTAAGCGAGTTTGACATCCAGTATCGCCCGCGGACCGCCGTTAAGGGACAGGTCGTTGCAGATTTCATAGTAGAATTCACGAATGGTGAGGACAGGGGGGCAGAAGAATCCACGCAATAAAGCATACATGTAGATGGATCCTCCAACAGGCAAGCCGGCGGAGCCGGCGTCGTACTACAGTCACCCGAAGAAGACACGGTAGAGTGTATAGTTCGCCTTGAATTCCCTACCATCAATAACGAGGCGGAGTACGAAGCTCTGATAGCAGGGCTTGACCTCGCAAAAGTAGCAGGAGCCGCAAAAGTGATCGTTTACTGTGACTCCCAAGTTATAGTCAACCAGATAAATGGGGAGTATGAATGTAAAGGCGAAAAAAGGAAGAAGTATCTGGACCAAGCAAGAAGGAGGATAAACGAGCTGAAGGTCAAAATTATACAGATCCCCCGGGGAGAAAACGAACAAGCCGACCGCCTAGCCAAAGCCGCCTCAGCCGAATACATGGCCACCATTAGTAATATACTCTCCTTCACACAGCACTTTCCGCTCATAAATTCTGTCGACATACAGGAGCTCGGTCCCCAAAGCGATTGGACCACGCTGTTAACCTCTTTCTTGAAGAACGGCATATTACCGAATGAGAAGGAAGCTACAAGAAAACTGAAGGTCCAAGCAGCAAGGTTCGTTCTGATAAGAGATGCCTTGTATAAGAGAGGTTTCTCCCGCCCCTACCTACGATGTTTAGGTCCTGAAGAAGCAGATTACGTCATGAGAGAAGTGCACGAGGGAATCTGCGGAAACCACTCAGGATCAAGATCACTAGTACACAAGCTAGTACGAACCGGGTACTTTTGGCCAACAATGCAGAAGGATGCCGAGGCTTATGTGAAGACCTGCGACAAATGCCAAAGGTTCAGCAATGTCATCAGACAACCACTCGAAGAATTCACCCCTATGACGGCACCATGGCCGTTCGCTCAGTGGGGATTGGACATCATAGGGCCGTTCCCTACGGTAATATGACAGCTGAAGTTTCTAATTGTCGGCATTGATTACTTTACGAAGTGGGTGGAAGCTGAAGCCTTGGCCACCATTACAGAAAAAAAAACGTTCGGAGCTTCGTTTGGCAATGCATCATATGCAGGTTTGGCATTCCCAGAGTCTTAGTCTCGGACAACGGGAAGCAATTCGACAACGACTCCTTCAGAGACTTCTGCTCGCAGTTGGGGGTACGAAACCACTACTCCTCCCCCGCTCACCCCCAAGCCAATGGACAGGTCGAAGTCACAAACCGATCCTTGCTAAAGATTATCAAGACCTAACTCGAGGGGACAAAGGGCATATGGGCTGAAGAGTTGCCGAGCATACTATGGGCCTACAGGACAATAGCAAGAACACCAACAGGAGAGACACCATTCCGACTAACATACGGAAACGAAGCAATCATCCCAGCCGAAGTCGGCCTTACAAGCTACAGGGTGCACAACCATGACGAAAAGAGGAATGACGAGGCCATACGTCTGCAACTTGATCTGGTGGACGAAGTCAGGATGGCAGCAGAACAAAGGCTCGCACGGTACCAGGACCGCATGGCCAAGCATTACAACTCCCGGGTCAGACACAGAGACTTCCAGGTTGGGGACCTCGTTCTAAGAAAGGTTATGGGCGTAGCAAGGGACCCCACCCAAGGAAAGCTCGGCCCAAATTAGGAAGGACCCTATCGAGTTACGGCATGGCAAAGGAAGGGCACCTACCATCTAGAGGCACTAGACGGACGGAAGTTACCACATCCATGGAATGCTGAACACTTGCGAAAATACTACCAGTAGGGGCGACGACACGAAAAACAACACCACCCTTTTTTGCATGCACTCAGGCTTATCGATTACCTTTTTAAGTATTTGCTACAATAAACCCAAAGGGCAGTCTTTTTTTTTTCTACTTAAGTATTTGCTACAATAAGCCCAAAGGGCAGTTTCTTCTACTTATGTTTCTGCTACAATAAGCCCAAAATGGGCAGATTTTGTTTTTGAACTACTTTTTTTATTGATACATGACAATGAGAGTTTATTCAGAATTACTGAAGTATCTACTTACAAGTTCAAATTCACAAAACGTGAACGGTTTTAAAACCTAAAAGAAGTGGTTAAGTCCACAATAAACTCAGCTCTCAAGCTGACGGTCTAACTGAAAGACCGAAAAAGTGGTTAAGTCCACAATAAACTCAACTCTCAAGCTGACGGTCTAACTGAAAGACTGAAAAAATGGTCAAGTCCACAATAAACTCAGCTCTCAAGCTGACGGTCTAACTCAAAGACTGAAAAAGTGGTCAAGTCCACAATAAACTCAGCTCTCAAGCTGACGGTCTAACTGAAAGACCGAAAAAGTGGTTAAGTCCACAATAAACTCAGCTCTCAAGCTGACGGTCTAACTAAAAGACTGAAAAAATGGTTAAGTCCACAATAAACTCAGCTCTCAAGCTGACGGTCTAACTAAAAGACTGAAAGAGTGGTTAAGTCCACAATAAACTCAGTCTAACTAAAAGACTGAAAGAGTGGTTAAGTCCACAATAAACTCAGCTCTCAAGCTGACGGTCTAAATAAAAGATTGAAAAAGTGGTTAAGTCCACAATAAATTCAGCTCTCAAGCTGACGGCCTAAATAAAAGACTGACGATTAAATCCCCAATAAACTCAGCAATTAAGCTGACGGTTACAATAAAAAATCGACGATTTGCCATACACATAATGAGCAAAAATAAGCTGACAGTCCAGTAAAAGCCAAAGAAACTAAAGCTCAAAAGTTGACGGTTTAAATAAAACTGACGGCTATATTAAACGGGCATCACAACTGCGTTCTATTGGATCATGACCAAAAACTAAGCGAGCCCAACATTAAAAATAAAGGAATAAACAAAAAAGTTTTTCAAGAAGGATAGCGACGGCCTTATTAAAACAGTAATTTAAAGGTTGACGGCCTTAGTCAGCAGAAAGGAAAGTAAATTTGTAAAGCAAAACTCGAGCGAATAACATACATAAAAAGCGACGGAAGTCAATCTGTGTTCAAATTGAAACCCCAAAGACAAAGGGGGCACTTAAAAAATATTATCCAAAACGAAATACAACTACAAAAAGAAAAAATACAAGGAACGTCACTTGGAGCCTTTTTACTTCGGGGGAGCTGAAGGGTCTTCCACTACAAGGATCTCAGGCGAAGGGTGGACGGGAGAATTCGCGGCAGGTTGAGCTAAAACAACTCCAATATCTACATGTGGAGAATCCTTCTGGTCGTCACCACCAGCAGTAATGGCGTCAGTAGCAGGCGTCATCGGCTGAGCGTCGTCCAGGGTAATCCCAGATAGGTCCAGTTTAGGGAAAGCTGACGCAACTTGTTTGAGGCAATCATCGAATCCCGTGCCATAGTAGCCACCACAAGAATCGATGAAAGAGTCTGACGCTTTGAACTTCTCAACGACGTCAGTCCCTGCCGTCTCCAACTGACCACGAAGAGTCGTCAGCTCTCTCTCTAGCTTGCCCTTCTGATGACTCGCCTCTTCCAACTTCTCCCTTACGTCTTTCAGCTCAACGTTAAGTACACGCACTGCCTCCTTATACTGAGCCTGCTGGTCTCGCATGTTAACATTATGTTTGCTAACACGAGTGACGAACCCCTCCTTGGCCACGCACCGGTCTTGAAGCGCCTTCACGCGAACCAAGGCCTAGAAAAGAATACAACTGTCAGTTATTAAACAAGAAAGATTAAGCAAGGATCAGTTAAAGGCAGATGACTTACCCGTGAGAGATCAAACAAAGCAGACGACCCCAGTTCTTCCGTCCCCAGCTGAGCACAGGGATCTATATTCGTCGGTCTTATAAGTGCTTCAATTGTTTCGACGGCGAAATCCTTGTGCGTCAACAGGCTACGGGGCCCCTTCAGGACGAGACCAGAAGAAGTCATAACACCCTTCCCTGCTCCATGGCCTGACTTGGGGGTCGACTTCTCGGGGAGCTTAGGAGTGATGGTCTTCCCCGTCAGGTTTCCTTTTCAGAGAACTCTTAGTGACGGTCTGGGGGGCAGACGTAGACATCACCTCCCCCTTCGCCCTTTTTTTCCTCCTTTTGGCGGGCAGCGGCAGCCCTGATCCGTTGCTTAGTTGCGTCCATCTCTACAAAAAAAAAATATATATATATATATATATATATATATAAGGAAAACTGACGACTAAAAGTACAAAAATAACCAAATAAGGAAATCAAGGAACTCACGGTGACGGGAAAATTCTTCCAATCTGCGGGCTTCAGGCGTCGGTTCGGGACCTCCGAGTACGTGTGAAGAGTGTCGAGGGTAATTAAGTCCCGACACGATCGCTTTTCTATGGGTATCTCCAAAACGCGACGGATAAAATCTTCCTGCTCGTCGGTTATCAGTGGGCGAGTGAAGGCTGAAAAAGAACAAATTGGCTACGTTAATTCCTTTTCAAAAAATAGATTGTGATGCGTAGCAAACTGACAAGGATAAAAGCTGACGGTTAAAACCTGACTCTCTAGCAAACGCCCAAGTATTGTCGAAACAACCAAAAGGTATCGTTTCCCACTTTTCTTGACGGCATACCCAATCCGTCCCTTCGACAAAAAAGAACCTACTCTTCCAGGCTCTATTAGAATCTGGCATCTCAGACACCAGCCTTAACTCCTTCTCCCTGATGGCAAAATGATACATCCCCTTTGAGGAAGAAAGGTGCCGAGGTTTGTAGCAGTAAAAAAATTCATCCAAGGAAAGCTGACGGTGGCCTCCACTTAGACGACCCCACAGTACCTCAGCACCAATAAAGATTCTCCACGAGTTTGGAGCAATCTAACTGATGGATAAACCAAGGAAATCAGCCAGCTGATGGTGTAAAGCCGTCAGAGGCCGTCTCAACCCGGCAGCAAACATGGCATCGTACATGCCAACATCTGCAGTTCTTCCCGTATAGCATTTCTCCCCATCCCTAGGCAGACGGATAGGACTATGGTTGGGGATTTGGAAACGGGTGCGTAACTCCTTAAAAATTTTAAGTGTCATCTTTGGAAGGAACTTATTCACAGCCCATTCCTTGGGAAGGATGAAGGGACGACTACCTCCAGGACTTCTAGAAGTCCCTTCACAAGACTTCTCGTCAACCTCATCCCCGTCACTATTTCTCTCTTCTACTCCAACTTCACTCTCCTCACCTACTTCTTCCTCCTGGCCGCCGTTTCCCTGACCTTCTACCTCCTCGACGGGAGTATGGGCTGATGTCTCCCTCTCTGACGACCAGAAAAAACTCCCAGACTCACTACCTGAACCAAATACCTCGTCGTAGCCCGCTCCTTCGCGGACCGACGATCGGTCACTCGACGCGTCACTAGACATCTGACTACCTACAAGTGACGGGTGTAAACTAAGCACCTAGGATGACGACCTCACTTTAAAGAAATTAATTGAAATAAAGTGTGCAAGGAAAGAAAAGAAACTTACAAGTTTTTTAAAAAGTGACGGTTGAGGGAGTGACGATGGAAATGATGGCAGTACTGATGGAGTATGGCGACGGATTTGCTCTCCAGGAGCAATGGGCAGAGATGGGCCACATATATATATAAGGGGAACGCACGGAAGATGAAGCGACGCCCTCGTCCAGAAGCGGAGCCAATCGAAACTCGCCACATATCCAAAGCATTTAATTCCAACCGTATTATTTTCTCTCTCCTGGCTAAAACAAAGGTCAGCAACAAAAAATAACTCCATAGCCCGTCAGCTTTAACTGACGGAGATATGGTGTAGGGGGCAACTGATACGTATAAATAAAACATTATCAACCCGTCAGCTTTTTGTTTTACAAATATCCTACAGTCTAAGCTGACGGCATCAGACAACTGGAAGAGCAGAGGAATTCGAGGCTGACGGATGGATATTCGGAGCCGTTGGGCAGCGTGGCAAGGAGCTGATGACGACATGGCTGAAGGGGATAAGGCAAGCTGACGACCCCAAGGCCGACGGTTAGAAGAAAAGCTTAGACTTAGCCACCACGCATGATTGATAAGAAAATTACTTGTATCCCACGCTCAGTATTAGAGTCCTATAAGGAAAGGATTCCGCGATCCACGCTCATAAGGATTCCTATAAGGAAAAGACTTCTACTCCAAGGAAAAAAGGTCAACCCTCAACTACTATAAAAGCCCCAATACTCTCACAAATCAAGGTACGCATAATTAACCCCTCTCTAGCACTCTAGAGTTGAAAGAAGTTCTAACTTGACCTTCGGAGGGTATTTGGCCGGCACCACACCGGTGCTCTCTGTTAGGTCTTCTCCTTTCCTTGTGCAGGTGTCGTTTCGAGAGTACGAGCATTGTGCAACTCACTGTTGATATTTTCGGCATCATCAGATGCTGTGCATCTTCATCAACATATCTTTTTGCATGTTTTGTATATACACAGACACAGTTCACAAACACATGAAGACATAATCACAAACACACACCTATACCCATCTCCCCAAACCAAAGCCACCAAATTTCCATACACCCAATCCTCCCAAAAAAAAAAAAAAAAAAAAAAATCCATACTCCCGAATCCCACAAACAAACCCACTGGCATATTTTGCCAAATAGCATAATTCTTTGAAATATTTAAGAAAAAAAGTACCGGGTCTAACATCTTTTGAATCCCACTTGTTTTAACAAACCCGAAACCCAATCACAAATAACAAAACAAACAAAAGAAAGGTTAGGAACATTCTAGATTAAGAGGAGAGTGGGTATTCGGCTGAGAAGAAGTAAGGTTTGGGCCAGGTCAAGCCGACCCATTTAGGAAGCCCAATCTGCGCTATTTGAATTTAGGCCTAATTTTCATCCCAAGCCCAACCTTACACAGCCCAATCCACTAAGCCCATCAGTTGCTTAAGACCCACCAATATGAAACACACTTCTGTAAGCCCAAGTTCTCACTCATAACAGTAGGCCCACACCTCACCTAAGCCCATCAGCTACAGGCAAAGATTGGTCAAGAGAAAAAGTGTGAAGCTGCTCTAGTCTACAGCACCTTAGCCCTAGTTTTTCAGGAAGCAACTGAGATTTAGAGTAACTTTTGAAATGTTTTTAATTAGAAAGTCACAAATTTCCAATTGATACTTTTGTTGGTACAGCTTTCAAATGATTGGCCATCCTTTCTTTCAGGATTATACAGAACCCCTTCAACAATCAACAGCTCCCAAAAGGGTAGATTTTTCAAATATCTACATACTCCCAGCCTTAGCTGAAAAACCTGTAATAAACCAGTGATATGAAATTTTATCTACGTTTTCTTTTCCTAATATGATTTCTATACATAATATGAAAAAAAAAAAAAAAAAAAAAAAGAGTACAATTTTTAACTTGATGTGATTCTGATACAATGTATATCTTCAATGCAGATCCCATTGACCAACCTCTTTTAATGTCTTAGAGTGCAACGTCCTGAGCTTCTATCCCCTACACAGCTTTGTCCTCTTGGCGAGTGTGGGCATGCTTTGTGCAAGAGTCCCACATCGCTTAGAGAAGTGCCCCCCCTATGCCTTATAAGCATGAGCTCAAGGCGTAAGGGTACCACTACTCACATGTTGCACTCTAAGCATGCCTGTGGCCTGCCCATGAGTGCACGGCACGCCTTTATCACTACTCACATGTGAGTAGTGGTACCCTTATGCCTTGAGCTCATGCTTATAAGGCATAGGGGGGGGCACTTCTCTAAGCGATGTGGGACTCTTGCACAAAGCATGCCCACACTCGCCAAGAGGACAAAGCCGTGCAGGGGATAGAAGCTCAGGACGTTGCACTCTAAGCATGCCTATGGCCTGCCCTCTAAAGCGGACAAACATGATTGCGGGGTTGAACAAAAAATTCTCCCTACAGTTACAATTGGGGAGACATTTTTTTATCTGTGTGTTTTGATGAGGCTGACTTTTATCTAATGCTAACACTTACAGGTTTATTGGGGACATGCTTGGGTTGCTTCATCACAGGGTTGTCATTCTTATTGCAGGTTGAATATGTTCAACCTCCATGCTCTTCTCTTTTGGATATTGTTTGCTACTTTTACCTTATGTGTCATTTCCTGAGATGTAAAGCTTGTTGTGACCAGGACCTTCAATGGTGGAAGGAGTTCACTTCTGTCATGGTGGTTGTAGGGATTTACTGGTAACGTAATTTTAGCGTGGGGACATGCTTTGGTTTCTTTATTTGGTACCACTTACTTCCCATTACAAGATAACCACATCACCTCATAAAGCAAGTGATAGTAAAATCAATTAACACCCACAATTTTCCTATTCTACCATAAACAAATTCCACAAATCTTTTTTTTTTTTTTTAAATACTCACAATTCCCACATTAACATATTCGGCATGATAAGTCATTTTGATATTTTATTAAAGGCTCATTACACAATACTAATAGACATATCATGGACTAGTACACACTTTCTCTTGTGGTGGACAAAAAAAATAAAAAAAAATTCCTATTCTGAAATTAAAAGTTGAGGAAGTTTGCTGGCCGAATCAAACCTAGAGCTTGTTAACTACTTAAAACATTATTAATGTTCAGAAAAGGGGATATTTCCTAGAAAGCACGGACACGGCTGGGAGGGTGCCGCATCCAAGTCCGACGCGGTTGCCCTCGCGTCGGTGCTGTGTCTGAGTTTTTTTTTTTTTTTTTTTTTTCTCGGATTCACGCCGACGCTGCTCGATTCACGTGGATAGGCTTCAATTCGGCCAGAATTAGTCCGTATGGGCCATATCGGGTAGTATCGGCCGGTGATCGATATTGCCGATATGGCCGAAACATGCTGGAAACGGCCGAAACAGGCCAATATCGGCCTTGAAACTCGCCAGAACAGCCGAAATTCTGACCTCAAAGGCATAGTCATGTGTTTCTTGCCTTCTTCTTTCTTTGTTTTGTGAATCAAGGCATAACAATGTGTTTTTTAAGAATATTTTAATAGTAAAAATATATAGAAAATATAAATAAAAATATTTTTAATAATTTTTTAGTCGCCGAGTCTCGCACCCGCACCCGCACTCGAGTCCCGAAACGCACCCTTGCTTCATAGGATATTTCAAGCATCCAGGATTGAAATTGTTAACGGTTAGACAAAAGGGAGCTGTTTCATGACATTTGACAATGAATATAGTATCTTGTGCAGTTGTGTTGTTTTTCTCAATTGGACTAGGCCTAGCACGAAAAACAAGGGTCATAATGTCAAAGGTCAGTTATCGTGCAAGAACTGTTGGAAAAGTATATGATTACAATGAAGGAAAACAATAAATAGATAGATAACAAAAGGCACAATCACTCTGCTATTCTTAAACAACATTTGCCCCCATACAAAAGATACTAAAAGGTTACTATAAATTTGTTCCCAGATAAAACTAAGCTTGGAATTCTTCAAGTAGTATTATTGAGAGAATTTTGTGAATTTTTATGAAAAATGGTAAAAGGAGGTAGTTACAAAAATGAATATGGATCATTATTTATAACCAAGGGGTTATGCCCCTTCAAAAACACTATTGAAGAGTCACTTTGGTTGACTATAATATTCACATAGAATATTAGCCATTTGACCGACCAGAAAATCCCCATCTAGAAAACTGCAGAAAAACAATTTTTACGATCGATCAAGAATTCCTTTGTCATCGAGCTAGGAATTGAACAAAGAACAGGGTTCTCATATTATACAAGCTTCAACTTATCGAGCCATATCTCAATTGATCGAAACGAGTTTGGCCATCAAACAGGAGTCACAGCTCCTTAAACCAAGACTTAGCAGCACTTTCAATGGGAAATCTCTCCTCTTTAATCTTAAATATATTACAACCTACATTGTATATACCTTTATGTATAACATGAACTCTGTATACTTCAATGAGAACTTCAAAAATTAGTCCACTAAAGCATGGCTTCTAATTCAATTGTAGTTTACTATTCCAGATATTTCCAATAAACATGAAGGGTTCAGCTGGAAACCTTGTTGTATGTTTTTAGACCCCTTAAAACACAACCAGATTAACCTAGTTAATTAGCCAAGCGATTACTTAGTCAAATAATGCAGTTCTAGGTTAACACAATCATATAATCATACCAAGCATAGCAGCGGAAAAATAATAACACAAAGATATGATCACCCAGAAAAACTAAACCGGTAAAAAAACCTAGGGAGGATTTAACCTAACTATCCTCAAGATAAACTTGAATCCACTATAGAAAGAATTGAAGTTTTACAATAGAATTTAGACTACTAACATTCTATTGCTACCCTCCAGTAGAAATTTACTGATACGACCACGTGCAAACTCCGAGACCACGGACTCCTTCTTTCTTAGATTCTCCAGCAAGTACAAGCACTCTCGCTTGTGTATCTTTAAGCTCTTATGGCAGCAACTGAATGATCATCAAGTTCTTGAAGAAATCTCTTCTTGATAATCCTAAGCTTGTGTGAAGGAAAGCTCCTCACAGATCTCACAAGAGATTCACACAAACAGCAATATGATCAGCCTCTAAAACGTGACTAGGGTTTGTCTTACATACTTAGGGCAAAAACATAAAACCCTAAACATTTTAGGAGTTAGGGTTGTGTTGGAATTATCCAACAAAAACGCATTCTGCCCAAGATTCGATTAATCGAGCCTAAGCTTCGATCAATCGAGCCAGGCTGAAATGCACAATAACTTCTGCATCAGCTCGATTCCAACTTTACATAAAAGAACCAACTTTGAGCAAGCCTAAACAAGACTAAACAACCTGTTTTGATCATGATTTGCCAACATTACACATTAGAGTTCTAAATACATAAATTCCTAAAACTTTAGAACCTAACAAACTTCCCTTTTGGCAATCCGTGACAAAACACAAACTAAAAACTCAAAGTTTACAAATAAAAGCCCTTTACAAAAGAAATGCTCAGTCTAACAAATTCAATCCTAACTACTATCCATCAGTTGCAAGTGTAGATAGCAGCACGACTGAATCAACCTATATTTCCTGAAATACTCAACAAACGCATAAACGCATGTGTGGATAATACAAGTAAACAAAATAAATTCTTGATTTCACAAAAACACAAAATAAAGACATATATCAATGAATAACTCAAAAATATAAGTCAATAAGCAGTGAAACAAGAAACAAAATAAATGTATCTCCCCCTAATATGAAAATCCCAACAAAGAAAATACACCAAGAGCCAAAAAAAATATAAATACAAAGTGCAGCTCCTAGATACAATCTAATCACCACAGGCTCTCCAAGACAATCAGAACTCCCTCTATCAACAAATACTCTACAAAACTCCAAAAATTACTCCTCCTTTTTGTGACGGAATGCTAAAGGGCAATTAGAATCCATCATCAAAAGGAGGTGGCGTAGGAGACCGTGTAAAATGCGCCAACTCTGCACGCAAAGCACGAACCTCATCGAGCAAGTCCACCAAAACCTATCCCTAAGCCGCCTGAACGATCAAGACATGATCCAACATACGTCGAATGTCGGAATCATCCGAAGTAGTCGGTGGAGGAACATCAGCAACAGCAGCAGCACCAGACTCCTCAGCCTATGTAGCACCTGTAGAAGAGGGAGGAGGGGGTACAGCACCAAAAGACTGAACTCTAGCTTTCAAGTGAGCAGCCTTCTGCCGAAGGAAAGTGGCAGCTATGGGACCAATAATGTGTATGGGCTCAGACGCGAGGAAACCATCTAAACTTAAATATAACAAAATCCTATGAATGAAAATAGGATAAACAAGAGCATGACCAACAACGCTACTTCGATGAATCTCGTTCAAAGAACGAAGAAACAGATGAGGGAAAGAAATAGAAACACTAGAAACAAGGGCATATAAAAGCACACATCGCTCAATAAGGATGGTGTGGAGATGAGAAATAGGCCACAAAGAATGACACACTATCCTAAGGAAAAGATAGGTAGTCTCAGTAAGCTCAGCGGACGTGATCCGAGGATCAGAACCCACTGGATAGAAGACCAAGTGATATATGTCATATACATGCTATCCACTTGTATGTTTTTTAAAAAACTTGACCAATTCATCATCACACAAGCTAGAATACTTCTTATAATGATCAATTTCATCAATTCAACAAGCCAATTTTACCAATTAAACTCAATTTGAACAAAATCCCCAATTCGAGTACATTCAAGCCCTAGAAAATCCAATTTCACACCAATTACAAAATTGGGCAAATTAACCCATCAAGATCAAGTTTATAACATCCTAGCACAAAAACCAATTGATCAACTTCAGAAAATATGGCTTGAATCATAAAAACCCCCAATTTTTAATAGGTCCAAAAATCCCAAACAAATGCATGAATTTATGCATGAAAACATGAAATAAAATGCAAAAGGAAGGGTAAAATGGACTTACCGGTCTTGGGAGAGGAAAACCTTGTAAAAAATTCGTAGGAAAACGACAAAAAATTGATGTGGAGCCTAGTCCGAATCGGAGAGAGAGAGAGAGAAAAGCTTGAAAACTTTTGAAAAAGGTAAGTTGAAAAAGTCAAGATCTGATTTTTAAAAACCTGATTCATGATTTTCAATTGATCGAAAATCAGTTTCGATTGATCAAAACAGACAAAGACTCATAAAGATTTTTTAAAACAATTTTGATTGATCGAAAAACAGATTGGATCAATCGAAACAGACAGAGGCTCACTAAAATTTTTGAGAGAAAAACACAGTTTTGAAAAACAAAAACACATTTTGGACAAAAACTCCTCAAAGCATTGAATTTGATGAACAAAATGCATGAGTATGATTTGAAATGCTTTTCAAAAACATAAGATTTAAACCCAGTTTTCCCAAAATTAAAATTTTCAAACAATCTCCCTTTGAATTCTCAAGCAACAAATCTGTTTTGCATAAAATTCAAAGTATTTTCAAACTTGGTTGGTCAAACAAAAAACACACACAATAACATGTACAAAGTTTAGCAAAGAGTAACTTGTATAGTGTGTGCAACTAGTAAAAGCTGGAGATACATGTGAGGTGATATGTGAATAGAAATCAAACACAAAGTCTACAAAATTCATCACATAGAATTTGAAAATAACTATCACCTAAAGAGTTACATCATATAACTCTCACATCTCCTAGATCATAAGCTTGCAATCATGTAAGTTTCTTGATTTTGCCTCATATTATACACACCAATTTCAGTTGTTCAGAAACTTATTAAAAAGCAGGAATAATGTACACACCAATTTTATTTATTTGATTTAGCTTTAAGCCCAATAATGTACACACCAATTTTAAGCATTTAAACCGAGGCTACACCTTATGTTCTTTTTATGCATGTGCTATACTTTCTCGAGCACAAAATCTTACGATATGCACTAAGGTGTTTATGATTAGCTAGTGAACAGTGGTGAGATGGTTATTTATGCATTTCTCAAAAGGTTCAAGTCCGACAGTTAAAGACATGTGACTTCAAGATCAAGACAAAGTGATCAAAAATCATAAACATCTTTCCCACACAACATGCACTACAGAGCTTCAACTAGTAAAGTGCAATAAATAAGCTCATCTAAGCTAAACAAGGTACAAAGACATGTTATGTGAAAATAAATTGACCAAACTTGTTTTCAAAAACCAAGATAATAAATACAAAACACGATTTGCTTCCTTTTTTTTCTTTTTTTCTTTTTTTCTTTTTTTTTTAAATTTTGAAAATAAGAAACAAAAAAAGTCCTAGAATGAAATGCATGAATCTTATGCTGTGCAAATCCTAGAAACAAAAAGAAAAACATAAACCAAAGAACAATAGTCACAAAGAGTAGAGCAATGAAGCACAAGGACCAAGAAAGCTAAAGGTGATTAGGGACACAGAATCACACCAATGACTTGACGAAGAGTCTCAAACTTACTTCCATCAAGAGGCTTGGTGAAGATGTTAGCATTCTGACGTTCCGTAGGGATATACTCAAGAGTCACAATCTTTCTTTCAACCAGATCCCTAATAAAGTGATATCTAATCTCTATGTGTTTAGTGTTAGAATGTTGAACAGGGTTCTTAGAGATATCAATAGCACTAGAATTATCACAGTAAAGAGAAGTTTCAGATCTAGTACAAAACCTTTGTCCCTAGACTCTACAATCCCCGTAGATGAACTCACAGCAGAAACCTTCTACCGTTTCAGAACCTTTGAACTCTTCAATATATGAACGCCACCCTTTTTGTTGCATGGATCCCAGTACGTGACTCACTCACCAACTTGAGGAAGAAGAATGTTGGTTGCAAAGTTCTTCACTTCATCAACAATGAAGATCAAGAAGCACTTGGTTACAAAACTCTAAGGCGTAAAGATGCAATAGCTTCTTTCAGAGAGAATAAGGTATCGGTCACCTTTTGCATATGTTCTCCTTATATTCTCTTGTGTGACGGCCTCTAAAATAAGCCTTATATAGGTCTAGGGTTGTGAGAAAAGAAACCCTACACAAATACAAAAGCCTGGCCCAAAAACAGAAATCTGAATTTCCCTAACCTCGATAGATAGCAGCTATCGAGGAAGTGTCGAGAAGGTGTTGAGGTTTAATGAATCTCAACAGATACAACTATCGAGAAGGTGTCGAGAGGACAGAAGCTTTCTCGATCGATCGACCAGCTATCGAGAAGCTATCGAGATTGCGATAAGAATCAGCTGAAGAGCTCAACAGATAGCCAAGTGTCGAGGAGGTGTCGAGAAGCTATCGAGCTATCTGTCCGCAGGTATCGAGCTATCTGTCCAGCTTTATTGAACACCTTTCTTCACTTGTTTCTTGGTTAAATCTTCATGGCTTTAATACTAGACTTGAACAACATGTTTCTTCAAGTATTAAACACAACTTAGATCTACCCAAATACAAGTAAAGTAGGTTTTGTCAAAGGATTAGTCAACTACATAAAATAGTGACATATGTTCCTAACAAGTGAAACACATATGTCCTAACAATCTCCCCTTTTGGCAATCCATGACAAAACCGCAACAAACAAATGAACATATGAGAGAAGTCATAAATCACTTAACTCATATTTACTTGTTGAATACAATAAAATCTATCCTAACACAAACCCTTGAAAAATTTTGCAAGAAAAGAGTTTATGGCAAGTAGACTTTGATAACCTGTATTTCTGAAACACTTAAACAAAACTCATTAAGGCATCTTAGTGTGAAACATAAATAATAGATTGCATACAAGTAATAAGAAACATGTGTATAAAGATAGAAAAAAAAAACAACACATGTAGAGGTAGGTGAAGAAGACATACATCAGCAAATAAATATAAAAAATAAGCATAATGTATGTAAACATGGTCACAAGACCCAATGTACAAGAAGAAGAAAGTAAGCACTTCCCCTAACAAGATGAAACACATCTCCCCCTTACAAAAGAATGTATTTCTCCCCCTAACATGTAGAATCTTATAAAAAGAAACCACATTCCACAATTTCTCCCCCTTTTTGTCATGATTGACAAAGAGTACAAGAAACTAGAAAGCTTCACCCGAGAAACATAAAGTTGATCAAGAATGATCAAGGGGGCACAAAAAATCCATATAAATGCATGAATGTAATAAAATAAGATGCTATGGATTCACAAGATAAAAGAAGGATGCAAAATGACAGGAATTTAGACCCTTTAAACAACCAGATTGCGTAGCCTAGATTAATTAGCCAAGTTGTTACTTAGTCAAATTAAGCAATTCTAGGTTAAAACAATCAAACAATCATATCAAGAATAATAATGCAGCGGAAAATAAATGAACACAAGATATGATCACCCAGGAAACCACACGGTAAAAACCTGGGGAGGATTTGACCCACCGATCCTCAAGGCATAACAGAATTCACTATGAAAGAATTGAAGTTCTTACAAAAGGACTACAAGCTCCCCGCTCGACTTCCTAATGCTACCCACCAGTAGAACTTCCTGACACGACCACGCGCAGGCTCCGAATCCACGGACTACTTCTTTCTTGAATTCCTCAATCAGCTACAAGCTCCCCGCTTGTTTTTCTTTTAAGTTCCAATGGTTGCAACAGTAATGATCTTCAAGATGTTGAAATCATCTCTACCTTGAAAACCCTAAGTTTTGTGTAAAGGAAAGCTCCTCAAAGATCTCACAAGAGATTCACACAAAACCGCAATGTATGAGCAACAAAGCAATATGGACAACCTTCAAAAACGTGGCTAGGGTTTAGTTTATATACCTAGGGTAAAAACATAAAACCCTAAACGTTTAATGAAGTAGGGCTGAGTTGGAAATTCTGCAAAAAATTCAACCTGTGCGATTTTCGATCGATCGAGTCTATTCTTCGATCGATCGAGCCAGGCCGAAAGTCCCAAGTACTTCTGCAGCCACTCGATTCCAACTTTACAATATTAAACCAACTTTGAGCAAGTCTAAATAAGACTAAATACAATGTTTTGATCATGGTTTGCCAACATTACAAATTAGAGTTCTAAATACATAAAATCCTAAGACCTTAGAACCTAACACAAAGCATGTGAAAAACAAATCTCTCAAGAAAAAAATGTTAAGCAAATAGATCCCAAAACACACACACACACTAAACAAGTCTAACAAATTTTATATTTCAAAAACAAGTCAAGACAGTTTAGTGAGCATACATAAGCACATGTAATCACTTGTGATGACCAAATCACATTGTACCTGCACATGTATTAATAGTAGCAAAGAATATTACGTGTTGTGTGTGAAAAACATCGCAAAATTGTATAAGTGTGTACATATTATAACGATTTGAGATATGAGAAATTCACTTTAACTCACACACAATCATAACTGTTTGATGGGGACTATCACCTTTGAGGTACATCCTATAACTCCCACATCTCCTAGAAAACACGCTTGCAATCATTTTTAAAGCATTTTAATCTTTTTGCTTTATATTTTCTTTGCATATTTTCTTTTAAGCATATCATGCATGGACATAAAAAAAGAGAAAATAAATAGCCAACATGTTAAGCATAGACATTGCACTTTTGCTATGCCGAAGCATACGAATGTCTTTGACACTGCACTTTTGCTATGCCGAAGCATACAGGTGTCTATCACACTGCACTTTTGTTATGCCGAAGTATACAGGTGTCATACTATGATTGGCGGGCAACAGTGGTGAGATGGTCATTTATGCCTTTCTCTTAGGATTTTCTAGTCCTACCCGTCAAAAAGAGTGATATGAGTGTTAAGTTCAAGAGATAACATAATCTTACTCATCACAAACAAGAGTCACAAAACTCACTTGCTTAGTTGTGCATAAGAATGCTCATCTAAGTTACAAAAGATACAAAGTTTAGAAAACTTTGTTTCAATGGCCATCCAAGGTACACAAATACCAATGTACACAAACACACACTGTTTTTGTATTTTTCTGATTTTTCCTTTTTATTTTTATTTTGAAAACAAAACAAAATAAAAACTAAACAACCAAACAAAAACAGATAAACAACATGAATGCATGAAAGAAAAATGCATATGCATGAAAACATGATAGAAATATGCAGATGCATGAAAGCATGATTCTAAAAGCAGATAAGAAATCAAGCAAAAAGTCCTACTTTAGATAGAAAGAATTAAAGCAGAGGACAAACAGAAAAGACAATTAAGTCTTAGGCTCTTTTCTCACCCACACAGCACGAGTCTTTGACCGTGAAGATGAAAATGCACGTGTCCTAGTATGTCTACTAAAGGACATAGAAAAATTAAGATTCTTTTGAAATTGAGTTAAAAAGCTCAAAACTTTTAATAACTCTCCAAACAAAGGTGTAGGTCTTTGAGAGGAAACCTGTGACCATTTGGACAATTGCTTATGAGGATACAACTTAAAGCAATTAGGACGAATGTGTCCAGCAACACCACAATGATGACAAACATGAGGTCTAATAAAGGATTTAGAATTAGCCAGATCAGTTTTGGATTCCATACCTTTATTACCTTTCTCGGATTGTGGCACAAAGACAGTCTTTGATCCAAAAGCCGTGGACGAGGAGGGGCTGAAGGAAACAGCATATCCTAAGCCAGTCTTATCAGAACTAGGCTTTTGAGCACTCAAAACCTCATCAAGCTTTGCACTAGACATCCTCTCTATTTGAGTTCTAGCTTGACTAAGCTCAACTTCAAGATTCTTGACCTTCTCTTTTAATGAGGCGTTCTCCACAATAAGAGTCTCAACTAATCTTGTAGTCTCATCTAACTTGACTAACAGATCAGCTTTTTTAGTTTTTACCTCATTAATCTCGTTTCTGCAAAGATGAGAAGACTTTTCACATTTTATGAATTTAGTGCATAGCTTATCATAGACTTCCTGAAGGGTCATCTTCTTAAGTACTTCATCATCAGAAGAATCTTCACTGTCACTAGTACTCTCCACAATCACCTTATCGGTTGTGGCAGCAAAGGCCATAACGTGACGACATTCATCCATAAACTCATCAGAAGAGTAATCCTCAGTATCACTCCAGGTAGCAACCAACCCTTTATCTTTTGACTCATTGGTCTTTTCCTTCATGAGGTAGTTTGGACACTCAATCCTCATATGACCAAAACCTTTGCACTCATGGCATTTAATAAGGGGTTTCTCATTTTTGCCTTTTCTAGAGGATTTAGGTTTCCTAGGAGGTTTTCCCTTATCCTTTTTCCTAAATTGAAGAAGCTTGATAATCTCATCAGTTATGAAGGTTATATCCTCATCCTCATCTTCACTTTTATCTTCATCTTCAGAGTCCTCAATCTCTTCCTCTATACCTTTAAGAGCCAAGTTTTTACTCTTTCCACCTTTTCCCATTGAGCCTAATCCCATCTCATAGGTTTGAAGGTTCCCTACAAGCTCAGTCAAAGGAATTTGATCAATGTCCTTTGCTTCTTCAATGGCAGTGATCTTGGCATGGAATCTTTTAGGTAAGGACCTAAGGATTTTCCTAACAATTTTGGATTCTGCTATAAATTCTCCAAGGTTGAAAGTAGAATTCACAATATCCTTGAGTTTAGCATAAAACTCATCAAAGGTCTCATCCTCCTCCATCCTTATTTCTTTAAAACTGCTAGTGAGTCTTTGAAACTTCACAGTCTTTAATGCCTTGGTACCTTCATAGGTGGTCTCAAGAATGGTCCATGCTTCCTTGGCAACTTCCGTGGATGATATTTTCTTGAATTCCTCATTGGTCACCCCACAGAACAAAGCATTCAAGGCCTTACTGTTGAAATTTGCAGCTATGGTTGTTGCATCATCCCAATCCACCGACGCTTCCTTTGACTTAATCCAGCCAACTTCAACAGCTTGCCATACCTGTTCATCTACAGCCTGCAAAAACACTTTCATACGAACTTTCCAGTATGCATAATTAGTTCCATCAAATAAAGGAGGAATAAATAAAGATTGTCCTCTATCCATGACAAAAGGGGTCAATGGATCACACTCAGGAAATTAATCCAATCAGAGTGAACCCGCTCTGATACCACTTGTTGAGAAATTTAGACCCCGGTTGATAGAATTAATAAGTTTTAAACCCAAGTTGTTAATTAGATTTATTATTAATAAAATTTGTTAAAACAAACAAACATCAATATCATGTCAAAATCATGCAGTGGAAAAATAAATAAGACAAGATATGATGACCCAGGAAAACCAATGAAACCAACCAGTTTTACAGTAAAAAACTTGGGGGGAAACCTTCCCGAAAAAAAATCCACTATAGTAAAGAGAAGTTTCAGATCCAGTACAATACCTTTGTTCCTAGACTCTACAATCCCCGTAGATGAACTCACAGCAGAAACCTTCTACCGCTTCAGAACCTCTGAACTCTTCAATATGAACGCCACCCTTTTTGTTGCACGGATCCTAGTACGTGACTAACTCATTTGCACGAATCCCAGTACGTGACTCACTCACCAACTTGAGGAAGAAGAATGTTGGTTGTAAAGTTCTTCACTTCATCAACAATGAAGATCAAGAAGCACTTGGTTACAAAACTCTAAGTCGCAAAGACGCAGTAGCTTCTTTCAGAGAGAATAAGGTATCGGTCACCTTTTGCATATGTTCTCCTTGTATTCTCTTATGTGACGGCCTCTAAAATAAGCCTTATATAGGTCTAGGGTTGTGAGAAAAGAAACCCTACACAAATACAAAAGCTTGACCCAAAAACAGAAATATGAATTTCCGTAATCTCGACAGATAGCAGTTATTGAGGAGGTGTCGAGAAGGTGTCGAGGTTTAATGAATCTCAACAGATACAACTATCGAGAAGGTGTCGAGAAGGTGTCGAGGGGACAAAACCTTTCTCGATCGATCGACCAGCTATCGAGAAGCTATCGAGATTGCGATAAGAATCAGCTAAAGAGCTCAACAGATAGCCAGGTGTCGAGGAGGTGTCGAGAAGCTATCGAGCTATCTGTCCGCAGGTGTCGAGCTATCTGTCCAGCTTTATTGAACATCTTTTCTTCATTTGTTTCTTGGTTAAATCTTCATGGCTTTAATACTAGACTTGAACAACATATTTCTTCAAGTATTAAACACAACTTAGATCTACCCAAATACAAGTAAAGTGCGTTTTGTCAAAGGATTAGCCAACTACATAAAATAGTGACATATGTTCCTAACAAGTGAAACACATATGTCCTAACAATCACTCAAAAGCTTTTTCATCCAAAGAAGCTGTGAACAACAACTTCCAGCAGCAATATATTCTGCCTCTGCAGTAGACAAAGACACAGAATTTTGTTTTTTACTCATCCAAGCAACAAGATTGACTCCTACATAAAAACACCCACCAGTGGTGCTTTTTCTATCATCGGCATTGCCAGCCCAATCAGAATCAGAAAATCCAGCAAAAGACAGATTAGATTCTTTGCTATAAAATAGTCTATAATCACAAGTTCCACCTACATATTTTATGATTCTTTTAACAGCATTCAAATGTGAAACCTTAGGATTAGATTGAAATCTAGAACAGACACCAACACTGAAGGCAATATCAGGCCAACTAGCAGTCAAATACAAAAGACATCCAATCATGCTTCTATATAATGTAACTTCAACAGACTCACCTAATGGATCATTTGTTAATTTTGCATTTACAGCCATTGGTGTTCTAGCAAGGGCAGCCTTGTCCAGTCCAAATCTCTTGACTAGATTTTTTGCATATTTTACTTGGTTGATGTAGATTCTTGAGTTCGTTTGCTTCACCTACAATCCCAAAAAAATAAGTTAGTTCACCGACCATGCTCATTTCAAACATTGCCTTCATTTCATCTGCAAAAGAATGAGCAAGAGAATCATTAGTAGTACCAAAAACAATATCATCAACATAAGTTTGAGCTACAACAAAACCATTCTTATCCTTTCTTATGAAGAGAGTAGTATCTGCAGATCCCCTTTTGAATCCATGCTCAGTAAGATATACAGTCAATCTATCATACCAAGCCCTAGGAGCTTGTTTCAAACCATAGAGAGCTCTCTTCAACTTGTAAACATCATCCGGTCTGTGAGGATCAACAAAACCCTTCAGTTATTCAACATGCACTTCTTCTTGCAGCATCACATTCAAGAATGCACTCTTGACATCTATTTGATACAATTTGAAATTCAGATGACATGCAATAGCCAAAAGTATCCTGATGGATTCCAATCTTGCTACTGGTGCAAAAGTCTCATCAAAATCAACCCCTTCCACTTGTGTGTATCCTTGAGCAATAAGTCTTGATTTATTTCTGATAACAGTGCCATGTTCATCTAACTTGTTCTTAAAGATCCATTTAGTTCCAATCACATTCACTTCTTTGGGTCTAGGAACTAATTCCCACACATCATTCCGAACAAATTGGTGAAGCTCTTCATGCATAGAATTAACCCAATCAGCATCTTGAAGTGCTTCATCTACCTTCTTCGATTCAAATTGGGACAGATAGCATGAGTGAGTAATTACACTTAAGGCTTTAGATCTTAATCTCATGTTATCATTCAGACTTCCCAATATGTTTGTGGTAGGATGATTTAGCCTTACTCTAGAGGATGGACCTTTAACTAGAGAAGTGGAGGTACCTTTTAGTTCTGATGAAGGACTAAACTCATGTTGAGCTTGTTGAGTCTCATGAACCGGTGTAGATGGTTCTGAACTTGATGGCATAGACACTGCGTCATTCAACACCATCAACTCTTCATTACTGTACTTCCCCTCATAATCAGCAAGAAGTGAGTCATCAACCTCCATAGACTTATCTTGAACCGGAGCAGTGTTTTCTGAATGAGCTTCTGCACCTACTTCATCATTGATCACAACATTTGAGGATTCCATGACTGTTTTGGTTCTCAGATTATACACTCTATATGCTCTACTAGAAGAAGACTATCCCAGAAAATATCCTTTGTCACTCTTTGCATCAGACTTTTCTAGGTTCTCTCTATCACGTAGAATGTAACAATCACTACCAAATATCCTGAAATATTTGACAACAAGTTTCTTTCCTCTCCAGAGTTCATTCGGAGTTTTCTTGGAATCAAATCTGAAATATACCCGGTTAAGTGTATGGTAAGCAGTGTTAACTGCTTCTCCCCAGAAGGATTTGGGCAACTTTTTATTGTGTAGCATGACACGTGCCATCTCTTAAACAACCCTATTCTTTCGTTCCACTATTCCATTCTGTTGAGGTGTCTTAGGTGAAAAGAACTCTTGATGTGTGCCTTGATCATTGTAGAAGGTAACCAGCTTGGTATTCTCAAATTCTCTTCCATGATCACTTCTGATTCTGGCTATCACAGTATCTTTCTCAACTTGTAATTTCTTGCATAGTTGTATCATCTTCTCAGGAGCTTCAACTTTATCTTTCAAGAGCACAACCCTAGTATATCTAGTAAAGTCATCCACAACAACTAGAATATACTTCTTTCCACCTAAATTCTAAACTCTGGCAGGACCCATAAGATCAATGTGCAATAACTCTAGAGGTCTTGAAGTTTGAACACTAGCTACAGACGGATGTTTGGATTTCACTTTTTTACCTATCTGACATGGTCCACAAATGCACTTATCTATCTTCTCAAACTTAGATAAACCAATAACTGCATCACACTTGGAAATCTTCTCTAATTGCTTATGACTTGCATGTCGCAACCGTTGATGCCACAAATCAACTTGATCTATCTTTGCACTAAAACACTTGTTGCTTATACTTGGTGTTATACCATAACAGTTGTCAGTTATCCTTACACTAACACACATACAGTCACCTCCTCCATCAAGTATCCCACATCCATACTTTGTGAAGAGAACATTCAGTCCATTGTCACAAATCTGACTGATACTGAGTAAGTTGGCCTTCAATCCATCAACATACCAAACATCTTTGAAAACTAGCAACCCTGGAATGTCCACAGTTCCAATGTCTCTGATCACAGATTTGCTTCCATTTCCAAAAGTGACTGTCTCAATCTTTTCTTCAAAGAGTGTCTTGAATAAACCTTTGTTTCCTGTCATATGCCTAGAACAACAACTATCCAAATACCAAAGACAAGAATCACGTGCCTTTAAGGTGGTTAAAACAGTATAGAATAAATAATTATTATCACATGTGATTAATCCAAGATGCTCAAGGAAAGATTTGGCAAAAGCAACAAGAGACACAAACAACAAATAGGCAAGTTGACATATAAGCAAAAAGATTTTCCAAGAATCCATGACAACAAGGGTCAATGATCAGTTCAGAGATCAATAGATCTACAATAAAAGAGCTACCCACTCTGATACCACTTGTATGTCTTTAGACCCCTTAAAATACAACCAGATTAACCTAGTTAATTAGCCAAGTGATTACTTAGTCAAATTATGCAGTTCTAGGTTAACACAATCATATAATCATATCAAGCATAGCAGCAGAAAAATAAATAACACAAAGATATGATCACCCAGGAAAACCAAACCGGTAAAAAAACCTGAGAATGATTTAACCTAGCTATCCTCAAGGTAAACTTGAATCCACTATAGAAAGAATTGAAGTTTTACAATAGAATTTAGACCACTAACATTCTATTGCTACCCACCAGTAAAAACTTACTGACACGACCACGTGCAAGCTCCGAGACCACGGACTCCTTCTTTCTTGGATTCTCCAGCAAGTACAAGCACTCCCGCTTGTGTATCTTTAAACTCTTATGGCAGCAACTGAATAATCATCAAGTTCTAGAAGAAATCTCCTCTTGATAATCCTAAGCTTGTGTGAAGGAAAGCTCTTCACAGATCTCATAAAAGATTCACATAAATAGCAATATGAGCAGCATCTAAAACATGGCTAGGGTTTGCCTTGTATACCTAGGGCAAAAACATAAAACTCTAAACGTTTTAGGAGTTAGGGCTGAGTTGGAATTATGTAGCAAAAACTTAGTCTGCCCGAGATTTGATTGATCGGGCCTAAGCTTCGATCAATCGAGCCAGGCCGAAATGCACAATAACTTCTGCATCAGCTCGATTCCAACTTTACATAAAAGAACCAACTTTGAGCAAACCTAAACAAGACTAAACAACCTGTTTTGATCATGATTTGCCAACATTACACATTAGAATTCTAAATACATAAATTCCTAGAATTTTAGAACCTAACACTTGTGTCTTTTGTAACTAGTTTAGTTTTTGTATTGTGTTATATGTTTATAACTTCTTAAAGGAATGGAGGTCAGCAGGTGATGCCTCTTCCTCTCTCCATTGTCCAGTGCAAATTTTTTAGTCTACTTTATTGCCTAATGTGAAATTTTCAAATATATCAGGGTCGACTGTTCTATTTTTATCAAAGCTAATACCAGAGACGAAGGGGCAAACACTTGAAGAAATGCAGACAGCTATGAACCCTTTTCCAGCAAATTAAGCCAGGTTTCTTGCATAATGGCAGCAATCTAATGTGTGCAATATTTTATCATGGATGATGCTTAGCTCACTATACATGGTTAGTGGTAAGGTTTTTAAGCTCATAGCTTAGATAATTTATCTCCCTAGCCAAGGGGTCACAAGTCCACACCCAGTTTACAGTCATTTGACCACGAATCTTTTATGGATATCTCCATTGGGATTTTGGATTAATTGCCAAAAGCATAAACAGTTAAAATTTATTTCTTCTAGACATCCTAATACAAAATTATATGATTTACGAAAATTGATAGCCTCTGTTAGTGATATCAATCCGACTTCATGAAATTGGCCAAACAATAGTTTTATAGTAAAGCATTTGAAATTAGGCTTTCTTCTACGGTTTATTTGATTGCTGATTAATTGGGAATAATGAATAGAATCTGGAACATTAAAAGTATTTGAGACTAGTATTTCTTTTAAACTAATGGATATGATAGCATGTTTAAATAGATGATTATTGAAGTTTGTAACTAAAAGATAGCATTGAGTAGACAGGCTAGGATTTTTGTGTTGTTGTTGTTGTAGAATAAATAAGCTAGTTTATTTTTGGTGTATGCCCTACTCAATTGAAAATCCAAACCTGGAAAGAGAAGCATCACCATCATTAATCTTTAATGGAAATTAACATGATTTTTATAGAATCTTGATAGCAATATGCTGTATAATTCTCAATGTGAGATGCATCAGAGCTTACGGCTCAGAGTGTTTGAAAGGGAAACTTTCTATCAATGATTTTGAATTTGATTGTGCATCAATATGTGGAATGAGGTAGAATATTGAAGCATTTGTGTGGTCTTAGTTGTATGATATGATCCCAGTTTGATGATTTTTTGTATTTTGATGACATGGAAGTTGGGAACAAAACTATCTATTTGGAGTGGTCTCTCTGAGAGAGAGAGAGTTTTAGTAGTATGATTTAAAAATCAGTAAAATAAATCTATTGCACGCACCAACATACACGCATGTCCGTACACACATAAGAAAAACAGCTAAAATCTTGTGTTGAAGACACGACACACGATTTTAGTTGTCTTTCACCTATGTCATGTGTACCAACATGTGTGCAAGTTGGTGTGCTTAATAGAATCAAAATTCAACTTTGCTCAATTCCTAAATACTACTTATCTTTTATTATGGACCATCTGAACTTGTTCATGCATTTTTGCCTCGACAAATTGATACGTTAGAAATTCAAATTATTGAATCACTAAGAAAAGAATATAAGACATTTTATCTCCAAGACTTATAGTCTTTAAAAGAAATGGTACATTCCGACACTGTCTCCAGCCAAAGATCTCGGTAACATAATAGACCAAAAACCCATATCCAAAATCATGCAATCAACCCAGCGGGGGAATGTGCAGAATAACTGTGGAAAGTATTTGTATATAGTTAGTTAGGCAACGCTTGAAACTATAAGGAAAAGTAGACATCTCGAGTTTTAGAAACTCGAGATCCATAACATAAATCTCGAGTTTCAAAAACTCGAGTTCCATGCAAAATTTTTTTTAGTTTTATCGCCCCTATAGTGGCGTTTTTAAGTCCTATAGTGACGTTTTACAGCCCTATAGTGGCGTTTTTCTGCAAAAATTTTTCCCGAGTGTTCAATACCAGGTTCAGGGAGCGTATAGTGGCGTTTTTAAGCCCTATACTGACGTTTTAAAGCCCTATAGCGGCGTTTTTCTGCTAAATTTTTTTATAACTCCATTTTAAGCCCTATAGTGACGTTTTTAAGCCCTATAGCGGCGTTTTTTGAACTCGAGTCTTTAAAACTAGATTTTTACGTGGATTTTTTTACAAATCGACACTTAAAAACTCGATTTTTATGTTGGAACTCGAGTTTTAGACACTCGAGATGCTAGTTTTCAACTTTGTTTTGCTTCGTGACAACTAACTAAATTTTTTAATATTTATTGTTATTTAGAAAAAAAATTCTCAACCCAGCACTCCCATAAAAGCATTTGGCTTGATGAAAGGTTTGCATGATAAAAGTAAGCTTCTAAATTTATGAGCAGTTAAGAAAGCCTAGCATCTTTTTAAATGCTTGCTAGAGGCTTCTGCTAGAAAGAGGACATTGTTGGAGGCTCCATTAACAATATTTTTTAATGCATACCAACTGGGAGCCAGTATTTATGTGTGATTCTTTTTTTTTCTTTTTTTTTCTTTTTTTTTTTCTGAATAGTATTTATGTGTGATTCAATCTCACGTTCACTAATCAGACAAATGAAGTAACTTGCATTAAATTCTTCTTTAGATTAATTCTGCATGATTTTGAGTGATAATATCTTAGGGTATTTAATAATCATGAAAAAAAAAAAAAAAAAAAAAACGAAATGTAGTTGTTCTATTTGTATGCGCAATTTGGAGGCTTTCAAATGCTGACTTAATTGTACAATAGAAAAAATCATGCAGTTGATTTGATTGTCTGTATTGGACAACAAGTGAGAATTTGGGATGCTTAATTCCCACCTAATTATTATTTTTATCTATTTCTCAGCTTTTTTTGCTTTTGTTTTTGGTACTAAGCAATGAAGAATAGCAAGAACAAAAAATATTGTTTCCACAAGACCATAATAGGTTCATAGAACCATATGAAGCTAACTTTGCAAGGGCCTTTGTTTCTGCTAGCATGGTTCATGGATCTGTCATAACACAAAAGAATAGTTCTTCTATTACTAGAGAGACCTACCAAGGAGGTATTGATCTTCCGTTCCATACGTGTTTTCCATCTTGCTTTTCAAAAGTTAGATCTGGGCTTTCAAAAATACCAAAAATATAACTTGCAGGTTGTGTATATTGATCTCTTCATTTCTTATTAGAGAAGCATGACAGGGCAGCATTTACAACAGCTTTTGCCTATGAAAATTTGTCGCCTTTAAAAGGATAGCTTACAAAGATGTATTATACAATAACAATGGTGCAAAGACTATAAAACATGACTCAGAAGGTCAAATTCAAATGAAGATTAGCTGCTCACCAAAGAGGCTCCAAAAGCCACACGTCTTGTGCAGTCATTGCTTGTATGTTGTTTAGCATTACCAGTGATGGCATCATGGTGCTGTGCAATCCCTAAAGCATCTTCCAGGCTGACAGAGTTGGGACCATCGGATCACTTTCCAACCAAATATTCAAGTTGTTGTGCTGCATATTTTTAACAGAAGGAAATTTGCTTCATTTATGTTTATAACCCAAACAAATGATGAGAAAACTCCACCTATTGATGATCAAGAAACATCATCTTCTCTACATGGAACACGTCTTTGTGACCAAACACCGAGAATATAAAACCAGGATATTCCAGGATGGTAGCATGAGATGTTAGGTCGTTTGAATCCAGCAAATCAAGTGTAGAGGAATGGAGGACAGAGTTATTCCCTATCTATTCTGATTCAACATAAGCATCAAGCCAGAGTGACACTGATATCATACCAAATAATATCCACTCAGGATTCGGACATATTGCTTCAAGGCTAGGCAACTAGTGAAAAAGCCAGTCGAATAAGCATTTTCCCTGTCTGCATAACTTCTAGCAAGCATTGGACAGACTTATTAATGGCAGTAAATTTCATTAAATTTTGCTTAGTCAACTAAAGGTAGAAGGAAAAACAGTAATACTTATGGGAAATAATCATCAGTTTTCAGTGGCCGTGATTCATTTGCTGCATATTTTTCCGTAGTACAGATAGATGGTGAAGAATACAAGGCATTAACTTGATCTTCTTGAGAAAATTAAATACACTCATAAATGCATTACTAAACTAAGTGAAACATATTGAACAACTAAAAAAGAGAAAGGTAGAAAAACAAGAATGTTTGAAAGCTCCATTCCCCATTTTGAAATTAATTAAATTACATACTAAGAAATGATAGATAACAATTTAACAATAAGAATAGAACTAAAGAAGCAAAAGAAGAAGTGAATACCTCTAAACAAGTACATTATATAGTGGCTAACTAAAAGTATCAAACAGAGAGTAAAACTAATCAAAATGAATTTAGAAGTCAAAAGACACAATCTACAGGGATCAGGATAGGAAATCATAATATCTTTTGAAGTACCGAGCTAAATGTTGTAATAATTAAATATACCCAACTCACAAATAAGTTTATAGAACATGAGATGCATCATGGTTTGAACACAGATTCTATGAACACTTTAACCTCAAATATGCTAGTAGAGAAAGAAGTGGTATAAATAAGTGGAGAAATTATAGAAACTTAATTCCCAACTTAAACCCTCAATCTTTTATGAGAGCCATTAACCAAATCATCTAGTAATGGACCTGATATCAAAAGTCATATTTTGTAAATCTAGTGCTATATTTGAGTTTTGAAAATTTGCTTTTCATGCAGTATTAGATCTGGCCACCTTCCTGTTGAAGCATGTGATGTTAAAACATCTAACAAAGAGTCTTCTTCCTTCTTTAGACTTTGCAACAAAAGTGTGCCACTCCTTTTGGTATCTCTCTTCCAATTTCCATCTGGGATTAAAATAATTTCTCAATCCTTAATGGGCCTACCTTTTGTTAAGAAGTCTGAGTTTATTCTGTTAACTTGTTCCTGTGATTCTCTGCATAAGCTTGTTGATACATGCAAACCAAAGCCTTAGACATTAGGAGAACATTATAGGCATTAGCACTTGATTTCTGTGATGCCATATGGCTAGAGAGTGGTAAGTAGAGTTTGGGAAACAAAGTTAAAGGTTTCTATATCAAATCTGTCGGATGAGCCATTTTTAAAGTGCCCATTTTAGTGAATTATGTTCAAACTCTACTGTCATTATGGATTAATCTGACCCAAACCAGATAGCTCTGGAAAAGGTGTAGAACACAAATAGATGGACCATTATTTCAGTTTCTCTGTGACAAAGGTTGCAAGCAGCATCACAGCTAAGCTTTCTATCTAATAAGACTACCTTAACTGCTATAGCATCATGTAGTTTTTTCCAGGTAAAAGTGAAACTGCGTAGAAGTTTTAACTTTCCACAAGATTTTCTTGACTTCATTGTTAACATTATTAGTTCTAGCATTGTCACAATCGTCATCACTTCCCATTCTCAAATAACCCTATTTCCACATGCTGGAATACTATCCTTGTGATAGTGAAAAGGTGAAGTACCATATAAACAGATTTATTTTGATTTGATATGTTCCACTCAACTGGCAGGAGACCTTATGGATAGGTTAAAATAGAATGAAAACAAAATCTTAAAAGCAAAAAAAAACACAAGAAAAAGTGAAGGTCCGTGGACATGTGATTTTTCTTTTCAATTCCTTTTTTTATATAAAATAATTAGTAAATAATTCATTATAAAGCAGGGTGTGCAACCCATGAACTTGGGAAGTACACAAGAGATATATCAACAACTTTTAATGATAATTACAAAGATCAAGCATCTCAAGTAAATTAGAAATGGAAACCTGTCCTGAAGCTGATATCCACTTATGGGATCTAAGAAATGGAAAATGCTTAGCGTTTTGAAAGACAAAACCTTAGCTATATATAAAAAATCCTCTTTATTTCATTTCTATATTTTGTTCTTCTATGCCAAACTTAGTTAACACTCTTTGTATTCTTTTGCCACCAATTAAACATAAAATTCCTGACTAGTAAGCCCAACCATGTTCACATCTAATCTCTAAACATTCCTTCAGAAGTTCACCCAATGCATTGGTCCATTTTTGTTACCAATACACCCTTACACTTGTTCTTGTGATTCCTCTTTTTCTCTCAAATGCAGAACTATCATGAATGAGCTGCATAGACTCAAAAGCTTTATTCTTATGTGCCACCCATTTTCAACCAGACAATTCTAGACCATATAACATATCTCTCAATGAATTATCACACTGATACTATTCACTAAAAAATGTTTCAAGCACCCATAGACAATTACTTGTTTCGTTTGGTTGTATGCTTGGTTGTGACAGGAATCTTCTGTTCTTATGGTTGTCTGCTTGGTGTTACAAGAATTTTCTGTTGTTATCAATATGCATCTACTGTCTCTCATACTCCAACAAGAAACTAGAGGAAACAATATCATTTTGGGCAAAAAATAATAACAATAATAAGATCCAAAGGTAACATAGTCACCTTATTGGAGCCATCCAACTCCCAATAAACCAGTAAACAGCCTAATAAGCTTCATCTAAAAAGAAAAGTTTCTCAAAACTACACCAATAGACAACCATAATAACACAATAGATTCAACAATAAAGAATTAAAGGCTCAACCCAAATGAAAAGTATACAAATAAAAATTAAAACAACATTGGTCTTTCTATAAACAATTATTGTGAATGTTGAAATTACACTTGGCACATTGATAGATCACTTTTGACATTGCCGATATCTTTATTTCTTCAATGAAAGTAATTGTGTGTGGGTGAAAGTCAAATCTATTATATGTGATTCTTGACATTTGGGGTTTTCCCAAGAATACAGTCGCGATGAGCAGAAAAGCTGCACTCTGCACAATAGTAGAACCATTGCTTGGGATCTCGTTCTTCTTCACAGATATCACAGTAATATTCACCAGAGTCATCTTCAAGAGTATAACGGAGAGTGAAGGGATGTTCATGTTGGTTGTACCATGTGGTTTGTGGTAGTGTAGCACATTTGAAGTCAAGAGCAAATTCACAAGTGGCACAATGAAATACTCCATACATTTCAGAATTACAACTACTACACTTTTGTGCATAGCTTCTCAGGGAGAGGTAAAGACGATGCTCATGACATGCATGAGTAAGGGTGTCTGATAATAAAATACATTGAACATTGTAATTATAATTGCATATCTGACAGTTGTACTTTAAGCCATTACACCACCGCTCACATACATTACTGAAAAAAGAAGCTTGCTGATAACTGAGGGTGAGAGGGTGTTGATCAAGTGGGTGTCGTTTTATTTTGGGTAATTTAGAACAAGATTTATGAAGAAAGAAGCTACACGGGGTACAACTATAAAATGAAGAGAGAATGGATTGTACGCACCCATTGCATTTTGTGTTATTCGGAATCTCATCAGTAAGCTTCAAATCATGCTTGTGACTGAAGTGCTTGATTTCTGTGGCAATTTCAATTCCGTCCTCCCCCACAGTGGTTTTTATAACTTTGCAAATTTCTGAGTCAAAGGATTGATGGAGCTCTGGATCTCCAGTTTTTGACTCGGTGGACTGGTCCTCTTTAAGTTCATGCAAATTTATGTGCTCCCAGTTGAAGGGGTGCATAGCACAATAGAGGTGGGCAACAAAATCGCATCTTAAGCAATAGTAAAGCCAGAGTGTATCCACTTTTCGAACACAGAGTAGGCAAATTGGAGAGTCGGATTGATGGATTTGAAGAGAAGGGGTGAGGTGGAGAAGGTGGTTGTGACGATAAACTTTCAGTCTGCGAGGACAAGCAGCACAACGTGAATGTATAGCGAAATCGCATTGGGCACAAAGGTAGGGCAGATTGCCTTCTTTGCCACAAAAGTCGCAAGTGAACTTCATCAGCTTCCAAATGCGGGTCAATTGGTGGTCATGGACTTCAGTTTGGATGGTGAGTGATAAAGAAGAACATCTGATATGAATGTTGAAGTTGCAATAGTAACAACAATAACTGTATTCTTCACTCTTTTCTCCGCAGACATCGCATTTGCTAAATCTACTAAGTTCTTCTTTGTTGTCAAGATATGTATATATGTCGAAGAGAATAAGAGGATGATTTGGGTGTGAGGGATGGTGCAACCCAAGGGGTAGTTCAGCACATGATTTATGATGTTGGTAACCATTGCATTCTTTACAACTGTAGCTAGGACCAAATACTGGTTCCCTGCACCCCCAACAAAGAAGTCCACTTCCCTCGTCTTTAATGAAGACCAACGGATGCTGCAAATGCCGCCAATGTTGAAGCTCCATTGTCTAGACAACATCAAATTTGGATAGAAAATAATGACTGTGTAAAACAAACTGAGAAAGAGAGAGATGCACATGAGATACTTGATTGAAGTCTAGTAGCACTTGTTTTCTCATTAATTATCATCTAACATGGAACAATTAGTAAAGTTTTGTATAAAGAGTAAAGATCAATACCAAATAGACAATCGCGCACTTCTCCACTAAGCTTAGGACGAAATGGGTAAATAACCATAAAATCTCAACTATATAGTTAGCAGTCAATAGTTCCAAACTATATTTTTTTCTAGCATCTCGAGTCTAAGAGACTCGATTTAGGACAATAAATCGAGTTTTTGTGGGTCAATTTTCATGTTTTAATCAGGTCTAAGTTGGCACTTTTTCCACGTGACGTCCACATGGAAATCGAGTTTTTAAAACTCGATTTATAAGGCCATATATAATTTCACCACAGCACCAGCAAAGAAAGAAAGAAATCAGAAATCAGAGCCCAAAAGAAAAAAAAAAAAAAAAAAAAAAAAAAAGCTGAAGAAGAAAAGAAAGCCCCAGGCAGCAGCGATCCAGGCTGGCGCGACTCAGGGCCAGGCCGGCGAGACCCAGGCGGCGCGAGCCCCAGGCCGCGCGACCCAGAGCCAGGCCGGCGAGACCTAGGCGTCGCGAGCCCCAGGCCGCGCGAGCCCTAGGCCACGCGAGCCCCAGGCCGCGCGGCCTCTTTCTCTCTCTCTGACTGGGTCGTGTTGCGGTGGCTCCGATCTCGATCTTCTCTCCCCTTCTGTTTTTGGGTTTTTTTTTTCTCTCTGGGTTCTTCGTCTTCGCTGATGTTCTGGTGGTTTCTCTCTGAGTGGGTCGGTAGCTCTGTGTTTCTTGGATTTCATTTTTTTTTTTTTTTTGTATTTATGGAACTGAGATCGTTATGTCTCTGACTTGGATTTCTTTTTTTTTTTTTTTTTTTGTATTTCTGGAACTGAGATCGTGGCGACTTCTTGGATTTCATTTTTTTTTTCTTTTTTTTTTTGTATTTCTGAAATGGTTGACAGTTGAGACTTAAAATTTTCTTGGGTTAGTTTCTAAATCGAGTCTCTAAGACTCGATTTTCACGTAATCGCCACGTGAAAAAAATGCCACATCAGATGTGAACCACTCATGAAAATCGAATCTCAAAAACTCGATTTATAAACCCTAAATCGAGTCTCTTAAACTCGAAATGCTAGTAAAAAATATAGTTTCAAAATCTTAACTACTAACTAGATAGTTAGAAAAAAAAAATTAGTTACCTGGATTCCCCCTAAGCTTAGACGCTAATGCTCTCGCTGGGCTTGCTCAAATTTGATTTGGAAATCCAATTTTTAATGTCAGCTTGTGAGATTAGAGGTGAGGATTCTAGGATTTTAAGAAAGATAGGAGACATTTGGGTTCATTCGGAGGTGGATGCTGATGAGTGATGAGTTTGGAAGTGTCTAGAATGACTTTGTGTTTATAAAGTCACCCATTTGAGTTTGGACTTGTTTGAGTTTACAGCTCTTTTATTAGGGTGAATTTGGGCCGGAGAATGTGGGTGGTCCATCTAAAAGTTCTGAACCAGTGTAAAGTGTGGAAGACAATGTTGAAAAGTTTTAAATATCGAGATAGATAAAAGTTCTTTAAAATGAGTATTAAAAAGAATTATGAAAAAAAATTTCAACTAAGATTATTAATAAATAATAAAATGAATATTTAATATGCACTGTGTATAAGTTATTCTTTATATTACAAAATGAATGAGATTTTATTAGGGTCCTTATGTCAAATTCTTTACACTAAGATTAATGTTTCTTCCTCCTACATAATAGTAGATCACACTAATTAAATTCTTGGTGAGGATCTACATTTAAATGAGAAAGAGATTGTTACTTTTGGAATATTAAAAAATTTTATACTTAGCTCACATTTGGAATAAATTTCTTTCCTAATTATGAGGTTTACCAAATATTATTATGATCTATCATTCTTTCTGAATATCGAAGCAATTAGGCATTAGAAACTCATTAATTTATAAAGAGATCTTATAGTTTTTTGAATTATTAAATATATTAAACAAATAACCATATAGATTTAATAGTAGATTGCAATTGATTGTTGTGAATTCTTGCATGTGATTAACCTATAATAGATATTTAATAAGAATGTGAATTCAAGAAAATAGAAATTAAAAAAAATTAACTAATTGATGTAATTTTTATTAAAGCAAAGTCAAGTGTAGCATGAACCAAACCCATTTAGCAATAATATATATCTCACAAAAATAAAATATTAATTCAAGTACTAAATAAGCCAAAAATTTTACTTTATTTAACATCTATACAACAAAATTTAAGCAATCAAATCAGCATATTATTTATGAAATGTAATAGAAAAACACACATGCATATAAATAAATTTGCAGTTTCAAAAAAAATAAAAATAAAAATAAATTTGCAAAAACAACCATCATTACTTACTATAAGAATAATCCAATATTGACTTCAAAACACACCTAGGAAAGCATCCAAGTTAGTCTCAATATCAATTTTGTCAAATATATGTTCATGTGGAGGTCATCCATGACTTCTTCTATATATAGGCTTATTTTGCCTTTGGCACATAAAAACATTCTCCAATACAAAAGAAAGAACATGAGAAGAAATTGGACAAGGAATTTGATGCTTACTTGTTTAGATGTTTATACTTATCTTTCTCATTTTCTCCTACTATTATTATTATTATTATCATCATCATCTTTTCTTTTTCATATCTAGACTTCATACTAACATTTCCTCTTTATTTTTTTTTGTAAACATGTCCATACAATTAATTTATTTCTCATTCATTTATTATATTTCTTTATGCATCTCTATCTAGGTTATACACGCACGCATGAAACTCTATCTTTTTGTTCCTTAGATATATTCTTTGAAAACATCAAGATGTGCCAGTTGAGATGCACACCGATAAGATAATAATTTGATGATGATAGATCAATCCTAATTATGTCATATATTCAACACCCAAAAGAAGCATCATATATTGTATTATATTTTATTAATTATATGTGTAACCATATTAAAATATAGATGATAATTTGTTAGTGGTTCTAATCTGGACCATCAAAGACATCATTTATTTACTAACTATTAACAGTTTACCACCTATTGTGAATATATTGTGTCCCTTGCTTTATTCATACAACTTAACTAATTGAATTTATTTTGTTATCTTTTATATTAATTAATGTATAATTGATTTCTTTTAGATAAGTAGATTAGTAACTATAATAAATATGTAACTTGAGTTCTAGTACATTTAACGCTTTTGCTTCAAAGGTGTAACAGATTGTTTTCCTTTTTGTGTGTATTTCCTTTTTACATTTTCTTTGTTTTTGAAAAACATAAACATTGAGGTCAAAAAAAGAAAAACACAAACATTAGATTGACGTAAAAGAGAAAAGGAAAGAAGATTGAAAAAAGAAAAAGAATAAAGACAGAAATACTTAAAGAGATGGAATTCTTTATCTTTGCTTTGATTCTACTCAATCATTTTTAAAAATTGATTATTCCAAACCTGAATGCTATATCTTGTGTAACTTTCACTTCTTTATCTTTGCACTAATTCTACTCAATCATTTTAAAATATAAAATTCTACTCAAACATTTTTAAAAAATTGATGATTCTAAACTTGAATGTTATCTTTAGTGTGACTTAATCATATCAAAGGTATTGATGATTCCAAGCTTGAATGTTATCTTTAGTGTGACTTGATCATGTCAAACATTGCAATTAATATCTAGTACCTCTAATAAGCATAAAATATCAGTTAGTCCATTATATTCTAGTTTATTAACACTTATTGTAACTCTAAGCAATATTATACCACTTAATAAAATTAAAATTTTGAAAATACCTAGTATTAGATTACATGTTATTTCTTTCCCAAAAAAAAAAAAAGGATTACATGTTATTTATGTTTTTAATATGCCTCGAACTTTGAACATTTTTGTTAGAAACACCAGTCGGTGTCAATTGAACTATAACATTCTTCATACAAAATTATGATTTAACTAGAAACATAAATGTTATATTCTCACGAATTTGATAGGAATGAATCTAACAAACCAAACTTGATAATTTTATATTTCCATGGATATGATTTTAGGAATGAAAGATTCCACAAGCCAAATGGTCTCTAAATGTTTAAAAATTCAAGATTTAGCTTTCACATTCCCTAAATTAGGTGGTGAATTGGTAGTTTCTCTCCAAGTGCAATGTAGAGTTTCAAGCTATGGTTATCAATACCACAACAGTTTTAGAAATCAGCTTATTTATTTGGTGTGGAAGATCATCTTTTCATCATCAAGTATTGTGAAATTTATGCACACCTTTATTGTAAAAATCCTATTATCATCAAGTTTTGTTTCTGTTGTTTTCATGATACATGATATCAAATTATCAATTTTCGCTAACTAATTCAATAGTTTTATAGCTTACAAAACTAAAAAAAAAAAAAGACTACAATTGATAATTCAGGGAACACAAATTTCCAAGCACATTGACAATAGTTAAGTTGCCATTCTAAAGCTATTTGCTTTAGAAAACCACTTAGAAGAAAGGCTAACCATCTAAAACCTAAGAATATATATCACAGAAAACCACCACAGTGTAGCAAATTGCTAATTTGGTAATATAACTTGGTTGCTTTCTATTGAAGTTATAAACTGGAAATAGTGTAATAAGTTTTTCATAAATTATCATTTATCCCAAAATCTAGATTTCAAAATTTTAATTTTAAAAGGTTGATAACTCCACGGAACCCACAACCATCCCGCAGGAAATCCACCACCTCCGAAAACCCATAACAAAACTCAACCAAACCCATAGCAAGAAAACCAAAATCTTGCAACAAAACCCAAAGAATTTTCTCAGTAAACAAACAGGAAAAAGAAAAAGAAAAAGTGAATGGAACCAATACGCAAAACTTAATGAAGAGGAAAGCACAACAAATCAAAGTTCATTTGAAGATTTAAACCCAAATCACAGAATATGCAATCAATAACTATGACAAAAAAAATCAGTCTTTCAACTCAAAATTCTAATCTCAAACCAAACCCAATCAATCAAAACATCTACTTAACCAAACCCCCAAATTCATAGACCTAGGAAAAAAAAATGTGCTTCGATCTATGTGGCTTTGTGACCATCCACCACCAACCACCCCCACAGCAAACCCATCACCGCCGACGCAAAGACTACGTGAGAGAGAAGAGAGGGACAAATGAGTAAGAAGAGAGAGGGACAAGAGTGTAAGAGAGAAGACAGAGACGAGAGAGTAGTTGGACTAAGAGAGAGATTAAAAATAAATAAGGGCGCTACAAGCCGCTTAAGGACTAAAATGGTCAAGTTTATAATATTTTGGATCTTGTTAGTATTAACCTAAACCTCAGGGGTTGTTAGCAGAATTTACCCAAAAAAAAAACAAAACAAAACAAAATAAAACAAAAGCATGTCTAAATCAAAAATACTAGGACAACAACAAAATTTACATTTTTACCACAATTTATTCACGTGTTTAGTTGTGAACAATAGAGAAAAAGTGTTAGGTCCATGCCTTCACTGCTCACAACTTATCATGTGAACAAAGTGTGACAAAATTGTAGATTTTGTCGTGATTCTAGTCTTTTTGTTAGGACATATGGTGAGAATTATTATGAAATAATTCAAATTAATTTAATTAGGTTCTCTTATGTCATTCTCTCTCTCAAAAAAAAAGAAAAAAAAGAAAAAAAAAAAGAGAGAGAGAGGTTCTCTAATGCCATTGATTAAACTCTTGGACCAAATTCATTTCAAAGACCCACAGTTTATATAATCATTGAGCTTTTTCACTTCACAAAACAGGCCATTTAGCCTATGTCTTCTCTATATCACATAACGGGCTCATGGCCACATTATTCCAAGACTTCATGAATTGGACAATGACCTATATTTTCTTCTCTACATCATAAAGCTCATTGCATATGATTTTTCTTCATTTCATGGAATGGGCTTAAGGCCGAATCTTGCAACTTCATGATTGGGTTCAGAGTCCATGTCATTGCCTACAAGGTGGGGTTTTTTTTTTTTTTTTTTTTTTGAGAATCCATGTGGTGGGCTCATTGCCCATAATTCACTTGGCTTATTAAATAGTAATGATTATTGATTAGTTTTTAGCAAAGCTTTGTCTTGTCTATAACTAAAAATAATTTCTGATTTGTAGAAGTCTACAACCTAGATAATTAAAATATTATATTTAGTATTATTGTTAGGACTTAGGACAACAATTATAAATAAAAATAATTCAAATTAGGTGGCTTTTAGGATCTCTTATGTCGTTGATTAGATCAACGATTAAAATTCATTATATTGTTCAGGTTCACTTTTTGCTCAGACCAAGTGGTATAATTTTTTTTGGCAATCCAAGATACTTGAACATTATTTTACACAAGAAAAATATGGATCTTGGACCAAATTCATTTCTAACCCAAAAAGGACCCTACATTTTACACAATTCCACGGCCTTTTGCCCACTAATTCTCATGCTTCTTCAAATTGGGCTCATGACCCACAAGCTAACATCTTTTCTATATCATGTAACGGGCTCGTGGTCCGTACATTTTCTATATCAAAAATGAGGCTCATGGTCATCTCTTTTTTCACTTCACTGTAAGCCCAAATCTTGGTACTCGGTAATTGGGTTCACGGCCCATATCATTGCCAACATCACATGGCGAGTTGATGGCCCGTATCAATCTTGCCTAACGGCTTGGGCTTCGAGCCCATATATTTTCTCATATACAATCATCATTGCATTCATATTTATTGTATGCATTTGCAAAACCAAAAGTTTTGGGATCTTTCTTAAAAAAAAAAAAAAAAAAAAAGTCATGAGAATATGTCATATTGCCATCATCCTTTCCTTTCTCAGAAAAACAAAAAATACGCACAAATTCTTTGCTCCAGAAAAATCCACATTTTCTAACCAAAAAAAAAAAAAATCCATCATTTTAAATTTTTAATCCCAGAAATTCAATTTCTTAATCATAATGAATCAAAAACTATCTTATGTAGCATGAATCTAACATAAGGTTAACTATTTGTTTTTCCCATTTATTTGGTAGGCATGTAAGTCAGTCTAACGTAATGTGAACAAAGTTGTATGAATATATAGTCTGGACTATAAAATATTGATCAATTTATTCAAGAACATAAAAAAAATTTTAAAAAAAATCAAAATTTAAACGAAAATTTAACATGAATTACCTTGTGCTTGGATATGTATATGTGTATTCATAATATGAGTTATCAAATTTTTTTTTACACAAATAAAATATTTGATACCAATAAACATAACAAATAACATATTCAATTTCTAGCTTTTTCTCAACAAAAAAAGAAAAAAAAAAAAAAAAAAGATTTCTTGCTCAAAAATAGCGTGGTCATCCAAGCGCACATCCTAGACAATATGAAATTAAATAATTGAATTTTTCTTTTTTAAGAAATCACAAATTCAAAGGCCACTTCGTCCCCATTACAACTTCATGTTGGATTCTCTAACAAGAGCACATATTTATATATACACCTAATCGAATATATACACCTAATCATAAACTAAGTGTCCATTATTCGAGAACAATTTATTTTGTTGAAAGTGTGTTAAATTATACTTATACTTTCAAAAAGTGAAAATAAGAAAAAGTGAGGTTTTAAAAAATCTATATCTATATCTATATAAAAGTTGAAGCGTAGCATTTAATGTCGTTTCAGCTATGTCATTCTCATCTTCTTTCCTAAATTTATCCTACAATTTTAAAATAGTTTTTATCAATTTTAAAATACTAATAAAACTAAAATTATTTTCAGCCTATCTCCACCATAAAACCCACTTCTTTTAAATTTAATTCCACCAGTCCACTTCTTCTAAATTTAATTCTAACTTAAAGCTCAAACCCAAGCCTTATAAACTGAAAACCCTTAGAAAACCATGGTTACAAACTCTGGATTTCCTTCCTTTTTGTTTCTCATGTGTTCCTTCCCCTTCCCACCTTCTAATGGCAGATTACTTATGCAAACTGTGTGACTTCCCCTTCCCCACATTCCAACTGCGAAATTCTTGCGCAAAACATGTTCCTTCCCCTTCCCCACCTTCTAATGGCTGCCTTTCTGTCTTCCTTACACCTTTCCTCATGGTATATAAATACTGACAAAAGCTAAATGCTTCAGTTTAGGTATCTCTAAATCTCAGCCTGTTTTCTGCTCTATTCTTTTTGCTTGATTGCTTAATTTTTTTTTATTCCCTTCTTACATTTTGTTACTGTCTACTGCCTCTTGAGTGTTGTGATGCGACTCAAACTAGTTCGTGTAATCTGTGAAAAATAACGCAATATTGTTGTAGCTGAAACAATTTTCTGTGTATTTATTACAATGCCAAATATTGTAGCATATCTCCTTTGTGTATGTATTTAAATTTAAATAAACTGTATCAAATAATTGTGTCATTGTAGATTGGTGCCTAATGTAATTCGATTGGAGTTTTGAATATTGTAGCAACTTTCCTTTATGGTCTCCCCCAAGTTTCTGTTGGGGAGTTAGATGGATAGGTGGTCTCTTCTGTGCATATATTTCTAAAGATTTGTTTTGTAATTTCTTTCTACATGACTGATCACCCCCCCCCCCCCCCCCCTCTCAATAAAAAGGGGAAGGCTTCACATGGCGTTAGGAATACCAAGAAAAAAGAAGAAGGTTATTTGCTGATAAGAGGAACGGTGTCTCTTAAGAATTGTTTTCCTTTTACTGAACATTTATTATTTTGATGTTTCATGTGTTACGATTTGCCATGTTTGACCTTGCCAAAGCATTTATCAGTATTGGAAGCTCTGTTTGCTGATCGAGATCAGAATTTTCTGACTAACACATGTTCAACTCCAACTTTCAGTGGTAACTTCATTATTTCTTAGTTTTAAAAACTAAGAATTACTAAATTGAGTCCAAACAAGAAGGATTTTGATTATGGTTTTTTATTTTTTTTGGCTATGTTATGGGATGTAGCAATTCTTATATTTCAGTTTGGGAAGCTTTTTAATTTAAAGTTTTCTTGATGTTAAATACAATTTGATGGGTTACCTTTGTGTCAGATTTTGTTCCTTCCCCTTCCCCACCTTTTAACAGCAGTCTCTCTGTTTTTCTTCTTCCTCCCCTCACAGTATATAAATACTGACTAAAGCTAGATGATTCAATTGAGATATCTCTGAATCCCTTTTTTTTTTTTTTTTTTTTTTTTGGTGCTCTATTCTTTTGCTTGATGTTTTTTATTCCCTTTTTACATTTTGTTACTGCCTCTTTTGTGCTGTATACCCAAGGTAATTTGATTAGAGTTTTCAATACTGTAGCCACTTTCCTTTGTGATTGTGGGATGAGAAATCTGTGTATGTATCAAATTTTCTGTGTCAGCATAAAGTTTCTGCAGATATGCAATGGACTAGAGTAGATCACCCATGCTATCGGAATTTCTATACGATTACCTATGGTGGCAAGTTTTTTACAGGTACTGAAACCCGATATGGGCGCAAGATATTCCTAATAGCTTTGAGAGATTGAGGTTTGGTTATTATGTCCTGGCCATGGACATAGTTCTGGATCTGAAGAGCACTTTGATTGCATAGGTTAATTAATTGACCAAACCTTGCCTAACAACGGATCTTTTATGACAAAATTAAGTTGGACAAAAGGGACAATCACATTTAGTTTTGAGCTTGAAAATTTTGTTCTAAAATTTTACTTTTTTTTACTTCATGACTTATATTATATTTGTTTTGACTTAGTTTTATATTTAGCTAGATGTTATTTTTTCTTGTTTTCCTGAAAGTTGAAACTTGAAATCCCCAAATCGATGCAATATAACCAGCTATGTCAAGAGGTAATTTTTAATAGGCTTATATGGAGTACAATTCAAGTGAGGGGAGTTCTTCACAATGTTGCATTGATATTGCCAAAGCCTTGAATGCCCCAATCCATATAAAACTTGATGATATGGAGGTTGTTCATGTATATGAGCTTCGAACTTAGTGGCACAAGACTTTCCACTTATATGTGGTTGATTTAATCTGTTGTCATCGTTATAATATGTAAGATGTTTACATACAAGAATTGTTTGATAATTATTATTTAGTATGAGTTACTTCTCTCGCTCTTTAGTCAAATTGTAGTCTCTTGATATTTTTCCCTTCATCTTTTATTTTTTAATTTTATTTTCCTCATGCAAAATACGAGTACCATGTACTCTTTTCTAATATATTTGCTTATTAGCATTTGTATATTAGAGGAAGCTTTCAATAAATGTCCTTAATTCTTTTATTATTTTGCTATATTGATGTGCCACAATTTAATTTTGTTAAACTATCCCGTGCATGGCATGGGTTAGCGATTAGTATATCTAAAAGCCAAAGTATAGTATTTATTGTTTCTGTATTCTAGTTGAACCACATCAGCGTTTACGTCATTATCATTTTTCTTTCCAATTTTCCTATCATTTTTTTTTAGCATTTACTCAAAAAAAAAATTTATTTACTCATTCTCCAACCTTTCTCTATCACTTATTTTTTCATCTCTCCACTACCCTTTACCTTAATATCATTATTCATCTTTCCCTTTATGTTCCTTTATTTTTCTATCTCATCTTATTCACACCCTTTTATTATAAATTTGTCATTCTCTTTTCCATTCTTTACATACTTTTCTCTCACAAAAAGGTTATTTCTCTCTCCCTCTCTCTCTCTCTCTCTCTCAAATTTTTGGTGGATTTTATTTTTTATTTTTCTTGCATCTATGCTTTAAGTTGATAAATTTTTGTATTCTTTAGAACTTTATTTTGAGTTGATGCGAATTAGTTTTGTTTTTTGAGTTTTTTTTTTTTCTCTCTCTCTCTAATTGTTATATTTATTACATGTGTTTTCCCTTTGAATTCTCTGTTTGGGTTGCTTTGAATTCACCTATTCAATTGTTCTATATATGTTATTTTTGTACAGCATGGCATTTGTTCTATGAAATTCATTTTAGATTTGAACTGTTATATTTTCATTTGATTTTTTCTCTCTCTCCTCATGTTGTGATAAATATGAAGTCAATAAATGATTGACTTCTAACTATAATGTGTGATATCTATGTTGGTGAATGAGTGTGTAGTTCAGCCTTAACCTAAACAGCCAGGTTTCTTCATAGAGAGAATCTCCAACAATGCAGATGCAACAATTTGTAACTTTAAGGAATGAAGTATCACAAAAAATTTAGTGACTATAAGAGCATCTCCAATAGGCTCTCTAAAGCCTAATTTGGAGAGCAAACACACAAAAAAACACCTCCAACAGCCTCTCCAACTCCAAATTTTTTTTTTAAAATTTGCTACAGTAGCTCTCCAGACCTGGAGAGCATTGTAGCAATCACTGTAGCATATCTAAAGAATATTTCCCCTTAAAATAATACCAGTTGAATTCAAAAAAAGACATTTTTCTCTTTCCTCCATTTCTGTTTCTTCTGCACTCCCTCTCTCTTGCTTCTCTTTAGAAAAAACTCTCTCTTTGCTTTTCATCAGAAAACAACGGTGAAGCACAAAATTTATGGAGCTCTCAATCAAAATACAAACTTAAATCACAATTTTAAAACTAATCAAATTAGAACCAAAAAAAGAAGAAGAGCAAAGCTAGCCCATCTAAGCCTCGGTGGGAGGAGGACATGCAGTGGTGCTTCTTGAATGCTCTGGAGTAGATGTAGTGCTAGAGAAGAAAAGAAAAAAGAAAAGTGAAGATTGAAGATAGAGCTCCAGACGAAGTGCTAGAGAAGAAAAGGAGAAGAAAAGAAAAAAGAAAAGTGAAGATAAGATGATAGAGCTCCAGACAAAGTGCTATAGATAAAAAGAAAAAATGAAAAGTGAAGATAGAGATAAGGGAAAGGTGTGGAGGAGAAAAAAAGAAAAGAAAAGAAACGTGTGGATGAAAAAAAAAGAAGAGATAAGGGAAAAATAAAATAACGAATAAGAAATCAAAATTGAAAAATGCTATTACAATATTTTCACAATAATTCTTAAGTGGTGAGTTGTTACTAACTAATACGGATGAAAAAAAAATTTTAAGTGATGTGTTCAAATTAAAATCAGTAATAACTTACCACATATAATTTATTGTGACAATATTGTAAAATGTTAAGAACGTAGCACTTCTCAATAAAATTAGATGAATGAAAGAAGATTGAAAAAGAAATATTAAAGAAAGAATGAAGATATAATATTTAAATGGGATAGAGAAAAGGATAGAGAGTCTGTTGGAAAGTGTATTTGAAAAAGTAGATAGGCAAAAGGTAAAATGAACTGTTCACTCTTCAAACAGTACAAAAATTTGAAGAACCTGCTGGGGATGCTCTAACTATGCCAAAAGATAGATAGGCCAAGTTGTAAGTGAAAACTTCACTTTTTGTTTAATGGGTGAACTTGGGTTTTGGTTCCTTGGCCTTTTTTTGCGTCTTCTAGAAGTAATATGAAAAATAAAATCAAAGTAAAATAAATTCAACAATAATTTGCTTTATAGGGATCGATTCCTCTAAATTATACATTGTTTCTTAAAAGTGGCATGAGAGAAACTTAAAAAAATTTACCATAAAATACCAAGCATTTGGTATGTCTATGTAACTAATGTTTCTAATATTTTGAAAGTTTGTGGGGCATATTCCTACTGATTTGGTCATCTAAAACATTTGAATTAAAAATAACCTGTAACATAAGGAACAAAGGGGTCTATAATGTATCCATGTTCTCCTCATATCTTGATAGATATAAGTAGTTGAATAGTATTGTTGTTTAATTTATCACTACTACATATTTTTTTCCTGAAAGCTACATACTATCAATTGTAACACCAAATGGATTTTTCAAAGTTCATTTGCCTGATCGCTTTGCTGTGTGGTGAGTTGAAACATTGTTGGGTAATGATATACGTTAAATTGTATGTGTAGCATCTTGACTTGCAAAGGGTAAGAGCTGATTTATACTAACTTTTTGTTATCGGTATTTTTTAGAGCTGTAATGGTTGATAGGTCTAACGAGACTCCATTAATTTATGAGAGGCTTCAATCTCACCCAAATGACAAGCAATAAAAACAAGACAATTCATGTATTTAGCTTTCAAGTTTATTCTCAAAAAAAAAAAAAAAAAAAAAGAAAATCAACTTTCAGGTAACCACCAATTTGTTGTGTTAACTCAACATCATTAAGTAACTTTAATTTAGTGATATGGGCAGGGTTTATAATTTTTTTTGTTGCAAAAAAAAAAAAAAAAAACTCAAGCTAACATTAATAGCACTACTACAATTGACCATTTAAATTCAGTCGTATCCTCTATATCATTAAATTATTAATATTTTCTCTTATTTTTTATTTTTAAAAATTAAACACACAATGTTTTAGTTTCATACAAATAAGTAAAATTTTCCTTATAAAATTGTACTCATTGTTTTTTTAACATTTACACATTCTTCAACCTTTCTCATTCCTTTCATCTTTTCATCTCCCCACTACCCACTACCCTCTTCCCTAATATCAATCTTCATCTTTCCCTTTATCTTTATTTACTTTGTCTCTTCTTATCCTTATACTCTTATTATACAATTTTCATTCTATATTTTTATGCATAATTTTTCCTCACAAAAAAGGTTATTTCTCTTTTTCAATTTTTTGGGTGGATTTTATTTTTTATTTTTCTTGCATCTCTGCTATAGGTTGATCAATTTTTGTATTTTTTATAACTCTACTTTGAGTTGATATAATTTAGTTTTGTGTTTTAAGTTTTTTTTTTTTTTTTTTTTTTTTTTTTTTTTTTTTTTTTATTGTTATATGTTATCCTATTGCATTATAAATAATTAAATATAGTATATAAGAATATTATATTATTCTATTACATAGTATGATTTGGATAATTTGGTTTTTATTGTTATATTTTTTATTTTTACTTTTTTTTCTTCTCATCTTAGTTTATTTAACATTTAGACACATCCTCCATATCATTAAATTTTTTATATTTTCTCTCAGTTTTTTATTTTAAATAATTAAACATATAATATTTTAAATAATTCAATAAATAAAATTGTCCTCAAAACAAAGTTCAATTTAGAAACACTAAATTAAAAAAAAAAAAAAAAAAAAAAAAAAAAAAAAAAAAAAAACCTAATGACAATAACAAACCAAATATAACATAAAGAAACTAATAATACATATTTAATGCAATAAAATTGTGGGGCCTGTTAGGTAAGGAGGTATTGGTAAGTTCGTAAGAATTGGGCCTACGGCCCAGCGGCCCAATCTGGGGATGGTCATCCGTCCGAGGATGACTAAATAAAGGCATGATACGAATAACATAAGAAGAGGAAGTGAGGTTTGCACGGGAAAGTCCAAAATGTGTCCAAGGATAAAGTCCACCTCGGAACGATAGTCCAAGGTCGAGACAATTATCTTGTTACCCTAAATAATCCACCATGTTGTATTTTAATTGAGAAACGGATATGGGATAGTGGAGGCAACAAATATCTTCTGACGCTGCTACCTCCACATTAAATGCTTCCCAGCTAACTCTCTGGCCGCATAAATGTGAAGGTGATGCTTGAACAGTAATCAAGCAGCCTTATGGTTGCTAGTTGGAGATTCTAGGGGTGGTTAGATGGGACAGAAAGGAGTTCTCAGGATAGAACCTACACGTGTACGGTGAAGGCAAGGTGAGGAACGTGGTATATAACGTGAAAGAGGATGACATTACGGGGGACTTTTGCTGCACAAAGATCATAGTCTTTTCTGTTGAGTAGAACTAGTTCTTGCTCCAACTCTCTAAAAATTTTACTGCTTGGACTTGTTGGACCACTTTTCTTTCTTATTTTCAGTGACCTTTCCAAATTGAGTCCTTACAATTGGCGTCATCTGTGGGAAGAACTTGATCTATTTGTAGGGAAAGGCAAGTGCAGCGGTTGAGATGGAAGGGGGAGCACTGCAACAGCCCATGGTGGACCCATCGCAGACAGATGTTAACTCACACCAAGCAGAGTCCAGGGGCTCTCAGCATGATAATCCGTTGGTAATCCATGAACAAAGGGGAGATCGCGAGGGAAGTGTGCGGACAACCCACACTGAAAGAAGTCATTCTCGAGGGAAAAGCCATGTTTCCCATGTAAAGAACGACGAGGACATGCAACGTGAGATTAGCAGATTGAAAAGGGAACTGCGACACAAGCGACGAAAGCGTAGGTCTCACCACTCCAGGCAATCCTTTGAAGAGTCAGATGACACCAGCTATAGGCAGAGGTCAAGAACTCCGCCTAGTGAATCTTTTTCCTATAATGAGGAGCACCACCGAGGACAAGAGGATAAGAGTCCGCCTCGCCGGGGTTTGGGGAATGACGCCCTAAACAAAGCTTTGAGTCAGGTTTCAAAATCACCTTTCACGCGACGCATTGAGGATGCGGATCTTCCTCGGCGATTCCATCAACCCACGTTCACCATTTATAATGGTCGGACAGATCCAGTGGAACATGTTAGCCCTTTCAGCCAAAGAATGGTTGTTCATGCTAAGGACGAGGCCTTAATATGTAAGGTCTTCCCTTCTAGCCTGGGCTCGGTGGCGATGAGATGGTTCAACGGTCTAAGAGCAAATTCTATTGGCTCCTTTGAGAAGCTCACCCAGACTTTTGGTGCTCGCTTTATCACATGCAGGAGGGTTTCTCAACCCTTGGGATCATTATTGTCCATGTCTATATGTCTATGTGGGAAGGAGAGACCCTGAAAGCCTATTCCAATAGATACTGGGAAATGTTCAACGAAGTAGATGGGGCCTATGATGACATGGCCATTAATACTTTTAAGGCTGGCCTACTAATCGAGCATGATCTGAGGAAGTCTTTGACTGGTAAATCTGTTACCAATGTGCGCCAACTTATGGATCAGATTGACAAGTATAGAAGGGTAGAGGAGGATCATATACAGGGTAGAGGAAAGTCCAAAGTAGTTCCTCAGGAAAGGAGGAATTTCAGGTCGGACTGATACAATAATAACTGACCTCGGAAGGATTTTGGGGGGCAACCAAGATCTTCTAATTCCCAGGTGGTTAGTGCCGTGTTCCGAGAACCAGTGCAATGGGTTCTGGAGAAGATAAATGATGAGCCGTTCTTCAGATGGCCCAATAGAATGGCAGGAGATCCTACAAAACGTAATTAAAATCTTTACTGCCAGTATCACCGGGATCATGGACACACTACTGAAGATTGTAGGAATTTATGGGATCATTTGGATCAGTTGGTCCGAGAAGGGAGATTGACCCAGCTGCTGCATCATTCTAGTGGCCGAGGAAGTCAGACAGGTTCGACATTTTGGGGAGATGCTTCTTTAGGACCCCCCTTAGGTACGATACACGTTATATTTGTTGCCCCAGGTAGAACCGGATCTTGCCCTTCTAGGGTAATGTCTATGTCTCATTGTTCGGATGAGGGATCCAGTTCAATGCCGAAGAGAGCCAGATTGGATGTGTTGCTGGTTTTGGGCTTTTCAGAGGAGGATAAGAGAGGAACCATACAACCACACGATAACGCTTTTGTGGTTACACTTAGAATCGGGGGGTATGATGTGAGAAGGGTGATGATTGATGAGGGGAGCGCAGCCGAGGTGATGTATCCCGACCTGTATAGGGGGCAGAATTTGAGACCCCAGGATCTGACAGCCTATAGTTCCCCGTTGGTGAGTTTTGAAGGCAGATCGGTCATTCCGATGGGCATGATTAGATTGCCTGTGCAGACTAGCTCGGACGTGGTGGAGGTGGATTTTATTGTGGTAGATGCTTTTTCTCAGTACACGGCTATTTTGGGTAGACCCTGACTGCATACCTTGGGGGCTGTCTCTTCTACCCTTCATCAGAAGGTGAAATATCCATCAGGAGGCCAGGTGTTAGAGATATTGGGAAATCAAACCATGGCTAGGCAGTGCTTGATAACGGTTATACAACATCAGCCAGAGACAGACACTTCGGCCACGACCGAGAATGATTTGTAGCAATCAAAGGCTCCGGCGACCCTCTTAAGCACATCTGCCGGGGGGGTGGAGTGTGAGAATTTGGAGAGGGTAAGTGTTGGGGATGACCCAGATAAGTTCTTTCAGGATGGGGCACAGTTACTTGTGGCGGAGAAGGAACAATTGGTTGAGATCCTTAGGAGAAACATTGATGTGTTTGCATGGAATGCTTACGAAGCCCCGGGGGTGGACCCAGATTTCATTTGCCATCATTTGAATGCTAACCCATCTGTTATTCTGAAGAAACAGCCACCTCGGCGTCCATCCAAGACACATATCGAGGCGATCAGGGACGAGGTGACTAGACTCAAACAGGCAGGGGCTATCAAAGAGGTGTTTTACCCTCAATGGTTGGCTAATACGGTCGTGGTGAAAAAGAAAAATGGGAAGTGGCGCGTATGTGTTGATTTTACGGACCTTAATAAAGCTTGTCCAAAAGACCCTTTCCCTATGCCCTGTATAGAACAACTGGTGGATGCAACAGTAGGCCATCCTCAGATGAGCTTCCTGGATGCCTTTCAAAGCTATCATCAAATCCCACTAGCATTGGATGATCAGGAAAAAACCGCTTTTCTCACTCCCACTGGAAATTATCACTACAAGGTGATGCCCTTTGGCTCGAAGACTGCAGGGTCTACTTACCAACGGATGATGACGAAGATGTTTAAGCCACAGTTGGGCAGAAGCATCGAAGTCTATATTAATGATATGGTTGTGAAGAGCAAGGTAGTGACTGAGCATGTGACAGACCTTATTGACACTTTTGAGATTTTAAGGAAACACAGATTGCGACTGAACGTGTCTAAGTGTGCATTCGGGGTAAGCTCGGGGAAGTTTTTGGGCTACATGGTGACTTACCGAGGAATTGAGGTGAATCCTGATCAGATCAGAGCCATAAGTAGCTTGCAAGCACCTCGGAATCCCAAGGAGGTCTGGAGATTGACTGGGATGACCGTTGCTTTGAATAGGTTTATCTCTAGGTCTGTGGATAGGTGCAGACCTTTTTTCCTTTTGCCCCACAAGTGGAAGGGATTCGAGTGGACAGAGGAGTGTGTCTTGGCATTTTAGCAGCTTAAGGAATATCTATCTCGACCATCCATTATGTCTAGCCCCGAGGTGGATGATGTCCTTTTTTCCTACTTAGCGATAGCTACTTATGCGATTAGTTTTATTTTGATACGAGTAGATAATGGCGTACAACGGCCAGTCTATTATGTGAGTAAGTCACTTCATGAGGCTGAGGTACATTATCTACCATTGAAAAAGGCCATCTTGGCAGTGGTACACGCTACAAGGAAACTTCCCCATTATTTTCAGGCACACACTGTGGTCGTCCTCACTCAGTATCCGCTCAAGGCAGTACTTCGGAGTGCAGACTACACTGGTAGGGTTGCCAAGTGGGGCACAATTCTAGGAGCTTTTGATATTAAGTATATGCCTCGTACCTCTGTGAATGCCGAATTTGCTGAAAGCCCTGAAGAAAGAGCAACAAGTCCACAGGGCATGGATGAAAAGTCAGTTGGCCTTATCTCCGTACAACATGCCTCACCCTGGAAAGTGTATGTGGATGGAGCAGCAAACCAGCAGGGGTCAAGAGTGGGGCTGGTTCTGATATCTCCTGAAAAGGTCATTATCGAGAAGTCTTTAAGGTTGAGATTCTCAGCTACTAATAACGAGGCAGAGTATGAAGCTTTATTGAATGGGATGACGATGGTCAGGAAACTAGGTGGAAAGGCATTGGAGATTTTCTCGGATTCAAGGCTGGTCGTGGGTCAGGTTAGAGGTGAATTGGAAGCTCGGGACATAAGAATGCAGGAGTACTTGGGCCAGGTTAGGCGTATGCAAGTAAATTTTGAATGTTTTGAAGTAACCCATGTCCCTAGGAGCGAAAATGCCCATGCGGACTCGTTGGCAACACTTGCTACATCCTCGGCGCAAAACTTACCCCGAATGATAATGGTTGAAGACTTAAACACACCCACCCTAAAAACGGGGGACTCACTTCAGGTCAATCAAGTCAATTTGGCACGCAGTTGGATGGATCCTATAGTGCTATTCCTTGAAAAGGATATACTGCCCGAGGACAAATCAGAAGCCGAAAAGGTGCGAAGGAAGGCTCCTCGGTTTTGCTGTCTGAGGACAAAAAGTTATATAAACGCTCTTTCTCTGGGCCATATCTGCTTTGTGTACATCCTGAAGCATCAGAGGCACTCTTAGAAGAGCTACATGAAGGGATTTGTGGAAGTCACACTGGAGGGAGATCTTTATCTCACCGGGCAATCACTCAAGAGTATTGGCGGCCAGGTATGCAAAAGGAAGCACAGGAGTATGTTAGGAAGTGTGATCAATGTCAAAGATTCGCACCGAACATCCATCAGCCGGGGGGAGTTCTTAATCCGCTTTCTAGTCCTTGGCCTTTTGCTCAGTGGGGCTTGGACATTGTAGGATCTTTTCCTAAGGCAGTTGGAAATAAAAAATATCTCCTGGTTGGCATCGATTATTTTACGAAGTGGGTCGAAGCTAAGCCTCTGGCCAATATCAGGGATGTGGATGTCAAGAGATTTATCTGGAAAAATATCATTACTCGATTCGGGATTCCTCAATCTTTCATCTCGGATAATGGTCTTCAGTTTGACAGCAAGGCTTTCAGAAAGTATTGCTCCGATTTGGGGATAAAGAACAGATATTCCACTCTGGCCTATCCACAGGGAAATGGGCAGGCCGAGGCTGTCAACAAGGTCATAGTTGGTGGGCTTAAAAAGAGGTTAGATTATGCAAAGGGAAGATGGGTGGAGGAACTACCACATGTCCTCTGGACATATCGAACAACGCCTCGACGGTCAACAAGGGAAACCCCATTTTCAATGACTTATAGGGCTAAGGCTTTGATTCCTCTCGAAACGGGTTTTCCCACATTAAGGACTAGTATTTTTACCTCGGATGGAAATGATGAACTGTTGAAGAAGAATCTAGACTTGATAGACGAACGACGAGAGAATGTAATGGTTCAATTAGCCTACTACCAACACAAACTAAAGCAAGGTTATGATGCAAATGTCAGGTTGAGACCGTTAGCCCCAGGAGATCTGGTATTGAGAAAAATCTTGGGAACTACCAAAAATCCAGCCTGGAGAAAGTTGGGGCCTAATTGGGAAGGACCATATCGTATCACATCTATAGCGGGAATATGAGCTTATTACTTAGAAGATTTGGATGAAAAAACTATACTCCATCCCTGGAATGTAAGCAACCTAAGGAGGTATTATTATTAATAAGAACAATTGTGTTTTACTTCCTTTTACAATTTGTCCTAATTCTGCAACTTGTGCTTCTTAGTCCTGTGAAGTATTAAACAGAAACTAAGTCATGTCAGGTCCTCGGACCACAAACTTAGTGAAAATTAATACACTATGACATCCTGTGAAGTATTAAACAGAAACTAAGTCATGTCAGGTCTTCGGACCACAAACTTAGTGAAAATTAATACACTATGACATCCTGTGAAGTATTAAACAGAAACTAAGTCCTGTCAAGTCCTCGGACCATAAACTTAGTGAAAATTAATACACTATGACATCTTGTAAAGTATTAAACAGAAACTAAGTCATGTCAGGTCCTTGGACCACAAACTTAGTGAAAATTAATATACTATGACATCCTCTAAAGTATTAAACAGAAACTAAGTCATGTCAGGTCCTCGGACCACAAACTTAGTGAAAGTTAATACACTATGACATCCTTTAAAGTATTAAACAGAAACTAGGTTATGTCAGGTCCTCGGACCACAAACTTAGTGAAAATTAATACCTTTTTACATCTATCGAAGTGTTAAACAAAAAATAAGGTATAATAGATTGTCCAGACAACCAAACTTAGTAGAAGTCAGTGTTTTTTAAATGTGGTCTGTGCAATTAAGATAATATATCAAAGCAAACTCCATGAGCATTACTTAAAACATTTTAAGGTGCACAGTACCTCGCTGGATTAAACATTTAGAATGTCTTCTCCAACTTTGGACATTTTTTAATGAATTAAAAGCAAGCATTGGTAGTGTTGTAAGATTCACGGTTATGGTCCGCTTTGGTTTCTAACTAGCATACTTAAAGTTAAGTTCTACCTTGTAGTATCCAATTTCCCTTTCATGCAATCATGTAAGAACAAAGAATATTTCCACAGAGAGTTGCACAAGTGATAGATAAAGCAATAACATCTTATATAAATGTAATAAAAGCAAAAATATACATCCCATTCAGAATATCCTCAGCAGGTAAATAAAATGGAAAATAAAGAAAAGTTCAACTAGGTTAACTATGGTTTTAACTTTATTTGGAGCTTAGGTTGGGGAGCTTTGCTAGGTGCTTCAGGAGGAACATCTTTTTCCTTTTCCTTTTGAACTCCTCCAGTAGGTAAGATGGTTGACGCCAAAGCCTGTTCAAAACTTTGAGAAGCTACTCCATCTTTAGGCCCCTCTGCTGCCTTGTCCGAAGAAATGTCTTTTGCAACTTCAAGCACTTCGGGTTGCTCCTACTGATTGAGAGGGGGAGGATTCTGAACTTGGGATTCTTTGGCCGAATCATCAACTGTGGAGGGTGCATCATTTGGCTGAGAAGAAGGGTCTAAGGCTCGTATAGTCGAAGGAAAATAAATATTTTCTGGCCTTCTCAGCTCGGAAGAAGGTTCAACCCCTACTCGGTTGAGAGCCTTTGTCCAAGTCTGGCCACAGTATACTCGGCACACAACTGGCACCTCAGCCCGGAATTTATCCTCCGTTTCAGCTACGTCGATGTCATATCCTTCCTGTTCAGCTTTGTCTTTCTCTTTTTTAGCCTCAGCCTTTGCTGTCTTCGCCTCAGCCTTTGCTTTTCAGCCTGGTCTCTGAGCCTCTGGGCTTCCTCCAGTTGTTTCTTCAGGTTTGATATCTGCTCCTGGGAAGTTGTCAGCTGGTCATTAGCATCGCCCAGACGCTTCCTCTGGTCCTCGGCCTGCCTTTGAGTGTTCTCCAAAGCTAACTCAGCACTCTTCCGAGCGTGTTCTTCCTTGGCTAACTTCTTCTTCAGCTGCACATTGCTTTGTTTAGTAATGGTGAGTGTTTGCACAGCTGTGGCTCGCTTCTTCCTCTCCTCATCTAGTTGCTGCCCATAGGAATTAGTTATCTCCTCCATCCTGAAAGTGGCTTGGACGGCCTAGAGGAAAAGGAGTTAGAGATACAATAAGTAAAGTCATGTGTATGACATTGATAATTAAAGAAACAGAGCAAGAAGGGTATCATACCATGCCTAGGTATCTTTTAGCATTTAGGAAAACCTCGTTCTTCCTTATGCCTTTCAGCTCTGTCATGTCCTTGAGAAGTAGGAGGGTTTCCTCTAAGGCCGAGGCAACGCGACACCCAATTCCGCCGTTGAAATCCCTAAGTGATGCATCCTCTCTCAGGGGCTCACCACCGAGCATGGGGGCGGGGAGCCAAGCTTTGGGCTCCGAGGACTAAGTAGTTGTCCTTCCCGCGACTCGTTGAGGTCCATGGCTAACCTTTTACTGCTTCGCAGCTCGTTGAGCCTCATCTTTAAGAGTAGGACGGGACCTCCCAGCTTCCACCACTTCCTTATCTTTTGAATCTCTCCGCCTCTTCGGATCACTAGGTTCGATCATAGGTGGTTGGGGTGGTTGAGAAGGAGGGAGAGGAGATTTGGGAGGAGGGGGAAGTTTGGGTTGAGTTGACTTCCCCGGCGCACCTTTTCCAGGCTGGCCTTCGATCACATCCATCAAACTCCTCTGGCTCTTCCTCTGAATGCCCATTTCATCAAAGGTTACCTCGGGAGGTAGAGGTTGGTTGAATACTTCAAACTCGTCTGCGGAATCCAACAGTTCTACAACTCCCTCTGGAGTTTCTTCTTCTTTTTCTTTTTCTTCTTCTTCTTCTTCTTCTTCTCCTTCTACTTCTTCTTCTTCTTCTTCTTCTTCTTCTCTTTCTTCTTCCTCTTTTCTTTCTTGAGGAGCAGATTACGATGAAGAAGCCCCTACAGAAAGAGTGGCCATGTATAGCAGTTGAGTAAAAGGTGTCCCTGCAAGAATCGGAACGCTCTCGGGAACAAGAAATCCTTTAAAGGCTACACTGATATGGTGAAGCCGAGGATCCTTAGCCTTTATCACGCACTTGGGAGCTTGAAACGCTGTGGAAATAGGCTTGTACCCAAGAATTATATGTGCTGCTCTCAGTTGGCCGTCAGATGGGTTCACATATACCTCGGATCGCAAGAGTCTGTCTAAACTCTCACTGTTGACTAGTCTGAACTGAGGTCTGGTAGCGCGCTTGTCTGCAAAGTCATTAAAACAGGAGGAAATTTTGGTCAGAAACAAGAATAATTTGAAATAAAGAATACAATCTAAATTACACATGCTTATAACCAAAAACCCCACCTGGTTTTCCCTCTCTAGTCGGGCAGGGCAGACCATCATGCCATTCCCCAGAAAAGATTAAAAAGTCATCTTTTAAGCCCTTATTCGATGTAGGGAGACACTGGATTAACCTAACTTCAGGGTGCCTAGACTTAAGGTAGTAGCCTTGACACTTCAGGTGATTAAGATTGTACATCCAGTTTATGTCGTGATGGGTCAAGCCTAGGTTCATCTTCTAGTTTAGGACTTCTATACTCCCTAGCACCCTGAACATATTGGAAGCACACTGTGTGGGAGATATCCTAAAGAATCTAAGATAACTTCTGGTGAGATTACCCATAGGAATGGTCATCCCTCCTTCTAGAAAAGCGATCATAGGGATGACCACTTCTCCTGTCTTCCTATCGTTTACCCATGTTTCTGGGGAATCATATCTCATACCCACTGTTGAAGGAATCCTATACTTAGACCTAAATTTCTCTATACCCTCTTCAGACTCAACCAGACTTTTAAACCTACCCATTCTCTAAAAGTTGTGAAGAAAAGATTGACAGAAAAGGGGAATGAGAACTAAGAAGGTTCAAGGAGACTTACAGGTTTAAAAAGGAAGTCCTCGGACAGGGTTGTGGTATTTATGAACGCACGATGAGGCAAAAGAGAGCGACAGGTTCAATGAATGTACGCTGTGGTAATGTGATTGTTGTAACTGGAAAGAAAGTTGATTTGAAAAGCTATTTATAGTGGTGCAGAAATTGTAAGCGGGAAAAATCCCGCTCATAAATTCTGAAAACCTTCCACCGTTAGATTAGCATCTTGCCGTTGAACGTGGGGGACAGAGAGGCAGCCATAATTTAATGAGGGCATGCTTCTAACGCCGAAACGTCAGAAGTGCGCCTTGGGCAGATAGAAAGGCGTTCTAGAGGTTAGGAAAAGGGGATGATGACAATATATCAAAATCTCCCTTCTGCCGAGGTGATAAAAAGCGAGATTTTTAGGAGCTATTGTGGGGCCTGTTATGTAAGGAGGTATTGGTAAGTTCGTAAGAATTGGGCCTACAGCCCAGCGGCCCAATCCGGGGATGGTCATCCGTCCGAGGATGACTAAATAAAGGCATGATACGAATAACATAAGAAGAGGAAGTGAGGTTTGCATGGGAAAGTCCAAAATGTGTCCGAGGATAAAGTCCACCTCGGAACGATAATCCGAGGTCGAGACAATTATCTTGTTACCCTGGATAATCCACCAGGTTGTATTTTAATTGAGAAACGGATATGGGATAGTGGAGGCAACAAATATCTTCTGACGCTGCTACCTCCACATTAAATGCTTTCCAGCTAACTCTCTAGCCGCATTAATATGGAGGTGATGCCTGAACAGTAATCAAGCAGCCTTATGGTTGCTAGTTAGAGATTCTGGGGGTGGTTAGATGGGACAGAAATGAGTTCTCAGGATAGAACCTACATGTGTACGGTGAAGGCAAGGTGAGGAACGTGGTATATAACGTGAAAGAGGATGACATTACGGGGGACTTTTGCTGCACAAAGATCATAGTCTTTTCTATCGAGTAGAACTAGTTCTTGCTCTCACTCTCTAAAAATTTTATTGCTTGGACTTGTTGGACCACTTTTCTTTCTTATTTTCGGTGGCCTTTCCAGATTGAGTCCTTACAAAAATCATCACTAAATTTTGGAAAACAATAGTTGCCAATGGAGAGAGAGAGAGAGTAAAGAAAAAAAAAATAATAATACAAAGTAATGAATAGTAGATAAAAGAAAATAAAAACGTGAAAACATAATAAGCCTAGAGGCTAATCAAGGGTGAGTTGCTGCCTTGTATACTTTACTCAAAATAAGCTTTTTCTTGTCCATAGAAGGAGTTATATCTAGTTTTATTGTTAGAACTTAGGACAAGAATTATATAAAATAATTCCAAAAAAAAAAAAAAAAAGGTTCTCTCATCTTATTTTCCTCAAAAAAGGAAAAAAAAAAAAAAGGCTCTCTCATCTTATGTCATTGATTAAATTAAAGATTAAATTTCATTATTGTTTAGGCTCACATTTTGCTCAAGTCACATGGCACAATTTTATTAGGTTAACCCCATGCCACATCAGTATTGTTTTACATAAGCAAAAATAATGGGTCGTGGATCAAATTCATATCAAGCCCAAAAGAGACCCACAGTTTAGACAACCACACGGAATGGGCCCATTGATCCGCATCTTCTCTATATTGCATAACAGGTCCACGGACCATATAATTTTCTTGTTGCTCCTTGACTTCACAGATTGGACCAATGACCTATATTTTCTCATCAATAAAATTGGGCTCATGGCATATTATTAATCTTCACTACACATAATGGACTTAAGGCCCAAATCTTGCTAATTTGCAAATCGGGTTCATGACTCATGTCATTGTCATAGATTCATGATCCGCATCTCTCTGTGGCTGAGTAAAGTTCTTGATTCCTTCACTACTGTTAGAACTCTCGTATATTTTATATGCAATTCGAAGAAATTTCTCCTAGGGTCTATAATTTGGCATAAAGAATCTATTACTTCTTGCATTCTTTTTGTCATTATTTTTAAATTCCAACCTTTGTATTCTATGACTATATGCTTGCATTCAGTTTATGGCACTAGTCCCCTAGGCCAATGTCACTGTATTCTTTATGCTTGCATTTTAATCCTTGTATCCTTTCACACATACGAAAAGGGAGAGGGGGGTGGGGGAATTGATCATTCAAAACAAAACTTTAAACCGGTATCTTCCAAAAGTTTCAAAATTTTATTTTTTCCTCCCATCTAATAGGAAGAACATACAAATTATAATACACTTTATGTGACAATGTGTTAATACAAGACTCATTTACTACTGTTACTTGGACCTTATCTTATTGCAAATGGGTAATTGATGCTTGTATTTCCTCCAGAGCTCTCCCCTTAGTCTCTGGTACCAGTTTTGCAATGAACAAAACAGTCAAACCGCAAATGACCGCGTACACGAAAAATGTTCCTAATGTAGGGATGGCCAAAACATTCACGTATAGTTACAAGTAAAATAGAAAGTGTCTTAAAAAGCCCATTCCATCAGGACCATCACAACATTGAAGTGTGAAAATAGTTACCTGGTTTACTCCATTCCATCATAAAATTGAATGTGTATGTAACAATCCAAGAAGAGCCCCATTTCGTAGCAGTCACGAGGCTTCCAGCTGTACCCTTGACATTTATAGGGAATATCTGAAATGAAAATTCATCCTTGAATTAAAGCGATAAAGCAGCTTGCTTATGCAAAATTCCTGTCAAGAAAATTTCAATAGGATTAAGAGTTCAGTAAGTTACACACCTCTGCCATTATAACCCATGGTAATCCTGACATGCCTAATGTGAAAAAGACACTTTCCCCCTGCATGGATTATTAGCCTAACCAGTCAAAATCGTGCATAACAATTTGATGTACCGGTAGGTAAACTGCAGTTCAGAATTTAAGTAAAAAGGAACAGTTACACCCCTTTGTTGCTTTTAAGGATTGGGAAGGAAAAGAGGCATAAACAACACCAAATTTGTGGTGATAATATCTTTGGAGCAATTGGTGATAAGAAGGCTTTGAGTTCTAAAGATTACAGAATGTAGTGCGACCTTCAATTGTCCGACATTCTAAATTCTAGTTTCGTCATAAAAAGGATAAAATGTGAGAAAGGGAACAGCGTCTTTTGTGTTTGTATAAGGACTGTGCCAGTTAGCAATAGCACCAAAAAAACAATGGAGTGATCTCCTTCCAAACTAAAGTCAGAACTACAAGTACCAATAACCCTTCAAACAACCTACAATCTCTGACATTCTAATTGATCATTGAAGCATAAGTGAGATGGAATGTGTGAAATTAAATTTAGAAACCTTTTTTTTCATTGAAAAGAAGGGGGAAAATCAAGATTTTGGTAAATTGTATTACCAGCATCCCAATTAGTGCCAAAATGGGAGTGAGCTCCTTCAATTGATCGAGGTCCTGCCCATAATAAAAGCTTCAAAACAATGATCATTCATATAAGCTGAAAACAGAACCGTGGATAGATAAGCTCTAAATTTATTTATTTTTGCTAGAAACCTGAAAGCAGAATGCCAAGCCTAAAAACAAGCGACTCAAGAACATTCCACCAGCAGAGACCTGCAAGAATTGGTATTCTTCATTGTTATCAACTCATCAATGACAACGAAATAGAATTAAAAGCTGAGTCTTTGTCATGCTCACCATAAGAAGTGGTCGTCTTCCTGATTTATCTGTCAAGATTACACTCACAATACCTGCTGGAATCTGCAAAAGAAAGGTTGCATATTTGGGAAATGTATCAAGAAGAACCCCGCATTTACTCGCAATTATAATCAACCAAGTACCTTCACAAGGGCCAGCGATGAAGTCCCAATACTTTTTGAAAAACCTACAATAAACCAGATTTCAGAATACTTCTCCCACCCCCAGAGTCAAATATATATTGTCATACAGGAAACAGTTCTTGAAGCAGTAAGTTTACCAGCATCTACAAATATAGAACCTGCATAATAACCAAGTGCATTGGGCCCTCCAAATTGTTGCAGTAACATCAACCCAAGGCCAACCTAAACTAAATTTAAATAAAATGTGTTACTTAAACGATTGGACAAGCCACAGAGAGCGAAGTGACAATGATTGAGGCTTACAATCAGTGACCGAGAATATCTGTGCTGGAATAAGTCCAAAATTCTTGTTTTTGAGTGCCGTTCAAAGGTTTCTGTATAATGCTGTGAAAAGGGAGCACATGTGAACTTCGAATTTTTCTTGTTATTGTGCCTTAAAGGTCAATAGCACATAAGAAATTTTTTCTTTAAGATGAGGTTACATAATAGAATCACTTTCATAAGGGCACAAAATTGAAAGGTTACTTTGATATCAGCCACTTCTTGAGATATATCAGAATTCTTCCCCCTAAGACACTGTAGAGCTGCTTGAAGCTCTATTTCTTTGCCAATTTTTGCCTGCAGCAGAACTCATATTCATCATTTTGCATTCTAATGTAACAAACTTTTATTTAAAGAATAAACCTCAAAAGAGAAAAAGAAATTAGTAGTCTTTTGATGTTTTCTCTTGGAAGCATACTTTGAGAAGCCCACAAAACATGTTTAAAGCATAAATCATCTTCTTTTTAGTCACAAAATTAAAACAACATATAAATTACATTCCCATCAAGATATTTGGACCCACCAGCCATCTAGGAGACTCTGGAACGAAGAATAATCCCATTAGCTGTACAAGACATGGAGTAGTACCTGAAAATAAAACCAATTTTATTGTTTTAAGAGATTTCCCTTCAGATCAAATAATGTAGTGACCAGTGAAGGACCAAGAAACAAGTTACCAATTAATGCCAGGGTACGCCAGGTAATGATATTTCCGATGAAATACATTAGTGAAACACCACAAGCTAGGAGCAACTGCGCTCTTGACAAAGCATTGCTATGTTAACAATGAGTTGGAGATTGGTTTAAAGCCACAATGATTTCATTATACCTCGTTAGCTGATGCAAGTGGTCCCCTAAGATTTTTAGGTGTTATTTCTGCAATGTATACAGGTACCTGTTTGGTATAAGAACTTGAGCATTATTTTGTGTCTTTTAAATAGATACATCAAATGTTAACACAGATAAATTACCACATAGCAAAAAATTCCAATGCCAATTCCCAATGAAAGTCTCCCCAGATCGAGCCACCAAACGTGCTATATCAAACAGTGAACTCCATTAGTGATTGAAACCCAGCAGAGAAAATGTAGAATGAGTGATTCCGTTGACCTGATTCATGTTGATTTTGAATAATATCTTGGCCCTTCCACAACTTCCATGAAAATAAAAAATGGAAGTAACTTGAAAAAGAAAAAGAAAAGTAAGATATTAGGTATAATCAGAAGGTTTTCTTTTCAAAACTAGTTGGGAGTTGGAACTCATTCTAAGAATAGTTCCTTCCATAACATCCAGATGCTTCGTGTGACTTCATTGAGAAAATACAAGACAAGGTGAATTGGGATTAAAAGTCAAGAATATTTAACTATCATCTTAGAAAATCAATTTAATTAATCTTCAATATGTCCAGTGTTTACTAAGTGTAGAATTGTTACCATAACTAAAGGGAGTTACTAGCCTTCAAGGCAAAGCTATCAATAATATATTCAGTTATTTAATACTCCCTAATTTTTTCTCAATTTGTTGATTGAAGGTTTTTTATTATAAATCCTGAGGCACCTAAAAGATTCTAGGGTTATTACAAGTTATAGAAGTTGGTTAGAACTTACAACCCTTTCCACCACTTCTGTTTTGCCTTATTACTTGAACATATTGACAATCAAATGCAGCATAACTGGAATGAAGGACAAGAGAGAGCACCTTTCCAAATGCAATGGCGAGCCACCCTACCAAGCTGAAGATTTCAGAGAACCACATTGCCTGCATTACAATAGTAACAAGAAACACACACACACACACAAAGTTTATAGCTTTACAAGTTTACAGTGAGCCTTAAGATACAAAAAGGTGACAAAAGAAACTTACACCTTTCCGACCAACAAGGTCTGCAATCCTTCCACTTACTAATCCACCAATCACTCCTCCAATAGTCAATGATGAACCAAAAACTGAATACTGCACAAGGCAGAAGAAATGTAAGATAAATGACAGAGTTGATTGGCAACAAAATAAATTCTACTGAAACAAAGAAATGTATCATTTCATTACAGTAAAGTTCAGCACAAAGAAAAAATTTGGCCATACATACAATTCATCAAAGATGTAAAATCTAAAGGAAATTCAATATGAAGCCGTGAAGAACAAATACACGTGCATCTGTGCAGCACTATACATAACAATTTAAATTTGTTTTTCATTGGTCATATATGTGTAAATTTGTGAAAATTACATAAATATACACATAAGAATGTTTAGAAACACTGATATTCTCATTATTATTTTTATATATACGTATAGTAATGCCGAGAGCGTTGTAACGCTATAAGCACCTCCTGATGTTTCCAACAGAGACATTTAGGGTTCAAGTCTCTCTTTTCTTAACTATCAAATTATCAAAACAAAAAATATATATGTATAGTAATTTAATGTTCAGCTCATTTGTTTATTTTTGGCATGTATATTCACACTTGCACAAAAGCTATGGTTTTAATAAATAAAAAAATAACATACATTGAAGTATATATTCATACAACATATTTACTTTCCCTGTAATATATTGACAAATTAGGTTCCACTTAGTAAGTTGAAGTGAATGATGCCCCTCTGTTTTGGCTTGGGTGGTGCTATTATTAGAATAAATGACAGGTTTAAGTTTTTCCTTAGCTACAAAAATATATATACAAGTAAACAACATATCCAAGAAAATGTATGTACAAATAAACCATAAGTGAAAAAAAGAAGGGTAATAAATTACTAGTACTTACTGCTGCCACAGATATGTCCAAATCTTCTAGGATTCCAGATTCAGCAGGTGATGAATATCCTATCTGTAAGTCAATGATCAAGCATTTGTCCAGACAAAATCAGCAAATCCTGTGGCTAATGCCCCATGGAACAGAGAATATAAATCGTTTATTTGTGGGGCATGTAGGCCTATATTACCACAAAACGGTACCTTATGCAACGAGTTTATATCACACTCCTCTTAATACACATGTTACATGTATTTAAAACCCATATAGTTAGATTATCAAAAACCCATATAATTAGATTCCACGTATATGTGAGACATTTATTACTCAAGATTCTACCTCATCCTATAGACCTATTGACACTCTGCATCCCAGAGAAGCAAGGTAGTCCCTTTGCTCATTACCAACCCTGCCCTGAGCCAATCTCTTTTACTTCAAAAACAGAAGTCTTGCAAGATGGTCCTCACAATTCCATGACCCATGTTAATACAATCCACTCCCCCCACCCCCTATCCCACCTCTACTTACGACGATTTTTCAAAACGTTTGGCATGAGTTGTGATTGAAATAACATCCTTGTCCTAATGAAACTACTTTATTATTCACCTATCACAACTTGTTTTATCAACAATTGTGAAAAGGGTAATGTCCCTAGAGGTATTGATACAAAAACAAGGGTAGGTCAATTGTGTGGGGTAATAATAAAATCTTGAACTGTCAATTATTGTAAAAAGTAGTAAGGATTGGATTGTCGTTAAAAAAAAAGTATTTGTAAAAGAACTCAAAGGTTTGAACTCAAAATTACCAACGTTCTCAGAACTTGGGACCATTACTGAAATTTATTTAAGACCAACACTGAAACCCACCATAGTAGTTAGCAGTTAGCACTGGACGTTGGTGACTTTGACAGTTAGTACTGGACGTTGGTGACTCCCAAAAAAAAACACAGAAAAATAGATGCTTAAGAAACGAGCAAAAAGTGGACTATACATGAGGAAAAACAAAAAGTTTGTTCAACAACATGATGTATACTATAATTTTATGCTATGGTACATACAGCACAGCCAGTACAGAATGAGCCACAAAGTGCGACCAGGGTGCTGAGTACAACAACAGGTGTGGCAGTGGCAGAGGCACCAGTTGGTGTGGCTTCGAAATTTGTAGAACTTTGTAATAGTCCTTCTTCCATGCCATCTCTCTCCATTTCTCTTACAACGGAGAGATAGAGAGAAGTACTGTTGGAGATTGTTAGGTGAGATAGATCATAGGAATTATTAGGACCAAAAAATTATATTCAGAACGCTTTCGTATGCTTATTGGACCGACGCTGACATATGAACAATTTGGATAATGTGTATTCAATTCACAGAAGTAATGGAGCCCACCAAAGCAATATCCATGCTTGTGGGTGTGGTTTCTCCGGCTTCTTCACTTGCCTGTTTCTTTCGAAAATAAAGTTTATGCCATTGACCCACCACGAATAGGAGAAGACAATGATGCTTTTTGTATGGAATAAAAATCATGCAAAGTTGCTTGTAGAATTTGTATACAGCTTTATTATTAAAAGGACATCATGTCAATCCGTTTGTAAGTGCCATATAGGGAAGGCCTGTCATATTCTCCCTTGGACCTTAGAATTCCATTACTGCTCATCATCTAGTATTATTGTTAGGACATAGGCCGAGAATTATTATAAAATAATTCAAATTAGTTTAATTAGGTTCGCTTATGTCATTGATTAAACTCTTGGACCAAATTCATTTCAGGCCTAAGAAGGGCCCACTGTTTATATAATCATTGAGATTGGGTCATGCTTAATATCATTGAGAAACACTATACGTGATGTGGCTTGAGAGTAAGAGTTTTTGTCCCAACACCCAGATATGAGCGGTTTGAGCGACATTTTCAACAAAACCCATGTGGTACACGCAGTATTACTTATTATTGGAGAACTTCTTCTTTTTCATTTAGCAAAAAATAAAAAAATAAAAAATAAATAAAAATTGAGAAGCCATGTGGTTGGCTCATTGCCCATAATTCACTTGGCTTATTAAATAGTGATAGGCCACAAACTGAATGACTCATTGTGATAAAATCAATTAATTAATTAGCTAAGTTATTAATTAATCAATTTAACATGCAAATACGTGGAAGCACAAACAAATCACCAAATACTAAATATGCAGCGGAAAATAATTAACACGGTAATTTGTTTACGAATGGGGAAAACCCTAACGGCAAAAACCCCACCCGATGATTTTCAGGTCACCACTCCCGAAACTCCACTATTATCAAGTCAAGCGGTTACAAGTAAAGGAATCTCAAATACCTTACCAACCTACAGTTGAACCCTTACCCCAATACCCAATTGGACTTAATCTGTAGTGACAGTTCCCCTTTTTGATGCACGGCTCCCAAGTACGTGACTAACCAATTTGATGCGCAGATCCCAGTGCGCGGCTTACTCCTTTGCACGAATCCCAGTACGTAACTAACTTCACAGCAACCCTTTGATTGTTGTAGTTGATTTGCAGCAGCTTCACATAGAAACACCAATAAGATCTTCAATGTTGGTGCAAGAGACTTTGCTTGGTTAAAGAACCCAAAGACGTACAAAAAACGCAACAATAACTCTTTTTTCTGTAGGAGGAGGCTAGGGTTTCAAAAAGAAAACCTTATGAAGCTCTCTAGGGTTAGGTTTTTCTTTTTCCCACCTCCTTTAAATAGGAGCTTAATGGGCTCTCCTATTCCAAATAGGTTTACACAAACCTTGGGCTTTCCTAGTCCAATAAGGATTATACAAACTCATAAACAAATAGCCTTTTAGAATAAAAACATTGTGACTATAATCTGAAAATCCATAAGCTCGATCGATCGAGACATCTATCGAGTTTTAATAAATCTCGACAGATCAAGCTTCTGTCGAGGAGGTATCGAGACCTGCAGATTGCACTTTTCTTGAGCAGTTATTGAGTAATCTTCATGTCTTCAATTTAACCATTTGTGATGATCATCTTGAACCTACTTAGATTTACCCAAATATAAATAAAGTGCATTTTGTCAAAGGATATGCCAATTACATAAAAATATGTCCCCAACAATCTCGCCCTTTAGCAATCCGTGACAAAACCACAAGAGTACATTGAATGTCCTAGAATACATTCTACTCAAGATTACAGAATAAATAAGCCTAGTCTAAAAGATCTGAACCTTGGAAGTTGCTGCAAGAAGAAGGTTCGGAATCTTGACTTGGCTTTAACTTGTCTTTCCTGAAAGGCACTAAACAAAACACATCAAGGTACCATGTGGAAAATAATGACAAGTTAAATAAACAAGAAACATGTGTATAAAGAGAGAAAAGAAACAACACATGTGAGATAAAGAGTGAAACACATACATTATCATCAAATATAGAAACAACACATGATGTATGTAAATGGTTACAAAACCAAAAGATACACAACACAAGAATAATGTCAAGATTAATGTGTATTAAACTAACTCTCCCCCTAAGCTAGTTACATCAAAAACATTCTTCCCTTTAACATGAAGTTCTCCCCCTAAGTCTATTACTCTCCCTGAGGAATGACATTCAATTCTCAAATTTCTCCCCCTTTTTGACACGATTGTCAAAGGGCATAAAAAGTCAAAAGACATGACAGGAGACAAACAGAAAACTGACAAAGAGGGAAACGAGGAGAACAATGAACCATAGACCTACAAGAAAAAGAATAACAAGATGCTATGGACAAAAAAAATGCAAAACAAAAAAAATGAAATGCATGCAAGGGAATCTCGATTGATTGAGAGGTGGCGAGATAGGTGTCGAGCATAAAAGACATCGACAGATGCAGCTATCGAGGATCTGTCGAAGGACAAATCAACAAAAGGCTAAAGAGAAGCTCGATCGATCCACCAGCTGTCGAGAAGTTATCAAGGGGACAGGAGCTTTCTCGATCGATCCATCAGGTGTCGAGGAAGTATTGGGATTGCGATAAGAAAAAGCTTGAGAATCTCGACAGATAACCAGGTGTCGATGAGGTGTCGAGAAGGTGTCGAGCCATCTTTAAAAAGCAGTTTTTCGAGAAGTGAAAAACACAGACATGAATACAATCCAACAAGCACCTCAACCAATGATCCACTCAACATAAAAAGCTCTCAAAATCATCTCTCAACAAGAAATTTAGCACATGGATCATCAAAAACACACATACACACTAAACAAGTCTAACCAATTTTATATTTCAAAAATAAGTCAAGACAGTTAAGTGAGCATACATTAGCATATGTAAACACTTGTGATGGCCAAATCACATTGTAACTGCACATGTATCAAAAGTAGCAAAGAATATTGCGTGTTGTGTGTGAAAAATATCGCAAGATTGCATATGTGTATACATGTTATGACGATCTGAGATATGAGAAAATAACTTTAACTCACACACAATCATAACTGTTTGATGGGGACTATCACCTTTGAGGTACATCCTATGACTCCCACATCTCCTAGAAAACACGCTTGCAATCATATTTAAAGCATTTTAATCTTTTAGCTTTATATTTTCTTTGCATATTTTCTTTTAAGCATATCATGCACGGGCATAAAAAGAGAGAAAAGAAATACCCAACATGTTAAGCATAGACATTACACTTTTGCTATGCCGAAGCATACGGATGTCTTTGACACTGCACTTTTGCTATGTCGAAGCATACAGGTGTCATACTATGATTGGCGGGCAACAGTGGTGAGATGGTCATTTATGTCTTTCTCTTAGGATTTTCTAGTCCTATCCGTCAAAAAGAGTGATATGAGTGTTAAGTTTAAGAGATAACTTAATCTTACTCATCACAAACAAGAGCCACAAAGCTCACTTGCTTAGTTGTGCATAGAGATGCTCATCTAAACTACAAGAGATACAAAGTTTAGAAAACTTTGTTCCATTGGCCATCCAAGGTACACAAATACCAAAGTACACAAAACACACTGTTTTTGTATTTTTCTGATTTTTCAATTTTATTTTTATTTTTATATTTTAAAAACAAAATAAACAAAACTGAAAATAAACAAACAAAAACATGTTAAACAAACATGAAAGCATGAAAAGAAAGATGCTTATGCATGAAGGCATGATAGAGAGATGCAGATGCATGAAAACATGATTTCAAAAGCAGATAAGAAATCAAGTAAAGAAAGTCCTACTTTAGATAGAAAGAATTAAAGCAGAGGACAAACAGAAAAGACAATTAAGTCTTAGGATCCTTTATCACCCACATAGCACGAGTCTTTGGCCTTGAAGATGAAAAGGCACATGTCCTAATATGATTATTAAAGGACATAGAGGAATAAGAATTCCCCTGAAATTGAGTCAAAAAGCTCAAAACTTTTAATAACTCACCAAGAATAGGTACAGAGCCTTTAGACAAAGGGTGAGACCTATTGGACACTCGCTTATGAGGAAACAACTTGAAACAATTAGGGCGAGTTTGACCAAAATCACCACAATGGTGACAAACATGAGTAGTTTTAGAGCTACTCGGCTTCCTAGAAGGAGGTCTAACCTTAGAGGTTGACAACTTAGGACAATTTGGCCTAATATGACCAACAATATGACAATGATGACAAGTGGGGACAAATTCAGAATTTTTATTCAACCTAGGAGGAGTTTTAGACATAGGTTTAGAAACTTCACCGTTAACATCAGAATTTTTACCATTGTCTATCCTAGCAATATTAGCCTTCAACTCTTCATTATTCTTTTTAAATGGGGGAACATAAAAATCTTTTTCTTTTGAGTTAGGCTTAACAACAAGTTTGGCACTATTTAATTTTTCAACTTCAGTTTTAAATTCAACTAGTTGCTCTTCCAAACTCTTAATTTTGTCCACCTGAGATGAAATTTGATTTTTAAAATTCTCATTCAAATTATTGGCTTCATCCAATTTTGCAATCAAATCATCTTTTTCAAGCTTGACCTTTTTAAATTTAGCTTTTAATTTTGTAGAATATTCAAGAGATTTCATACAAAAATTATAAAGCTTGCAATAGGCATCTTGAATATCATCATCATCATTCAACATAGGATCATGCAAATCAAAACAATCAAGAGTTTCCATGACAATAAGGGTCAATGGATCAACACAGCAAAGATTAAAACCTAATCAGAGTGTGTCTACTCTGATACCACTTGATAGACCACAAACTGAATGACCCCTTGTGATAAAATCAATTAATTAATTAGTCAAGTTATTAATTAATCAATTTAACATGCAAATACGTGGAAGCACAAACAAATCACCAAATACTAAATATGCAGCGGAAAATAATTAATACGGTGATTTGTTTACGAATGGGGAAAACTCTAACGGCAAAAACCCCACCGGGTGATTTTCAAGTCACTACTCCCGAAACTCCACTATTATCAAGTCAAGCGGTTACAAGTAAAGGAATCCCAAGTACCTTACCAACCTACAGTTGAACCATTACCCCAATACCCAATTGGACTTGATCTGTAGTGACAGTTCCCCTTTTTGATGCACGGCTCCCAAGTATGTGACTAACCAATTTGATGCGAGGATCCCAGTACGCGACTTACTCTTTTGCACGAATCCCAGTACGTGACTAACTTCACAGCAACCTTTTAATTATTGTAGTTGATTTGCAGCAGCTTCACATAGAAACACCAATAAGATCTTCAATGTTGGTGCAAGAGACTTTGCTTGATTACAAAACTCAAAGACGTACAAAAAACGCAGCAAGAACTCTTTTTTCTGTAGGAGGAGGCTAGAGTTTCAAAAAGAAAATCTTATGAAGCTCTCTAGGGTTAGGTTTTTCTTTTTCCCACCTCCTTTAAATAGGAGCTTAATGGGCTCTCCTATTCCAAATAGGTTTATACAAACCTTGGGCTTTCCTAGTCCAATAAGGATTATACAAACTCATAAACAAATAGCCTTTTAAAATAAAAATATTGTGGCTATAATCTGAAAATCCGTAAGCTCGATCGATCGAGACATCTATCGAGCTTTAATGAATCTCGACAGATCGAGCTTCTGTCGAGGAGGTATCGAGACCTGCAGATTGCACTTTTCTTGAGCAGTTCTTGAATAATCTTCATGTCTTCAATTTAACCATTTGTGATGATCATCTTGAACCTACTTAGATTTACCCAAATACAAATAAAGTGTGTTTTGTCAAAGAATATGTCAATTACATAAAAATATGTCCCCAACAAATAGTAATGATTATTGATTAGTTTTTTGCAAAGCTTTGTCTTGTCTATAACTAAAAATCATTTCTGATTTGTAGAAGTCTACAACCTAGATAATTAAAATATTAAATGTAGTATTATTGTTAGGACTTAGGGCAACAATTATAAATAAAAATAATTCAAATTAGGTAGCTTTTAGGATCTCTTATGTCGTTGATTAGATCAATGATTAAAGTTCATTATATTGTTTAGGTTCACTTTTTGCTCAGAACAAAGTGGTATAATTTTTTTGGGCAATCCAAGATAATTGAGCATTATTTTACACAAGAAAAATATGGATCTTCCTATCAAAAAAAAAAGAAAAAAGAAAAAAAGAAAAATATGGATCTTGGACCAAATTCACTTCTAAGTCTTATGCTTTTTCAAATCGGCCTCATGACCCACAAGTTTTTTTACTTCAAGGAATAGGCCCAATGACCTATATTTTCACTAAATCATAAATGAGGCTCATGACCATCTCTTTTTTCACTTCACTGTAAGCCCAAATCTTGGTACTTAGCAATTGGGTTCATGGCCCATATCATCGCCAACATCAAATGGAGAGTTGATGGCCCGTATCAATCATGCCTAAGGGCTTGGGCTTGGAGCCCATATATTTTCTCAATATCCTGCAATGTCACCAATATTTTAGACAATTTCAGTCGAAGGGACCCTCGATGTTCAGGTTGGATCAGCAGCCTGACAACTTTGAAATATTTCCAGCATGTTGACTATGAAATATTTCCGATCTTTCCCATTGTGAAAGTCCTAGCGTGTGCAGGGGCGGCGTTATCTTCAAACTAGGGTTTAAATGAACCCTGACTTGTCAAATTATATATATATATATATATATATATAATAATTTTTTTAACTTTTATTTTGATCCTCTAAAATAAAAATTTGAATACCCTGATCTAAATTTTAATTAAACCCAACTAAAATAAATTTGAATATGATCATCTTAATGTTATTTTTACAATATTTTCACAATAAATGTTATATAACAAATTGTAATTGATTTTTATTTAGACTCATAATTAACATCACTTTTTACCTACCATTAATAACTTGCCACATAAATTTTGTTATAAAATTTTTGTGAAAGTAATGTGTATTGAATATTATTAAAAAAAGTTTCATTTTTGATCCTTTGTTAAAAATATATATGTATATTCTTTGCAGGATTCTAGCTTATTTTACTGTTGACAGCAAAATGAAGTTGTTTTTTCATGCACTTTTTTTCTCCATAAGCAAAAAATTACACTACTGTTACAACCAATATATCTCTATCTACATTTGTGATTCCTTCTCATTCTCTTTATCGCTCTTTCTCTCTTCTATATTTTCTTAGTTTTTCTCTTTATTTGATCAAATTGTTTGATAAATACTCTATAGATTTTCAAGTCCAAGAAGTTTTTTAGTGCTTGCTTAAATTCCAAGAGAGCAATCACATAAATGATTAAAAAGCCATACCTGATTCTAAAATAAATAAATAAATAATAATAAAAAAACCATGCACTTCAAAAGCAAAAACTTATATTAGTTACTATTTTTTTTCTTTGTTTCACATTACTCTTAGTTCTACTCTTAGGTGTGTTAGTATTCTTCTTTATCATATTTTTTTTTGATTGATAATACATATAAATATAATAAGTTATTATTAATTTGACAAAAATGTATGATTAATTATTTAATTATATTTATTTTCTTACCGATCTTTAACTATTAATAACTTTTTATATTATTGTACAATATAGTTGTATTCTATACTAAATTATATTTAGAAAACTGTTTTAGATTATTATATATAATATGGAAGTTGTATGTACAGAAAAACAAAATATCATTTTATTTTTTATTTACTCCCATGACAAATTCCTTACTCTATTATTGTTGAACCCCCTAAAAAAAATTCTGAAGTCGCCACTGAGTGTGTGAAGGCTTGGACCTAGACAGTAAAATTGTTTCTCTATTGGCTAAGAGCTAAAACGCTAATTATTGTTGCACATGCTTCAGCTGAAATTATGTTTTTAAAAACACAATTTTAGTTATGTGTCTTGTATACACAGCGTATAACTATTATTACTCGGGTTATGAAATGCACCATAATCATTAAAATAAAACTCTATAGACTTAAGAGTCCACTGTAGCTACTATTATAACGAACTCATGTCTGCCCAAATTTGGTTATTTTCATCTGTTTATTTTTAGTAGTGAAGAATTTTTTTAGCAATGGAGTGTCTAAAATTATTTTAACAACCAATTAATTTTTAGAGATGATTAAAGTTTTAAAATGTTCTAGGTTTAGTGAATGTTCTAATCATCATTTAATCAAATTTGAGTAAATAAGCAGTTTAAGGCTTTAAGCCCACCTACGAATGAGAGAACCACAGATAAGTGTAAGCTTTTATTACTAGTCTTTCAGCCAAAAAAAAGTGCTGTTATTACTAGTCATTTCGCGGCAACTGCAGTGAAGACTGAAGTGGGCCACTAGTTTCTCAATATCAACATCACAATATCCTTTATTCCTTTATATTGTAGGACATATTGATGGCTTGTTTCTTGAAACATGTCCCCTTTAAGTCTTAAGTTGGTTTTACTTGTACTCCGAGTAAAAGTATTTGATAGTTGCAACAACAAATAAGTGTTATCTCTATAAATTTTACAAATACTAAAAGATGGAAATATAATTGCTCACACTAAAATTTTTAAGTGATTTCTTCCAAATTTTTGTAATAACATTACTCCAATTATAATACACTATGAACGACATGAACTTTAACTATTATTACTTTGACTTTGTTTGTTTAGAGAAAATGATTAATTGATGCTTGTAATTCTTCTAGAGCTCGCCCCTTGGTCTCTGGTACCACTTTCGCGACGAATAGAACAGTCAAACCACAAATGCCAGTGTAGATGAAAAATGTTCCTGATGTAGTATGTCAAAAATATCCATGTATGATTATGGAAGAGAGAGCAAAGAAACTTATACTAAAAATGAAAGTGTTTGTAATCAGGAAACAAAAAATAGTGAAAGTGTCAATACTCAATACTAATCCATTCCATAACATAATTAATAGGGTAGAAACAATTACCTGCAGTACTCCATTCGGTCATGTAATTATAAGAGTATGAAATAATCCAAGAACAAGACCAATTCACTAAAGTCAGAAGGCTTCCACCAGTACCCTTGACATTTATAGGGAATATCTGAAATAGAAATTCATCCTTGAATTAGAGCAATATACCTGCTTGTTTATGCAAAATTCCTGTTAACAAATTTTTAAATAAATTTGGAATTCACCTCTGACATTATAACCCAGGGTAATCCTGCCATGCCTAATGAATAAGCTACACTAAAACCCTGCATGGATTATTAGCCAGTCAATCACAAGCATCTCAATGTCTAAAACCTCAGTCCAGAAGTGAAGTAAAATAGAATAATAAACACCCCTTCATTGCTATTTTAGGATTTAAAAGAAACACAAGCATAATAAAGCTCATAGTATGAACATTGCGGTAATTGCAGCTTTAGCTGATAAAAAGGCTTTTTATAGTCCTGAAAGTTATAGAATGTAGAGCAACCTTTTAATCTTTGAATAACTTAATTGCTTTAAATCTTCTACATTCTAATTTGTGGTTGAAGCATAGATTAGATAAAATCTGAGAAATTCAACTAAGATGTTTTTAGTTCTTTTCTTGCAAAAGGGTACCATGTTTTTGGTAGTTTGTATTATCAATGTGCCAATTAGCAGTAACATTGCTGTGAGTTTCTTCCAAAATAAGCTCAGAAATTCCCATTCCCACAGGCCCCAACAAGCCCCAACATTCTAATTGATCAATAAAGTGTAGATGAGACAGAATGTGAGAAATTATATTTAGAAATCTCTAGCATTTTCTGGAGAAGGGAAAGGTCATCTTTCAGATTATGCCTTATTACCAGGATCCCAACGAGCACCAAGATGGGAGTGAGCTCCTTCAACTGGGAGTTCTCCTGCTTGGAACAAAAAGGTTCAAACAATGATCATTCATATATGTGGAAAACAGAACAACAGACAGAGAAGCTTTGAATTTGTTTTCAATAGAAACCTGAAAGGCAAATGCCAAGCCTGTAAGGAAGGTACTTAAGCACATTCCAGCGGCAGAGACCTGCAAGAGTTAGCAGACTTTAATGCAATCAACTAAACTACACACCATAGGCTTAAAGTTGATTTTGCCATGTCCTCACCATAAGAAGTGGCCGTCTTCCTGATTTATCCGTCAAGAATACACTTAAGGCAGTAGCTGGAATCTGTTAAAAGATTGTTTACGTGGTTTGTTATATGTATCAAGCAGAATCCTATATCCAATCAAAGTTATGGTGAGCCAAGTACCTGGATAATTGCCATTGAGATAGTCCCAATGCTGCTTGAAAAACCTACCATAAACCAGAGGTAATAATCATCATTCCTTCATTTCTTAATATTATCATTAGTTATATGAAACAAATTTTAAAGCTGTTAATTTACCAGCTTCTTCAAATATAGAACTTGCATAAAATGCAATTGCATTGACTCCGGCAAACTGTTGCAGTAACATCAACCCAAGTCCAACCTAAATGAATTTAAATAAAACATGTAAAAAGGTTGTACAAGCCTTGAAAAGTAAAAATGCCACAAATGGGTGAGGCTTACGATTAGGGAATGGGTGTATCTCTGCTGGAACAAGTCTAGAATTCTAGATTTCGAGTGCTGTTGAAAGGTTTCTGTATAATCCTATGAAAAGACAGGAGCACATCTCATTTTTTGTGGTTGTGCCAAAGAAGTTTTTAAAACATAACAAATTAGAAATGTTAAGGGTATGACACTGATACACTGTCATAAAATCATGTAGTTGGAAAATTACAATGATATATGCTGCTTCTTGAGAAATGTCAACATTCTTCCCTCTAAGACGCTGTAGAACAGTTTCAAGCTCTTTCTCTTTTCCAATTTTTGCCTGCGGAGAAATTATACTCTGTTAGAAGTATTGGTTAAATGATTAAATTTATCGTATTCTAATAGTTTAAGCTTTTGGACAATTGGTAATTTAACATGGTATCAAAGTATAAAATTCTGAGTTCGATTCTTGTCTCCTCCACCTATCTCCCATTTAAATTTCCACATGTTGGACCTCACCTATTAAAAGGTAGTTTCGGTCTACATGTGAGGGGGAGTGTTAGAAATATTAGTTAAATGATTAAATTTACCATATCTTAATAGTTTAAGCTTTTGGGATAATCATTTTTTGCATTTTAATGGCTGCTCATATTTTCTTTACAAAATAAACCAAAGAAAAGAAGTAGTTTAGATGTTTCTCCTGAAAGCATCCCCAAAGCTTAAGCTGATAAAGTGAACAAATTGACTTGATGTTTTTTTTAACAAGTTGAACAAGCCACAAAAAACATATTAAAGCATGTATTGTATTCTATATTTCTATTTCATCACACAATCCAAACATCATACAAATAATATTTCTCACCAACCATCTGGGAGACTCCGGAATAAAGAATAATCCCACAAGTTGTACTAGAGATGGAATGGCACCTGAAAATAAAATTTATTTGAATAGAATTTATCTTTTTAGAATTTAATTTCTGATTAAATTTATGCAGAGAAAAATCAATACCAAATAAAGCCAGGGTGCGCCAGGTAACAGCATTTCCAATGAAATATATTAGTGAAAGCCCAGAACATAAAATCAACTGCACAAGTAGCAAAAGGTAAGTAAATGAACAATGAATTGGATGTTCATTTTAAAGCCATAATAATTTAGATAAACCTGATTAGCTGATGTAAATTGTCCCCTAAGATTCTTAGGTGTTATTTCTGCAATGTATACTGGTACCTGTTTGGTTATAAGAATCACTATTTTTTGTATTTTAAATAGGTAAATCAATTATAAACTGTCAAACTTACAAAACTTACTACGTAGCAAATAACTCCAATGCCAAAACCCACCAAGAGTCTTCCAAAATCCAGCCAAAAAGCAGTCTATGCCAAGCACAGAACTCTATTAGTAGTTGAAGCCCAGTAGAGAAAAATGTAGAAGCAGAAATTTCCATCAGTCGGTTCATGCTAATTTTGAATAATTTTTTTTTCACTGATCTGATCCTTTAACAACGTTTAATAAAGAACAAATGGAAGCAACTTCAAAGAATAATCAACATAAATATTACCACAATGGTTCCAATGCTGTCTAAGGCTTTACACTGTAGACAGTAGGATGTTATGCCAAATCACATAACCCTTGTGTCTTCTCTTTGATATTAACAGATTAATTATTAACTAAACTAAGAAGACATTCCTCCTAAATTTTTTTTGGGATTTGGAACTCATTCTATGTGAAGTGGTTTCAATAGGATGCTCCGTTTGGCTTCGAAAAGAGGAAATGTGAAGACAAAATGAATTGGTAGCATTAATTGAACATGTTTCATCAAGTGCAGCATTGTTTAGGGGAATGAAAGAATGGAAATAGAAAAACCTTTGCAAATGCAATGGCAAGCCAACCAGCAAAGATGAATAATTCAGAGAACCACATTGCCTGCATTAAAATATCAACAAAAATGATAGAAATTTAAAATATAATAATAATAAAAAATTATAAAAAAATCATATTTTTAGTAAATGTGACAAAAGAAACTTACACCTCTCCGACCAATGAGGTCTGCCATCTTTCCACTTATTAATCCACCTATCACTCCTCCAATAGTCAATATTGAACCAAAAACTGAATACTGCACAAGGTAGAAACAATTTAAATTGATAAAGAATTGATTGGCAACGAAAACATCTCTACCCATACAGATAATGTAACATTTCATTCTACTGAACTTCACCAATGTTCAGTAACATGTACAACTTTTTTTTTCCTTCCAACAAATTAGTGGAAGTGAGGGGGGCTTCCAACTTAGGTTTTCTCCATTGGGAGAACTAGATGTACAATTACATGTCTGCATATGTGCAAAACTATACATATTAGTGTAAAATTATTATGCTTTTTTGGCCAGTGTAAATTGATAAGTGAATTTGTAAAATTCATACATACACATGTATGTCTAGAAACACCGATAACCTAATAGGCACAATGATTATTTGTATATATGTTTATTAATTGTTTGGCTCATGTATCTATCTGTTGGACATGTGCATTTACTCTTGCACAGACTCTGTCACATGTTTAAAGTTGTACCTTATCAATAAAAATAAATTTATACATAAAAGACAATTGAAAAATTAAGAAATAATTTAGTACTTACAGATGCCGTAGAGAGATCCAAATCTTCCATGATTCCTGATTCAGCTGGTGATGAATATCCTGACTATAAACCCATCATAATTTAACTAGTTATACCAAGTTTGCTGGTTCTATGGATCATGCATTAATTCATGCTCCATGGAGTAGTGATTTTTTATATGATTTTTTAAAATAGTAATCTTTATATAAAGGATTTAGGTCTGAATCCCAACCACACCAAATTATTTGGTGTCTTGCTCACATAATAAAAAGTAATTATCACTAAGCAAACACTATAGGTGTCCAAACCCCATCATATCTAAAGCAAAAAAAAGGGTTTTTTAACTTTCATACAGCTACAAGAGGTGGTAAAGTCACAGTTATAATAACTAGGTACTAAAAATATAAAACAAACTTAAAAAATAAATATAAATAATTGAGCTTTGAGATATCTAAAACAATTTTTTGACAGGGATAATTTTTTTTAAAATTTTTTTTTTTTCACAATTGTAATTGTTACATAATAAAAGTGGTGTTAATGGTATGTCCGTATAAGAGCAATGTTGTTCCAGTACAATTTACAACTCTAATCTATTGTAAAAGATGATGAAAAAAGTTTGTCCCTAACAGGGTAATGTTTATAAACAAAATGAAATAAAAGCATTGCTAATAATATATATAACATTAGTGATGCTTTTTGAAAATGTAATGGGTACTTACAGCACAGCCAGTGCTCATAGAACCGCAGAGGGCGACAATGGTGCTGAGTACAAGAACAGGCGTGGCTGAAGAACCAGCAACACTTGGTGGTATGTCTTCTGCATTAATTGTAGACCTTGGCAACAGTTCTTCTTCCATGCTTCCTCTTCCAAGCTTTCCTGCAAGAAAGAAAGAGAAGATATGAATACCAAGACTGACAGTCTAGGATTCATTTCTGTGTGTGTATATGAGAGAGAGAGAGAGAGGTGTTGGAGAATGTCTGGTGAGACCAAACACATGAAATATCATAATCAAATAGTGTTAAGACTTATAGATAGGCGGTTATTTTGCAGTTTTAAATTTAGGTCGTGGACCCATGATGATCACATGCTCACAGTTTCTATATTATACAAGTAACTTGTTGTCAAAGGGCCCATATTTTTAGACAAGCTCGACCCAAGTGGCCCAAGTGAAAATTAAAGGGCACATTAATATCACAAGCTAAAGGCCCATTATTTATATTTTCTCCACCTTCAATCTTCATGTGGCCCAAAACTACATGGAAAGCCCATTAGGGAATTTGGAGAGGTACGGTTTGAACTTTGGAGGGCAATGGCCCATTATTTGTATCCTTCTTTGCCTTCAATTTTTATTTTTTTATTTATTTATCCTTACATTTTGGAGTTATTGTTAATTTGGTCCATATGTTTTGACCGTAGTTAAATTTGGTCTAAACGTTTGATCTCGATCTCAAAAAAAAAAAAAAATTGGTCTAAATGATAATAACTAAATTGACTGCAATTTGAAAATAACAAAAACCAAATCGACCGCTAATAAAATATAGGGATCAAATTGATCAAAATTACTAAATTAATAAGTAAATAAATAACCAAATTTGGGTATTATTTATTTATTTTAGGCTGACATGGCAGTCTAAGTGGTATTTTGTGGGTCTAAAAAAAATATTTTATTTTGACCATTAGTCACGTCAACATTTTCTATCAACCACTTAACGGTAAGGGATCATTTTAATACAATACCAAAAGGTTAAAGACCAAATTGACATTAATCCTAAAGGTTAGGGATCAAATATATAATTTCTCCAAAATTAAAAAATGCTGGGCGCTCATATTTGGATGGAAAGTAAGACCCTAAAATTTTTTTTTTCTTTTCTTTCTCTTTTATCCCTTCGGCTAATTGTGTTTTGCTAGAGATATTTTTTTTAGGAAGATTCTCCATTGGATAAAAAATAAAATAAAAAGAATCTAAATGGTAGAAAATCACTGAACCCATTTTGCAACAAACAGTTATTCTCAAATCAAATTTTTTTTAAAAAAAATGCTACCCCTAAATCTAATCAGAAAAACATTCGCGCGCGCACACACACACACACACATATATATATATATATATATATATATATTTATACCTTTTTAACTAAATGTGCACACATATATATTGTTTTAATTAACAAAATCCGAAAATTGGTATGGTCTGGTTTTGATAATGGGTTTGTTTTCATTCGTTGAGTTAAAGTTAATGAGGGTACCTTTCCTGTTGTTTTAGAAATAGGAGAGTGTTTCGTGGACTGTGTTGGAATGGGTGTGGAATTGTAAAATGGGATTGGTGGAGAAAGATTGAGAAAGTGGAAAGAGGAGAGGGATGACAAAGAAAAGGAAAGAGAGGATAGATCGGTGGTGATGGTGCTTAGATTTCGAGTTTGGGAAGGCAACGGTAATTTTAGAAGTGTTTGGTAACCGAGAAAGTGAAAGAAAATAAAAATTGTAGGTTTGAGATTTTTTTATTACTATTTTCAATAAAATTAAGAATTAATATATTTTTAAAATTTCTGTAATAAAATATACTGTATATTCTAATGTGGATTTTATAAGATATTGAGTTGGCATTTTTAAATATAAATTAAAAATTAAATGCTAACATAAAGTGTGACATATTAGTAGTTTGTGAAAATAATTTGTAAAATATTTGTAAAATAGTTTGTGTATATGGCATTAATATTCAGAAAGTTATACACTAAATAAAAAACTAAAACATGTATAATAATAGAGTCCTCCTAAACCACTTAAAAAATTACAAAATTAAACACAAATCAATTAAGAAAATAAAATAATTATAAATATAAATATATCATCAACAATATAATTATATACTATGGCGGCAAAGATCTCAGCTTCTTTTAAATAGTCTTTTTTAGACTCACACACTCTATCTCTCATATCTATTTGGTGATTTTTAGTCCCATTTTTTAGCTCCTGAATCCCAAAAAAAAAAAAATCAGATATATTTAAAAAAAAGCTAAATGTTTTTCTTATCATAGTTAATTAAAATATTTATTACCCTTTTCCGAGTAGGAATAGTATTATAATTCTATTCCTTGATGGAGCAGGATTCCTTATTCCTACAAGGAGTAGGATTCTCTTCCTATAAATCAATCTCTGTTTCTCTCGTTGTTTTCATTCCACATTCTAGTGTTCTGCTCTCACTGCTACTGGTTCTGCTTTCTCTCTGTTTCTGTGTTTCCGCTCTGTTTTCTCTCTCTGGCTCTGTGAAGTCATGACTGACAGTCTGCTAAGTTGGGTTGAAAGCGAATGGATGGAAGGGAAATACGAGCAAGCATACGACTTTGCAAAGATGGCCAAACAATGCGATCCGTATTTTGAAGGAGTGGAGCGTTACTACATTGCGATGTGTATCATTCACGCCGGCAAGTTCAAGAAGAACAAGCTTGGTTATACCGACCTCTATGCACTCCTGGGCTTCCCAGCCGGTAATCATCCATTAATCACTCATAACTTCATCAAACAAAGGTATTGTAATTTGGCGAAGTGGGTGCATCCCAGCGAGTTTTCCTCTCCAATGGCGCATGAGGCTCTCAGGCTCATGGACAAGGCGTGGGCGGTCCTGGGTAACGAGCAGCATAGAGAAGACTATGACGTTTGTGTTGGTCTACGTCAAGCAAAGCCGAAGAATATTGAACAACCAGAGACGACGACTGAGACTTCTATTGCTGCTGCTGCTGCTGCTGCTACAATCCAAAGTGACGAACAGAAGCCAAAGGAGGTTGTTCGGGTTGGGATGAAAAGATGTGCTCCTCTTACGGCTACGCCTGACGATAACATGGATCGGATGGTGCGTCACAGAAGGGTTTAGTCTACTCCATTATTCATTCTTATATGCCTAAGAAGCCATTAGGGTTTGTCTATACCACATGGTGGAAAAACATGTTTCTTGTATGTATGAAGATGTGAACGTTTTTGTAAATTCCTTTTGAAGTCAATGAAATTCTACGGTGTTTCTTGTTTTGTTTCGTTTCGTTTATATTTCTTATTGAATATGTTCTCCATGATTTTAATTGCATCATCTTTAAGGGCCTGCAATGAGAAATACAAATATGGAGTTTATGTAGATCATATATATTCTCCGTATAATGGAATGGCAGGGTAATTAAGTTCTAATTCACCAGTTTCTCAACAACAACCAAAAAAAAGTTCTAATTCACTTAGGCCTGATTTCATACGAATTGATTTACCTTTCAAAGAAATTATGCAATGGACTGATTAAAGGTGGTTTAAGATTTTTTTTTTTTTTTTTTTAAATGAAGACTAAACAAGTGTATTTATTGGGACGATACTGGTGATCTTCATAAGCAATACAATAAGTATAATTTCTTTAGGAACTAATACCACGAAATAATGAAAATTAAAGTAATTAAAATTTTCCAATCACCTAATTAATATTCATTAGGAATTGGTTAGTGTTGTTTAGGGAATGGATTTGGATAAATAAAAAAATATATAATTTTCAAGTTATTTCTCTTAAAATCAGTTTAAAGTTTCATTGTTACGGCAATTAGATGTTAGTTAGTGGGGCTCCAGTCAATTAGATTTCTGAAACGTCTGTGGAATCTTCTATAATGCTAAGCAAGCTCCTCCAAAAGTATTAAGCACAGACCATCTGACTTGAGAGTCTGATTTTTTATGTGTGAAGCCCAAACTTTGAAGTAGCATGTCCAACTGTTCCATGATTGACAAAGAAGTTCAGTTAGTAAAATGGATAGTTGCTTCACTTCTTCCTCTCTTTGCACACAAAACCTTGTCATGGCAGAATTATTAGGGTGTAAATTAAGTAGGCAATATTACATACTTTGCGATATCTAAAAGCTGAAGTATAGCATTTATTGTTGCCACGCTCTTATTAAGCTATATCAGCGTAGCATTTCAATCCAAAGCTGAAGCGTAGCAAAATTTGGTTAATTTTGGTCCAATTCGGTCCACTGGATCCAATTCAGTCTATTAGGTCAAGTTTGGTCCATTATATCTATTTTGGTCCACTTCATTTCATTCAATCCACTTCGGATCACACTATACATCAAGGGGCAATCCATCACCAAGAAATTCAACATTTTGGTGATCTACCTAGGGCTAGTCTTGACAATAACAGTCATTCTCTCTCTCTCTCTTATATATATATATATGATCCTTGCATGTATAAAGGAAACAAGAAATGTTACTCAAAGATTGTTTTTGTTTAAGTTAGTAACTTAAACAAAATATTAAAGATGAATAAACAACAAACACACACAGAGGATTAGAAGAATATCACATAGTTCGGAAATATGACTGCTAGATTATTAATTAAATGATTAAATTTATCATTTTCTAATAGCTTAAACTTTTAAATAAATTAGTAATTATAATGCTATCAAAGCAGATGATTTTGATTTGTACAAATGCCAAAAGGGAACTCTGTTCCTCATTAGGGGCCCTTGGTTTCTTTGTTTCTATTGCATTCTATCTCATTGTACCACATTACCGTGGACCCCAAACCTCTAGTATATATACAGAAAATAAAAGACACCTTCTAACATTTTATGATAAATGTACTTGTTTCCTTGTTATACAGAATGGAAAGTCATCTTATTGGAGAGAATGGGTAATTGATGCTTGTATTTCTTCTAGCACTCGCCCCTTTGTTTCTGGTACTAACTTTGCAACAAATAAAACAGCTGAACCGCAAATGCCCATGTATATGAAAAATGTTCCTGAAATTGTATAGGCCAAACATTCTTTTAAATATAAGCAAGAAGAAGAAGAGAACAGGGCACAAACAATGCCTGGGAAAGTTACCTGCTGAGCTCCATTCCATCATAAAATTGAAACTGTATGTTATAATCCAAGAACATGACCAGTTCACTAAAGACACTAGGCTTCCAGCTGAACCCTTAACATGAATGGGAAATACCTGTAACACAAATCTGATCCTTCAATCCAAGTAAAAATTTAAACTTGTCATGCAAACTGATTTAATATTTTCATTAAAAGACTCTTGTTGTTACTAACCAGAAAAGTTACATACCTCTGAGACAATGACCCATGGTATTCCAGCCATGCCTAATGAGTAAGCTACAGAATATCCCTGAGTGTGGTGTGGTATCAAGTAGTAAACATATTAGTCACTTAATTTGATCAACTAATTCCAAACATCTTGGCACAAAATTACTGTAAATATTTAATGATTAGCAGATGTTAAGGTCCTTTCTCCTTTCGAGAATCAAGTTATGGTACCATGGAAACAAAGTAGAAGATATCGCATACTTTGACATGCCAATGATTACAGCTATACACATTCAAAAAGCATGAGAAATTGAAACTTTACTATGCCAGAGAATTTGGCCACAGGCAAAGTCAATAAAAGGGCTTCAACTCTTTGAAGACTGAAGGATGTAAAATCTTTAGGCCATAAGTGTTAAAAATAAGAACATAGGTAACTTAAACTTCTTTAGATTGCCATATTTTATGCCATTTTAAGCATATGAGGAAAATATACAAAAGCTGAGACACAGAAATTGTGTTACCATTATGCCAATATAAACCAAAATGGGAGTGAGCTCTTTCCACTGGTGGAGGTCCTGCTCATAACAAATTTACCATTTTGAAGGATGATCTTTTTACCAATAACAAAAAAAAGAAAGAAAGAAAAATGAGGATATCTAATATTGGATTTGGGAGAAACCTGAAACCAGAATGAGAAGCCTATAAGGAAGCAACTCAAGCACATTCCAGAAGCAGACATCTACAAGAAATTGTGACTTCATTTACAATTAATTGATGAAGTAAATTTTACTTTAAAATATATCCTTTGCCATCCTTACCAATAAAAGTGGTCGTCTTCCTAATTTATCTGTTAAGAGTACACTTGCAACAGTTGCTGGGATCTACAAACAAACATATACACTTCTTTAAAAATGTGTCAACCAAGAGACTTGATTCATTCTGCAGTTATTAAGTGTCAAGTACCTGGATGATAGCCATTGATATAGTCCCAATACTAGTTGAAAAACCTGTCATAAGCCAGTGATCCATATCACCCTTTCTGCAATATTTTTTATATATTATTATTAACTATGTAAGCAATTCTGAAATCCCTTAATTTAATTACCAGCTTCATTGAATATAGAGCTTGAATAAGCAGCAATGGCATTGTTCCCTCCAAACTGTAAGAGTAACATCAGCCCAACTCCAACCTAAACCATTTTAATTGGTATAGTGGAGAGATTAAACGAGTTTTTAAAGGAAAAGGTGCTACAACTAGAAAAGCTATATTTTTTTCATTTCTGGTTAGGCTCACGATAAGTGAATGAACGTATCTGCTCTGGAACAAGTCCACAAATCTAGAATTTGAATGTTGTTTGAAGGCTTCTGTATAATCCTGCAAAATGGAAGGATCATATATCATATCTTATTTAGTACCTAAAAATATTAGAAAACATAAGAAACTAAAGATTTATATTCTGGCTGAGGTTGTGAAATAACTGTTCTTTCTGAAGAATATGAAGTTAGAATTTACTCTGATGTCAGCTGCTTCTTCAGATATATCAGCATTCCTGCCTCTAAGGCGTTGTAGGGAACTTTCAAACTCCTTCTCTTTACCGATTTTAGCCTGCAGGCAATTAGATGCTCACTTTTCCTTTACTGTGTATGCTAAGACTATCCAAAAGTGTTACTAACTTACAATAAGATACAAAAGTTTTAAGATGTTCTTGTTTGAAGCATCCATTTTAAAGGCCGCATATGTAAAAAAAGAACAATTAATCTTTCCCTTATTATACAATGGTGCATCACAAACAGTACATCTTAAACAGAATCTTCAAATTGGACTCACCAGCCATCTAGGAGATTCTGGAATCAAGAATAAGCCTATAAGTTCGAGTACACATGGAATGGCACCTGGAAATTTCAGATAAAAAAAATTTGACACAGAGAAAATTTATTTATATAAATAACTAAGATGATGAAAAGCTTAAAACAAGTTACCAACTAAGGCTAAAATGCGCCAAGTAGTGACATTTCCAATGAAATACATCAGCGAAATGCCGCAACATATCATCAGCTGTAATGAAATACCTCCATAAATAATGAGTTATCCCTTCAATCCAAACACCGTAAGTATAAGAGTTACTCCACCTGATTAGCAGACGTAAATCCTCCTCGAAAGTTCTTAGGGGTTATTTCTGCAATGTATATGGGAACCTGTCTTGGAAACAGGAATCTGAGTAACGTTACTATCACTATTATGTGTTTCACATATAGCTAAATTAGTTGTGGAGGAAGATCTTATAACAATTACCACGTAGCCAATAAGCCCATTGCCAAATCCCAGTGACAGTCTTCCAAGGTCTAGCCACCAAGCATTCTATAAGAAGCATTCAACTGGTTTACTATAAAGATCTTACTCAATGCACAAAGCTCCCACTTTTGTAGAGTCTAGGAGAGGTGATTGATATAGACAACTTTAACCCTTTTTTTTTTTTTTTTATCACTTTTATTTTAAGAGGCGGATTTACTATTGAGGTGTGAAAAGAAAAGATCCAACTGACTTGCTCCATAGTGATTTTAAAAGATTTTCCATGACATGGGCATGGCCCTTTGTAAATATCCAAGGTATACAATCAGATTTAAATGCTGGCAGAAACTTCAATGTAAGGTTATTATCAATGTTATTGTTACTACAATGATTCCAATTTCATATTTAGTCATATTGAGTACAAATTAGACAATGGCCATATAACTCGACCAAATAGACATTAGAGGTAAAAAATTTTCATAAATTGAAGACATGCAGCAATATTGAAGGGAAGTAAAGAAGGAGAAGATAAACCTTTGCAAATGCTATAGCAAGCCACCCTGCAATACTAAATATCTCAGAGAACCACAATGTCTGCATTACAGTATCAAGAGAACATTCATGAGTATTTGATAAATTGATAAAGCTTCTTGGTTATGAAAAGTAGTATACCCACTTAAAAGATATTAAAAAGGGTGACCAAAGAATCTTACACCTCTTCTACCAATAACATCTGCTAATTTTCCATTAACAAGTGCACCTACTATTCCTCCTGCTGTCAATATTGAACCGAAAACTGAATACTGCACAGTGAGGTTGGTAAAAAAGGCAAGGAAATAAATAAAACATTGAAAAATGTTAAATAAATAAGAGAGCTGATTGGAAAAATCAAGATAACAAAGTTATACATTAAAAATACAAATGCCACTTTTCACTACATTGAAGTTAATTGTTCAACAAACCAGGCATGTAAAACTTGAGAAACATGATACAAAAATTAAGTTCAATAAGATAACAAGATAACAAGTTCTACATTAAAAATATAAATGCCACTTTTCACTAGATCGAAATTAACTGTACAACTAAACAAACATGTAAAATTTGATAAACATTATCACAAATAGTTCAAGAACATATGCATGTACATGGCAGTAATAATAAAATTGCTAGTAATTTCTCTTTTCTGGTAGGAGTTTGGTCGTACTCTCAGTTTCTACGAGCTTGCACTCTCCCTAGACAACTAGGGAGAAGAGCTGATCCATTGGGGGTCTCAACACGATGGGTCTCGACACGATGAATATGGAATAGGAACTGATAAATGGTTAATTTGAAGAACATCATGGTGAGACAAGATTAGGAGAACATTATGATCATTTTATTTTGTTTTTATGTTACTTTTTTTTCGCTCGATACATTGATAGTTGGGAGTGCCGAAATTCGACCCTAAATGATTTGTTAAAGACACCAAGAGTACCAGTTGAACTATAAGACTTTTGAAAATTTAATGTTAGTTTTTTTTTTTTTTTTTTTTTTTTTTTTGCTAAACTAGTGTTAGTTGTTTTTAGCCATCAATTGTGTTTTTATTTAAGCCCCAGTATTTAATTAGTCAATTAATACTTTTATTTAAAATCATATTCTTTATTATTTTCCTAATTGAGAATTTTGTTTTCAAAGGACAAGAATAACAACGCTCTCAAGAAATGCATCGTCATGGGAAATACCATTGCTATAGTACATTGCAATGTTCTTTACTATTTTACTCTTCCGTATTACAGTATAAGAATATAAGTGATTTTTTTTTTTTTTTTGAGAGAAGAATATAAATGATTAAATCTATAATCTTTATAAGTTTAAAGTTTTTTTTTTTAATATATATATATATATATATTTTTGAGAAGCAAGTCTAAAGTTTTTAGATAATTAACAACTTATCATAATTTATAGTGTCAGAACTCAGAACTTTATTTTATGGGACTGTTGCTTTGGTAGTTTGGTTGGGTTGGGTCCGTTTCTTTAATGGACCTTTTCTCAGCTCTTGTTGGGCTATACTTAAGAGGGGTATAGAAAAAGTTCCTAAAAATAAGTTGGGTTTGAGTCTTATAATTGGATCTTGACCCAAAAAATGTTAATTGGATCGAGACCCAAATCTTCCAAATGGATTTATATAACAATCGGACCTGTCCATGTTTTAGAATTTGATATTTGAAAAGGCCGAGCAACTGCGAGCATGAGATTTCTATTTACTTTTATATTTTTTTCATGATCACATCATTAATATCACTTTTATAAATACTTATCATAACATGTTATCTCAATCTGTTATGAAAAAAACAATGTGTTCTTAAATTGTTTATTATTTTAACTTCAAAATTCATGTATAATTTTTCCACATACTTCCACCGTTCCACGGTTACCTTATAGTCTACTACATATCTTTAGTTTTTATCTACTAAAATTCACTTATATATACTAAAACAATTTTTGATGGAAAAATACAATTATTCTAAACATACAATATATATATATATATATAAAACCATATCGTAATGAACATGTATTGCAAATATTGTATATTTATTCTTTTTTTTTTTTTTTTTGAATGTATAGTTGTGTACTCTTCACATTATATCAGTACCTTCACATAAATATCTTTTTGACTCAACTTAAAGTAATTATATTAGTATATTATACATAAATTGAATATACATTTTGTTGAAAAAGCACTTAGGCCTTGACTTAGGTGACAAAGAGATGAACAAGTTTTAGAACTCACTTATTTATTTATTAACAAAGAACATTTAGGTACTTACAGCTGCAACAGAGAGACCCAAGTCTTCCATAATTCCAGATTCAGCTGGGGATGAAAATCCTGACTGCAAAGCAATTATAATACACTTGTTCAGGCAAAGCTTGGCTTATTCCTCTCACTTTATTTTGTTATAAAGGAATTTATAGTCTCTAACATTGTTAATTGGTGGGAAGTGCATTAAAGAACAAACAAATAAAATAAAAACAAAACCGTGAGGAAGGATGTATCTAAAGTTAAACGTAATAAACCAAATGAAGGCTGGCACAAGCTCAGCACGGATGGCTCCTCTTAGGGCAATCTTGGATTAGTGAGAGGAGGAGTAATCTGTGACCACAGAGGCTTATGGATGAAGGAATTTACGAGATTTATAGGGGTAACTTCTAGTGTCAATATAGAGGTTTGGGCTCTAAGGGATGGTTTATTAATGTGAATTAGTTTCAGTTTATTGACGGTTGAAATTGATATTGATGTGAAAGTAATTTTTGATTTGGTTACTAAAACTTATAGTAGCAATTTACTATATAGCTCTTATCATGGATTGCAAGAGTTTTCTCAATCAAATCCCACAAGTGAAGATGAAACATTGTTTTTTCACGAGGCAAATTAGTGTGCAACTGCTTTAGCTAGCTTCAACCACTTTACCTAACCTTCAAATGTCATTGGCCAATCAAGCAGAGGTAGCATTGAACCGATCTTAAAGAAGTCAAGAGAAATGGGGGAGGTGATGTGACAATTGATACACTATTATATTTATAATATTTAATTTGAAGTGTGAAATTAATGAATCCATGTTAAACAATAGCGAATCATAATATACCGAATATTGAACCATAACAAGAGGCACACTTAATTAAGGCCATAATGTGCAAAAAGGGACCTTAGGGGTTTGGGTCGATTGAAAAGTGACCTCTTTGTACTTCAATTTTATCTTATTGACAATTGAGGTTTAAGAATGGTCTAAATTGACCCCTTTATCTTAATTCCATTTATTATAATAGACAGAAAATGGTCATATGCTAATGCTATGCACATAAAATTTAAATGATTTTTTTTTTTGGCAAAAATGCAAAATTGATACTCTAACTCAAACATTTTTTTTATTTCAGTCCTCTAACTTTCAGTTTTGTCAATTCAGTCCTTTAACTTTCAATTTTTGTCAATTCAAGGTTCCGTTATAAATCTGTTACTACCGCCGTTAAACCCACTAAAACGATGCCGTTTTGCATGTTTTTTTTTTTTTTAATTCGGAAAAAAAAAATTAATTGCTTTATAGAAACCCATTACAGAAAACTCAAACACCCACATGAAAACAAGCTTATATACCACACGCATTTCACTATAAACATTGAATTATCCAAAACCCAGAAAGGAATTGAAGGGAAAAGTAACTATAATGAAAACAAACAAACAAACAAAAAAAGCATAAAATCACAGAGAAATCGAAATATAATCCAACCCCATTACTCAGAATTGAAGCATTTACACAAAACCAGTTTTCAAAAAATTAAAATAAAAACTTTTGAAAACCTGCTGAGCTCTAATGGAGGAGGAAGAAGAAGCAACGGAAACCGAATTTCTTGTAGGCAAGTCCATTGAAATGGACTTTCTCACAAATAATTTGTTGGGTCTGTGAGCTAGAGAAGGAATTGTTGCTCTCAGAGAAACTAAAGCCTCCATTTTGTTTTCAGTTTTGGTTGAATTTTCAAATTGATTGAATTAAAAGGTGTTGATCTAAATACTAGTGGTGTGTGTATATTTTTTTCTTGTTTTTTTATAGGATTTCTAAGGTTGAGACTACGGGCTTATTACGTCGAAAAAAGAGTCCAGATTGTTCTTTCTTTTAAATTCTATAAAGCAATTAATGTTTTTTTTTTTCCAAAATTTTCTTATTTTCTTTTAATTCCGAATTAAAAAAAAAAATGACGTCGTTTTAATGGGTTTAACGGCAACAGTAACAGATTTATAACGGATCCTTGAATTGACAAAAATTAAAAGTTAAAACACTGAATTAACAAAACTGAAAGTTAAAGGACTGAAATTAAAAAAAAGTAAAAGTTAGAGGGTTAGTTTTGCATTTTTGTCTTTTTTTTTTTTTTTTTTTTTAGTAAAGCCATGGAAATTAGTGGTACTTACAGAACACCCGATTGTAAGTGAACCAGATAAGGCGACCATGGAGCTGAGTACAACAGTAGGTGTTGCTTTGGAATCAGTCGGTGTCACGTCCCTCAGTTTTACACTAGACTTTGCTGCTAAAAGTCCGTCTTCCAGGCTTTCTGTTTCCATATTATCTTTGGAAGTATGTGGCTAAGAACGAGCGGAAGGATTGAATGATTGATATAGATCGTAGAATTGTTTATATGTAGCCAGAAAAAGTAGGTGCCCTCATGCTTTGGGGGGTTTGGTGACTTTAAAGTGTGAACATAAATGGGGATCAGTGTGAGACTATTAGATAATAGATATGCAGATAAAATCCACTCTATTTAGTTCACTTGTGAAATTGGCAGATATTATTTTACTGTGAAAAAGTTAATTTTCACAAATTAAATTTTTTAAAAAAAATACTAAATATTTTAACACACATACAAGGGAAGAGGAGAGAAGATTTTAAAGAAATTAACAGTTGGGTATATTCAAAAGGGTCTAACTCTTGGATGCACAGTATAAGATTTAAACATCTGTAACTCACACTCATTTTTTAATGTGGGATTAATCCACTGTTTTTGTTTTAATTTTTTGTTTTAGAATACTAAGTATTTTAACAAACATACGTATAAATAGAAGTGCATTGAATGTGCAAAGCACCTCAGTAGGCTGTTCATCCAAACGAATAGAGCACTGATGTGGTGCTAGGCTAAACTTCTCCGATATTTAAGTCAAAACTTATTGAAATCCAATGTAGAAAAAACAATATAATTTTTCTAGGATTTTTCTCCTATTTTTCTAGGATTTTTCTAGCAATTGCATTTATTCTTGCTCCACCAACCTAGAATCTTTAGTCATGGGCACAAATCTTCAATCTCTCACCTTTCATCAATGCCATTGGCATTGCACCCATTACGCCAATTACCACTTCTTCCCTTTCCTCCATTTACCAGAGTCATGGCATAATTGATGCAGGGCGATGATACTTTTGGAGTTTATGAGTTGGAGGAGTGAGAATTACGTACCTCAACTCATGAATCCTCGCCCTCCCATATAGAGGTCTTGTCCTTATTCCTTCAACCATTTCTCAGTTGGACAATCATAGTTAGACATTTGTAAAGTGGAAGCATGGTTGTCAAAATCCCGATCTGGATTCTACAATCCTATGATTTTATGATCTCACCTGTCCAAAACGATCTAAATCTTTCAAGGATCTTAGCGATCGTTCAAGATCGTACAATTCTGACGATTTCAAATGATTTTAGTTTCTTGTGATCTTCTTTAACATAACAGAAGGTTCAATTTGACCCAAATGAAAAATAATATTCCAATAGATCAAGTTTTGCTATTCTAATGTAGCAAGATAGAGTTGAAAACAAACAAAAAATAACATCCCACAATAGAGTGTTACGTTTTGAGATTTTTGACATCTTAAATGATGCTTACAAATGGATGTAATGATGCATGGTAATTACATCAAATTGATGCAAATTTTTTATTTTTTATGAATGTATAATTTATGTGATTATTTAATATACCAATTTGTTTTTTTTTTCCCCTCAAATAATGTAAGATCTTACGATTCACGATTCAATCCTACGATCCACGATCCCACCTACCTTCCTTGATCTTACGTAGGATTCCGATTTTGACAATCATGGGTGGAAGGGTCCTCTGTGGGTGGACAAGTGAAATTTGAAGAATTAATACCCATCACACATTAAAAAAAAAAAAAGTGAAAAATTATTAATACAACATAATAAGCCCAAAACTTATAAATTTAAGTTTTTGTGTGAAGTAGTATTCCTTTATTATATTGAAGTATTAATTGGAGACTCTTCAAGATAACAAATTGTTATCCACCATGGTAATGCAGATACATTTAAAATCAATAATTATAATTATAATAACTCTTTATTTAATGGATTATTGGGATTTAAAATCATGTAGCACAGTATAAAGTTTTTCAATTTGTTGAAAATACATCTTAATCAGGAAATTATTTTTGTCTTTTTTAAAGCAAAAATTAGATCTCATTTTGCCCTGATAAAATTTTATTTCATTTGATACTATATACTTTCAAGTTTATGTGGTTGTAGACATGTGAGTTGAAGTCGTAGATGAAATTTTAAAACCATACTTCTTTTAGGTACATCTTATAATATTGAGCCTAAAATTAAAAAAAAAAAAGTATACTTATGCCTTACATATATATATATATATATATATATATATGAAATTAAATTCATCTAAACACACGCTTGATCACCAGGAAATTCAATTTATAATGATAATCCAAAATCATTGGGTGATAGAGATTTTCATCTATCCCTTTATCGAGTTGACCTTCTGTTGGGGTTAGGCCAACCAGCGAATAAGGATTGTTGGAAAACGTGTTACATTTCATTTGGTAAGACAACGAGAGGGCTGTGGTAGCTCTTGAGAGAACGTGGTTAGGTCCATTCCATAACAGAACACACTCTTTATTGTCTTGCCTCATGCCATGTAATCACTACATTAGTAGAAGTTTTATAAAGGGGTTGGAGGTTCTAGTTAGCTCAACTAGTAAAGTCTTTTGTGGTCGAACAAGAGATTTGAGATTCAAACCTTGCCTAAACCAAAAATTCATGGAATGAACGCTATAAGTAGGTCTAACAAGATCATAACAAAATAAATTCAATAAGAATTTAGTGTACAAGCCCTATTTTACGGCCTTTGGTACCAATACGCCACATCATACTTTTACAAATAACAAAATAGGGATGCATGTACACAATTACAAGTTACAAGTGCTCTTTCCTTGTACCTTTCCCCTATTTAACTATTCAAGACTTTCATTACCTAAAAAAGTCTAAGCAGGATTCTAACTGCTGCAATCACACATATTTGAAAAAGAGAATGGTAAAGTGAATAAAAGTCAAAGAAACACACACAAATTAGAGAACATAAGAATATACATAGTTTGGAAATACACATGTTAAAATATTAATTAATTGGTTAATTCATCATTTTTTAACAGCTTAAATTTTTGGAATAATTAGTAATTTATCATGCTATCAAATCAAGTGGACTTGAGTCGTCCAAATGTCAAAAGGGGACTTTGTTCCTCTTTAGCTACGAGCCCCTTGACCCCAAACCCCTTCCATTACTAAGCCATATAGACTGATTACACCTCCAACTCCAGTATATAAGCAGAGCTCATCAATCCTCTTGAGTAAACAGAAATACTAGACACCTTATACACTTTATGATAGATGTACTATACAGGATGGAGAGTCCATCTTATTGTAGAGAATGGGTAACTGAAACTTGTATTTCTTCTAGCGCTCGCCCCTTCGTTTCTGGAACTAACTTTGCAACAAATAAAACAGCTGAACCGCAAACGCCCATGTATATGAAAAATGTTCCTGAAATAGTATATAGGCCAAATATTTTTTTTAAGTATAAGCAAAAAGAAGAGAATGGGGCAAAAACTAAAAAGAATACTAGAAAGAGTTACCTGCTGAGCTCCATTCCATCATAAAATTGAAACTGTATGTTACAATCCAAGAACATGACCAGTTTACTAAACACACTAGGCTTCCAGCTGAACCCTTTATGTTAATGGGAAATACCTGTTACACAAATCTGATCCTTCAATCTAATTTAAAATGTAAAAATCTTCTTGTTATGAAAACTGACATTAGAATTTCATTAAAAGACTCTCTTACTGTTACTAACAAGAAAAGCTACATACCTCTGAGACAATGAGCCATGGTATTCCGCCCATGCCTATTGAGTAAGCTACATAATACCCCTGAGTGTGGTGTGGTGTTAAATAGTAAACATATTAGTCACTTAATTTGAAGTACTACTTCCTAACATCTTGGCACAAAATTAGTGGGAATTTTTAATGAACAACAAGTATTAAGGTCCTTTCTTCTTTTAAGAATCAAGTTATGATGCAAAGGAAAAGAAGCACAGGAAATTGCATACCTTGGCATGCCAATGATTACAGCCATAGGCATACCCCAAAGGCACAAGAAATTGAAGCTATGCCAGTGATTTTGGCCATAGACAAAGTCAATAAAAGGGTTTTGAGTCTAAGAAGACTGCCGGATGTCTTGTAAGGTACTAATATTTAGGCCATAAGCGTTGAAAATAAGAACACAGGAAACTTAAACCTCTAGAGATTTCCATATTTTAAGTGGCATTTTAAGAATGTAAGGAAATGATACAAAATCTGAGACACATAAATTGTGTTACCACTACGCCAATATACGCCAAAATGGGAGTGAGCTCCTTCCACTGGTGGAGGTTCTGCTCATAACAAACATAACTTTTTCAAGGATGATTCTTTTACTAACAGCAATAGAAAAGAGTTGAAAATTAAGGATATTGAAAATTTGGATTTGGGAGAAACCTGAAACAAGAATGACAAGCCTAAAAGGAAGCAACTGAAGCACATTCCAGCAGCAGATGCCTATAAGAAATCTTGACTTCATTAACAATTAATTGATGATGTAAATTATTGCCTTAAAAATATATCCTTTGCCATCCTTACCAATAAAAGTGGTCGTCTTCCTAATTTATCCGTTAAGAGCACACTTGCAACAGTGGCTGGAATCTACAAACAAACATTTACACTTCTTAAAAATGTAACAACCAAAAGTCTTGATTCATTTTGCAGTTATAAGTGTCAAGAACCTGGATGATAGCAACTGATATTGTCCCAATACTAGTTGAAAAACCTGTCATAAGCCAGTGATCCATATCACCCTTTCTGCATGTCTTTATGTTATCATCAACTATATATGGAAGCAATTCTAAAATCCCTTAATTTTATTACCAGCTTTGTTGAATATAGAGCTTGAATAAGAAACAATGACATTGATCCCTCCAAATTGTACTAGTACCATCAGCCCAACTCCAATCTTATTAACAAATTTAATTCATTATAGTAGAGAGATTAGAGAAGCTTCGAAAAGGAAAAGGTGCAACAACGAAATTTGTTTACATTTTTTCATTCTAGTTAAGCTTACAAGAAGTGAATGAGCATATCTTCTTTGGAACAAGTCCATAAATCTTGTTTTTGAATTCTGTTTAAAGGCTTCTGTATACTCCTGCAAAACCAAAGTATCACATCTCATTTCTAATTGCGTACCTAAAATTATTAAAACATAAAAAACCAAAGATTTATGTTATACTTGAGGTTGTGAATTAGCAGTTCTTTTAGAAGAATAAGAAGTTAGAATTTACTCTGATCTCAGCTGCTTCTTGAGAAATATCAGCATTCCTTCCCCTAAGGTATTGTAGAGAAGTTTCAAACTCTTTCTCTTTACCTATTTTAGCCTGCAGGCAATTGTATTATCATTTGAACATTCGAATGGATGCTCACTTTTCCTTTACTGTGTATGCTAAGGCTATCTATATATGTTACAAACTTACAATAAACTACGAAAGTTTTGAGATATTCTCAAGCATCCATTTTAATAGCCATGAAAGTAAAAATAGAACAGTTAATCTTTCCCTTTTATACAATGGCACATCACAAACATAACATCTTAACTAGGATCTTTGAATTGGACTCACTAGCCATCTTGGAGATTCTGGAATCAACAACAAGCCTAGAAGTTCTAGTATACATGGAATAGTTCCTGAAAAAATTTCAGATCAAAACAAATGAAATTGACACAGAAGTTTAATTCATTAAGATAATGAAAAGCTTAAAACAATTACCAATTAAGGCCAAGATGCGCCAAGTAATGACATTTCCAATGAGAAAGATCAGAGAAAGGCCGCAACATGCCATCAACTGTACACTCAATGAAATTACATCTCCATAAAAAATGAGTTTAGGTATTCAATCCAAACACCTAAAGTGTTACTATACCTGACTAGCATTAGAAAATCCTCCCCTCAAGTTCTTAGGGGTTATTTCTGCTAGGTATACCGGAACCTGTCTTGAAAACAAGAATTTGAGTATTAGTACTATCACTATTATGAGTTTCACAGATAGCTAATGAATGAAGAACTTATTATAATTACCGCATAGCAAATAAGCCCATTGCCAATTCCCAGAGACAGTCTTCCAAGGTCCAGCCACCAAGCATTCTATAAGATGCATTCAATTGGTTTATTAATGAGATCGTACTCAGTGCACAAAACTCTCACTTTTGTGGGGTCTAGGAGAGGTGATTGGTAGACAGCTTTAACCATTTTTTTTATAGGCAGATTTACTATTGAAGGGTGAAAAGAAAAAGGGGGAAACAAAAGATCCAACTGACTTGCTCCATAATGATTTTAAAAGATCTTTCCATGATATGGATCTTTGTAAATATCCAAGGTATACAACCATTTTGATTTAAATGTTGGCAGAAACTTCTATGTAAGGTTATTATAAATGTTATTGTTACTACAATGATTCCCATTTCATATTTTGAGAATAAGGTTATTATAAATGTTATTGTTACTACAATGATTCCCATTTCATATTTTGAGAACAAATTAGATAATGGCGATGTAACTCAACCAAATAGACAATAGAGGTAGAGTTGTTTTCATAAATTGAAGACATACATCATTATTGAAGGGAAGGAAAGAAGGAGAAGATCAAACATTTATTTTCAAGGGAAGCAAACTCTTTATTTGAATTGAATAATTTTCTGAACAACTTGAATTTTTGGAATAATTCATAGCCTTTCATAAAAGGGTTATCTTTTAAAAATTAATTATTTTAAATAACGAGCCGTACTTGCACATGCCAATTGTGCCACAAGTGACACACGTGCATGTTCTAGAGCCTAGCTCTGTCAATTATTTTATTTGTAGATTTTTGTATTGCTATATATACCCACCAAAAGCTTTGTAAACTTTCAATGTAGGACAAGCCCAAATGCACAAAACCATTTCCTTCCATATATACCACAATCTACAAAATATTTTTTTACCAATCCCCCACTTAGATTGTAATATGAAGTATCTATATCTATGTATATCTAAGTGTATTATTTATTGTTGCTATGCTCATTTTAAGCCACATAAGTGAAGCATTTCAGTCTAATTGGTTCATATCGGTCTATTCGGTCTACTTAGGTCCGTTTTGGTCCATTTGATCCACTACCATCCATTTGGTCTATTTTTGAACTAATTGGACCTTAACTTAGTTTTTTTTTTTTGGTAGGTTTCCTTTTCAGTTTGGGCTCAAAATTCTTTTTCCCCCTTAATTTTTTAGTTGAAAAATATGAAATTTTATCCTTTTTGGACTATACTCTCTATTTTTTGGGTAAAAAATACAAACAAAATAGTCATTTAAATTAAGATATGAGCCATAAAAGCAATAAAAATGATAAATATTTGAAAGATTATCTTAAAATAAAGGTTTCAATATTTGAAAAGAAAAATAAAGCTACAATTCCAAACTTATATAATAATTAAAACTTAATGTAATATCTTACATGTGTTTCATAAAATGAGGGTGTAAATTTTATTTTTAATATTCTTGGATGTGTTCAAATTAGTTAAACAATTATAGTATATTTAAAAAATGTTCTTTTTGATAACATATTCTCCATTTATATAAAAAAATATTATAATTATGTATTTAAAAAAAAAGCAAAATACATTATATGTTTCATTAAATAAAACTTATAAAAATAGAAAATATTTTTAAAAAGCACATACACTATTTAAATTACAAATTTTTCACGCATTGCATGATGTGTTCTAGAGACATATGTTCATAGATTCTCCCAATTATTTGATTTGTTTAAGTTTGTGTTACTTTATATACCTGCCATAAACACTGTAAAATTCTAATGTGGGACAACCGTACAAGCCTATTAGAGCAAACCCACTTTTTAGTTTCTTCCTTCAAAATATCTATCTACAATTAATATATATTTTTAACCAAAAAAAAAAGTTGGACCTCATCTTATTCAAAGTTATTTTCATAAATTCAAGACGTGCATGCAACATGTTTGAGGGGAAGAAAAGGAGTAAGACAAACCTTTGCGAATGCTATAGCAAGCCACCCTGCAATGCTGAATATCTCAGAGAACCACAATGTCTGATTACAACATCAAGAGTAAGATTCATGAAAATTTTGAGAAAGCAGTAAATCTTTTTTGTTATGAAAAGCAGTCTGACTGCTTAAAGATACACACACACATATATATAAAAGGGTGACCAAAGAATCTTACACCCCTCCTTCCAATAACATCAGCTAATTTTCCATTAACAAATGAACCTAATATTCCTCCTGCCGTTGCCATTGCACCGAAAACTGAATACTGCACAGTGAGTTTGGAGTGAAGGCAAGAATGTAATTGAATGAAAACACAGAAAAATGTGAAATAAATACGACAGTATATTGGAAAAATCAAGATAACAAGTTGTAAATTAAAACAAGATAGATGCCATACTTGTGTTTTGGCAGTTGGGACTTTTAGGTAAGCCCAAACATGGGCCCATATAGCCAGTCCATTAACTTCAAAACCCTTGCCTGAGGGATTTTTTAGTGCAACAAATCTAGATCTACAACTTTTTTTGTCAATTGTTAGTGATTGTCTATCACTTTTATATAGACTTACTATTTTTTCTTCACCACTCATAATCTATCACGTCATAGTTGTGAAAAAGTTGTGGCCCTAGATTTTGTTTTGTTTTGTTTTTTGTTTTAGGTATGGTCTGTTTAAGCTGATAGTTCTAAACAAGGATATGGAATTGGAAATATTTCTTTTGAAAGGTTGACCTTTGAAAACAAAATGAAATTGTACAAAAGTCAAGTCACAAATATCTATATAGACACATATATACCCACACTCGTACATGGTTATAAAAACTAATCATATTGTTTAATATTTCAAAAAGTGTATTGTTGGAACTAGGTTGACAAAACATAAAACTCCTTAGACAACATTTATGACTTATATCAAATTATTATTTTATTTTGGATTTGACAATAACATTTCTTTAGCCACATGCCTTAAATCTTCATTTCTCATATAATTGACATGGATTGAAATTTGGTGCAATACCGCTAACTTTTTTCTTATGTTATTGGATTCAATTGCACCCAGTACAATTTTTGGATCTCAAATTCTAATGGGTACAACATCTTTAGTATTGCATTTCGAATGCTAGATGACAACATTGCTATAGGATGTGACAATATGCCCTTTAGGATGAGATTCTCTCTCAATATTGATTTTTATTTAATGTGACATTTTAAAATTAAATAAATAACGCCTGTCATCTAGTTAAAAGTGGGAGAGAATTGAAGGATTCAATTAGAGGAAATTTTTTCCACCATTATAATATTTTTCTTTATACATTTGGTTGGGTGAATTGAAGGAAGTATGAAAAAAAGTAGAAAGAAAAGTGGAGAGAAAATAATTTCCCCAAAATGGAGATAAAATGGGAGACTACCATTTTGGACAAATTTGTCCCCACATTGCCTTGTCTGTATTGATTTCTTTTTCTTTTTTTCTTCGTCTGCTTTTATTTTATCCCCCATGCTTTTTTCTGTTTCATTTTTTTCGTCTCTTCTCTTTCCTTTTTTTATTTATTTATTTTTCTTCTTCTATTTCATCTTTGGGCAACGATTTTTCTACTTCCTTTTTTTTTTTTCCCTTTTTTCAATATATGTTTTGGGTTTTTTTTTTTTTTTTATCCTTTTATTTTTCCTCATTTGTTTGTTTGTTTGGTTTTTTTTTTTCTCACTTTCTTGTACTTAAAAAAAAAAAAAGAAAAAAAAAGAAAAAAAAGAAGAATTGCCATCAATACACAAATTTTTAATAAAAAAAATATGTTTTTTTTAAATTTATCTAATAGGGGTATTTGAGTAAATTTTACAAACTCTATGTTCTATCTTCCCAATTTTTCTCAACCAATTTTTTTTTTCCTATCCTTCCATTTTTCCACTTATCCAACTAAACACAAAATTAAATATTTTCTATCATTCCACTTTTCTATCTTCTCAACTAAATAGAATCTTACTGTGTTAAAATTTTAATAATAATTAATAACTTATCCTAAGTCAGTGTTGGTGCCTGAAACTTTATTTACATATGTAAATTCCTTGACTCCACATATGGACTATTGCTTTGGATGGGCCCACTCTTTTTTCGGGCATTTTCTATTTATATTAGGCCTACACTTAGGGTTTTCAGAAGCTATACACGTTGGATTTGAATCTTTTTTGAATCTTGTGCCAAAAAATAATCTTAATTAGACCGTCATTCAAATAAATAAATAAATTGTTTTTTAGAATCAAATGAATAAATAGTTAGTGTACAGTTGTAAATAATTAATATAGGAATTTACTCCATTACTATATGTTATTAACTAATATTTTGACATAAATGTAAACTTTACTAAAATGTGAATTTATGGGTTAAATATTAAATAATATCTGGTTAACACGAAATTTGGCCTCAATATTAAGAAGAATAAGAATTTATGATTTAATGGTAGAATAGTTTAAAATGTTAATCAAATAAAAAAGTATTGAATATTATAACATGAACAAAATATCAGACCAGGGGCAACTTTTCCTGTTTGTATGTGTGTGTGTGTGTATATATATATATATATATATCACTTGTTTATATTACAAAAAATAAAACTTATATTGATACTTACAGCTGCAACAGAGAGACCCAAGTCTTCCATAATTCCAGATTCAGCTGGTGATGAATATGCTGACTGCAAAGCAATTATTAACTTCTTCAGACAAAGTTTAGTGAAATCATTCTCCTCCATGGAATGAGTTGCTTTTAAAAATATAAATATATTTTTAGAAAAAATAATTTTACTTTATTATTATTATTATTATTTTGATCGAATCCCACTTTATTTTAATTTTTGATATTATAAAGGCATCTATATTATAGTCTTAAACATGTTTGATTGGTAGGAAAATCACCAGAGAACAAACAAATAAAATGAAAAAAAGTAACCAAGAAAAGAAAACATTGATTTTTTTTTTTTAATTTTTACAGTGGTAAGGCCACATTATTTTTCTTTTTTTGAAAAAAAAAAAAAACTTAAATCTACTATATTGGATAAATGATACTGAAAAATTCAACATTATTCATAATAATAATAATTTTTTAAAAATTGATATTACTAAAAAAAATGAAACAAAGAGATAGATCTAGTAGGAAGTCTAAAACATAATGAGAGACAACTTGATTACTTACGAAAAAAGGAGGCAGTTTCTTTTTCATTTATTTTTTGGGAAGAAAACGTTAATTATAAGAAGACCAAATGAAATGAGACAAATCAATCATTGTTCCAAATGCCATGATAATCAAGTTGTACTTACAGAACACCCCACAGTTATTGAGCCACAGTAGGCGACCATGCAGCTGAGTATAACAATAGGTGTGGCTTTGGAATCACTCTCTGATACGTCCCTGCAATTCACTCTAGGCTTTGTTGTTAAAAGTCCATCTTCCAGGTTTTCTCTCTCCATATTTTCTTGGAAGAGTAAGAAGAGAATGAGTCGAAATATATAGACAAAGTCTTTAATATGAGAGAGAGGAGAGAGAGAGAGAGAGCCTTTATGTGTATCTGTCTAATATAAAGTTTGATAAAGTTTCAACCTATTGTGCTTGCTTAAGATAACTGTTTTTTATTATCAAACTAAGATATTAATTAATCAAGTTTTAGGATAAATTTTTTTATCAGTTGAGCTATATGAATCCCACAATGTGTATTTGTTTGAAACTATTATTTACGTGTATGGATAACATTATTCCTAAGTTAATATTAGAGATTATTTTACAGAAATTAACATTTTAGTTTTCATAAAGTTGTGCATGATACATCTAAAATTACTTAGCATCAAGTATTCTCCTTAATTATTTGGTAGAATATGAGGATTTGAGATTTCAATCGATGTGACACCACAACGGAAAAAAAAAAAAAAAAAAACGATGTGACAACATAATTAAACCTTTTAAATTTGACTTTTAGCAAGTAGAAAAACTTTAAAATTTGTTCAAACTCTAACTTTCATCTTAATCATAAACTTATTATTATTATTATTTTCTATTTCAAAGCAAAAAAGAGGGATCCTATTATTGCTTTGTAATGCTTTTACTTTATTCTGACTTGTTATTAGAAAGAGGGGACTGTACGTTGCTCGACGGCTAGTCGGGTGCTCAAAAATATAGTAAAATGACAAATAAGAAGAAGAAGAAGAAAAAGGCATACATGGGCACACTCCTTAATGGTTTTCTATGTTTTGATATATTTTAACTAGTTTTACCTTGATATATTTTTATCCCTAATTTGTGTATAATATCTTCTTCTTCTTTTTTTCCTTTTTTTTTTTTTTTTTTCTTGATTTCAAGACTAGATCATTTTGGCATATGATAAAATTAGATATCTCATTTGACACTATATACTTCTAAGTTTTCAAAAGTGAGGGTTTATTTGGATAAGCTTATTATTATTATTTTTATTTGGTTAGGCATAGTTTTTGAAAGACTCACTTTTTTTTTTTTTTTTCATTTTCTTTTACAACTATACTCTTAGATAGCTTATTTTTTAAACAAGATAAATCAATAAAATAAACTCATCTATCCCTTGTAGTTCTGTTGGGGTACAGCGAGTAAATATGGGTTGTTGAAAAATGAAAACGTTTGTTACGTTTCAGTTGGTAAGAAAACGAGAGGGCGGTGGTAGCTTTTAAAGACCCTTGACAAAATGTGGTTAGCTTTTGGGAGAAGAAATGGGTTATGCATGATTGTCTTCCAAAACCATTGAGAGAAGATATTGAAATCTATTGGTTACGGATGCATGAGTGGAAGAAAAAAAGAAGAAGTCGTACCATGTGCTCAAATTAATTTCCCATTTTTATGAAATCTAAAGCCCGTTTGGTAGAGCATTTGAAACACCCATTTTCAGTTTTTAAATAACATTACACATTTTTTCACACATTTTTTCACCTATACGTATTTCAAAAAATTACAAACAATATTATTCAAACTCCTTTGCTAAACGGGCCCTAAGAGAGGTCATGCATGAGTGGAAGACAAGGGGGGGAAAAAAAACTTGAGGAATTGGGTCTAATTTTTTTTGGTTAAATAGTGTCCTTAATCCTTATATGTTGTAGGACAAAACTTAAGTATAGTTCTTTAGATTGCATTGACTAATAGAATACACAATATGTGTTATCATCTCTCATGGTTAATTAAATTTACTCTATGGCTCACTAGCCAATACAGTCACGTGGTTAAATCTAATTGAAATACTTAAGGTATAATATCCAAGGAATTAATGGTACATAAGTTTTGTTCTATGTTATATTATACCCCCTGCACGCCCGTCCATGTTATGTATAATAGTGTTGACAAATCCATGACAATATAAGCCTTGATTGAATTTTAATGCTTTATTTCAAGTTCAAGACTAAGTCGTCCAAGATTTAGCTTAGAATAAAGGAAGTGTTAGATTTCTCGAATATATCTTGACTGATTGAGAATCGGGAATACCAATTCTCATTAGGCTCATTTAGTTGGTTGTAAAGTTTTTAGAGAACTTGTGATGTATGACATCAAAAGAAGCCCCGAACCTCTATATTCACAACTACCGAGAGTTCAACAAGTGAATTTGAAGATTGGTTATTATAGTTGGTGATCAAGGCTGAAGTCGTAATGCCATCCCTGTTCGTTACAAAGGAAAAGAATTTTCAAGGTGGTCCTTGAAGTTCATGCAAGAAATTCTAAATTAGAAGAGTTCAAGCAGATTGGAGCAACGTGGCATCTCTAATTACTAATAAAGATAGTAGTTAGAAAAATGAAATGATATATTTCAATTTTATAAACCTTCAATTCTAATAGTGGAATTTTCTTTAGGGTTAGTGATAACACTCACAGTGTTTTCTCTTTTGGACTTGTCCATTGATTTTTCACTTTGTCAAAAAATCTAGAGTAGGGACAAAGGAGAGGTAAAGTGAGAAATGAAGGAGGGGTGGGGGGTATTCCTAAGATCATGACCCCACACATGTCGAATGGACCGATGCCAATTAGTGCCTCGAGCACCACAAGTTAACTGATAGATGAATAGCCAATTGCCCGGTTGCAATTTTTTTTACTGAAATCGAGATACATCTTGTTAGAATAGTAAAATAAAGGAGTAATTTTAATAACACATAAAATAAAATAATTTTTGTTATAACTATTTTACGTGGCAGGCTGTGACTGGTTGCACGTTACTTACACATAAACTCACAACTTTTTATTCACCATTCATAGTTTAACATGTGAACGGTTGTTAGAATTTTTGAAAATAGAGGGAAGCATAATGGACTCACCGACCTACAGCTGCTATATAGTACTGGTGAGTCCCCTAACTTCAGCAACGAAGCCACAGAAACTTTAGTTGGTTTATTTTAGTTTTCACTTTCTTTTCCTCACCTGACAAAGTGAAAGCTAAGGGCAGTTAATAGGGTTGACTCTCCCAAGCAGTGGGCCCAAAGGGTCCACGACCCCTTTGGTAGTCCCAAGAGGGAAGACTCGAGCTTAGCAGAGTGAAACCTTTCAAACGATCTTGTAAGGATTAGTTATATCCAAGCAAAATTAGTTGGTGACAAAGAAAATCAGTATAAAATGGCGTGTTTTAGACGATAGAATTCGTTGGATGTTCAATTGGCCACTCCCATATTTATTGTCACATCCCCGATTATCACCTTGTACCAACCTTTGATTTGGATGCAATACTGCAAGATGTTAAATTATCAATTTTTTTTAAATGTTTAAACTATTGAAAAATAATAATTTTAATTATTTAATCACATAATTCCAACACCAGACAATAGGTATCCACCTATAACGTCAGGAATAACACCCTAGGGTCATTTATTCTCAATTAACTTAAAAGGATAATGGGTTATTAGAGCTTCCCACTTTATGGGGAAGTGTTCACCAATCTCCATCCATAAGAGCCTAAAAATACCTCATCCTAAATCACTTAAAGGTAAGAATATTGTCACTTTGCAAATTAACTTTTCAAGTACTACACAACTTTTAAGCTAATTTAACCTTGAGGGCTTTTGAGTTTTGACCAACCCCATTGGTTGGTCCTTGGCCTAGTAGTTAGGTTGCTTTCTCCTTCACAACTTCTATTTGTAGATTTTGAAACATTGCTTGAAATTAAAAAAAGAAAAGAAAAGAAAAGAAAAATCCTCCAACAGATAATTGAAAACGAAATTATGAAAGTGTCCTCACGCATAGATGAGACATGTCAGACATAACTATCCATGTCTATTAGGTAAACTCTGGAAAATAGCAGGAGGCTGGCTCCCATTGAAAAAGCAGTTTGGCTTTGTTGCATTTCCTCTAGAATACAACTGCAATATTGCTGACTGATAAGTGTGATCAATTCATAGCAGAGAGCCCAACTGAGGGTTCACATGGAGTTAGTATTGCTTAAATGTCATTTAATCCTTGGAAATAAACCAAAACTTGATTCTTAAAATCTTAATATTTGATTAAGATCACTGATGCTGAATTGCTGATGCATTGCATCTAGCACATGTTACTGCAATAATTGGTAGACCTTTCAGTGTTTGTATGTTATTCATTGCAAAATATGAGGCAGTGATGCGTGTATTTCTTCCAATGTTCGCCCTTTAGTCTCTGGTACTAGTTTTGCAACGAAAAGAACGCCAAAACCACAAATGCTTGAATATATGAAAAATGTTTCTGAAAAGGCATGCACTGGTCAGTCACCACTAGGCATAAGAACTCTGGAAAACATTGAGGAAGTCAGAAGTGAGGAGGGATCACCTTCTGAGCTCCACTCGAATAAGAAGTTAAAAGTGTATGAAACAACCCAAGAACAAAACCAACTGACCAAATTGCAAAGGGTTCCAGCTGAGCCCTTCACATTTATGGGAAATATCTGAAGAAAGAGAACCATAACTTGATATGAACTATAATTTTACAGTTATTTTGGATTTTTCATTGCAGTGAAGAAGAAATCAAGCCCAATAATTTTAACCAACCTCTGATACTATAATCCATGGTATTCCTCCCATGCCAAATGAGTAAGATCCCAGATATACCTGATTGCAGGATCAAACAGTTTAACTCTATAACCAAACCAGCAGGAAATAGGTGGAAAATCTTAAACAAAAACAATCATTAGACTTCAATGCTTTCTAAAAATAGACAAGTCAAGTCAATTACAATATGTATCAAATTATCTATCAGTTTGTACACTAAAGTAGTGGTGGTAGTCATGTGCGAAGGATGGGATAGCTTTTTATTTATTTACTTGTGTAAATAGAGAAAGTGGAAAACCAAAATTGCATTACCAATACACCTATGAGCGCCAATATGGGACTGACTTCTTTCCACCAGTTATGGTCCTGTTCATGTTAAATTCAAAATTACTATAGTAATTGATCATCGATACAGATGTGTTTGAATTTTATGATAAGGAACCTGCAAAAGGAATGATAATCCTGTAAGGAAGCAACCTAAGCATTCCCCAAATGCAGAAGCCTGCAAACATTTGCAGATTTTAATAGTAAATATTTGGCCAACTGCTTTCTAAACTTGAGAGACATATTTATAGTCTAACCATCAAAAGTGTTCGTCTTCCAAATTTATCTATCAATGATGCACCCAAAACAGTTGCGGGAATCTGCAGAGGAAATCTCATTTTCTGAGAAGTTCACCAAACAGAATCACAATATTTAAACCATAAAGATTCAAGATTTACCTGAAGAATAGCCACTACTATAAAACCAACAGTACTAGAGATACCCGTCACAAAAGAAACATATTTTTATATGTAAACATTAGTTTTGTGCATTATTTCTCTGTATGAAGTATAGTAGTTGTCTACAATTTACCAGCTGAATCAAAAATTTCACTCATATAAAACGTAAACACATAGGGCCCTCCCAGTCCTTGCACTACCATCAGCCCAACTCCAACCTATGCAAAGTAGGAGTCATATCCATCGATTAAAACAAATAGAAATCATGTAGCACAAGATGGAGAATATAGGAGAAAAATTACACGACTTACAATGACTATTTGAACATATTTTCGCTGAAACAAATTCAGAATTTTGTCATCCGAGATTTTTTGAAGATTTTCTATATAATCCTGTAAAACAATAAAATCCTGCTTTAATTTTGTGTAGATGCCAAAAATAGACATAGGAGAAGTAACAGACATGGAATACAACCTGATGATGAAAATGTGTAGAAACCATTAGGAAGTACCATTGGTTTTGTAAGTATGAAATGAAACAAGTCTACCTATAATGGCCAACATGCGCCAGCTGATGAAAGAACCAATGGGAAAGGAGAAAGAAGCGCCATAACTTGCCATCGACTGTAAAATGAACAATATGATGGGACAAAAGAAAGATTTCATTCAAATGCAGGAATTTATAATGGCACAACTTACCAGGGCGATTGACATAAATCCTCCTCTTAGATTCTTTGGTGTTATTTCTGCAAGGTACACTGGTCCCTGTTGGCAGTGGGATGATAATACTATTAACCATTGCATTCATAAGTGTGTGAATTTCAAAATCTAAACCTTACAACATTTACCACAAAACAGGTAAGCCCAAATCCAAGTCCTAGTGATAGTCTTCCAAAGTCGAGCAACCATACACCCTTTCAGCAAGAACAGAACATTTAATACCATGAAATAAAAGCATACAAATAATGGACAATTAAAACTAACAGACCAAGACCCTAACTCAATTCAATATGCATGTTTCAATATTGATTTTACTATTTTGGAACTCTTATCTATTAACATCAGACCTTCTATAGAATCAATATATATATATATACACACACACACACAAACACAAAGAAACAATTTGTTTTCAGTTTTATTTTTTATGGCTCTAACATTTACTTACAATGTCTTATATCAGAAATCTTGTAGAAGCCTTGGAGGGTGATGAGAAAGACAAGACATGAAACCTTGGAGAAAATTATTGCCAGCCACCCCATGATGTAGAATATATCCACAATCCAGAATGTCTGCTTCAGAATATCAAAACATTAAAAAGATCCATGGAATTACTTGAGATTTAAAAGTACAAACTCATCACTATATATAGAGATGTTTATTTGGTCTTGAAAAACATACACATCTATGACCAATGAGATCTGTTGTCCTCCCACTTACTAGTGCCCCTTTCAATGCTCCAATTGTCATTATTGATCCAAACACTGAGTACTGCACATTTGAGTGGAAGGGGAAAAAGTCAACTATATCAGCAGAAGTACCGGAAACAAGAGATTTCACTGAGAATTATAGAATAATTTATTAAACCAATTTAAGTGATGGTTGAATACACTTGAAATTATTTTTAACTTTCCCACTGCTAAGAAGTTTTCTTCCAACTTGTTAAAAGTGAAGTGACATAGTCCTTTATTTGACGGAGCTATGAAGCGAAGACTAAACTTTAGTTTTGCTTCACATTCTGCAATTAGTGCGAGCAGAGTATTCATGGCCTATTATGCATGTTTACTACGATCCTTCGGACCATTTTTCCGATTTAGTTGAGCATGATTATTGAGTCCCTTAATTCTTTTATACTTACTAGAAATGCCATCATTATTGCTACCTTTTCCTATCACTAATTCCATAATTTCCTTGCCCCCATGTTTGCAAAATATAGGGAAAACTACATGTACTAAAATGAAGCATGAGCTTGAGTACCTAGCATTTAGCAGTTGTAAATGATGTAGGACAAAATATTCTAATTAATTTTTGTAATCTTTTATATTTGGTATTTTTATGTAATTTTCGTTATTTTAGGTTTAGGGCATTTATTTCCTTATTTTTAGGTGCATTTAATGCTTTTTTAGGTCAAATTTGATTCCTGTTATAGTTAAGTATCAATTAGGAGTTATTTTAGATTATATTTTCTTGTTTGTCAAGTTTTAAGGAGCCCTTAAATAGGCTCCTAAGTCTGTAAACGTTTTTGGAGAGACTATTATCAATAAACACAGACATTTTGTCAATTTTCTCTTCTGGTGGATTCCAGTTTTATCTCCTTGTGGATTCAGGGAAACCCCTCGTGGATTCGAGGTTTACTACCAGAAACTAACAGTTTAATTTCTGTTTCATCAAGAGAGCATCGTGTGTGCTTCTCTTCAGGCTTCCGCGACATCAGTTGGTATCAGAGCCTTGACTTACCCTGGTCTGATTGCTAACCGGCGAGACGGTAACCACCACCACAACAACGACGAATAACTTAGCAAGTATTACGTGACGTACAACAAGCACTCACAAATATCTATGCTAGGATGGCGCTGTTGAAGAATGGAAACAATAGGGATAACTGCAGCGGAGACATAACTCATGGGCAACCTATTGGTAAGCAAATTTCATATAGACCTTATAAGAAAATTGCAAGTTTTAATGGTTATTTTTTAAAAGAAGATTTTCTTGATTGGTTACTTGATCTAGAGGATTTATTTGACTATGAGAATATTTGCTATGAGAGAAAAGTTGGACTTGCTTTGTATAAACTTAGTAAGTATGCCTTATGTTGGTGGGAACGAGTACAATCTGATAGAATCCGACAAGGTAAAGACAAAATTCGATCATGGCCAAGGATGAAAAAGATGCTCGCTATCAAATTTTATCCTTTGGATTGTGAAGAAATCTTGTCGTATACAATACAAAATTATTATTGGCCAAGAAGTTCATACTTGAATTATTTTGAAGGGCCAAATATTCCACTGTTAAAGGAAGAATTACATGTTAAGGAAAATATCATTCTTGAAGAATATGGAGAAGTCAAAGAAGAAAATATAGAGATTTCTGAGGAAATTAATGAAGGCCTTTTTATAGAAGAAGAACTTAAAATCAAGATTGTGGAGGAGATTAATGAAGACCCCATTATAGAGAAAGATCTTGAGGTTGAGATAGTAGAGACCATTAAAGAAGAAATTATAGAGGAAGGTGTCAACAATCTCAATGAAATCAAGTTAGATGATTGCAACAGTCAAACTCCTATTATTTTATTGGGAGACACTGAAACAAAGTTTATTAATTTTATTGGGGTGGAAAGATTTGATTTGATCATTGACTCCTATTTGGTGAATATTGTCAATTACATGAAGATCAAGGGAGAAGAAGTTCAAGTTGCCCAATTAATAACTTTCAAGTTTGGCAAGAAGACAAAGAAGATGAAGTATTCAAAGTATTTGTTCTCTTGGCATGAGAGATTTCAGATTTCAAAGATGAACTCGAGGATGAGTTTATTTCAAGTGGAGGGATCTGATGTAGGACAAAATATTCTAATTAATTTCTGTAATCTTTCATATTTGGTATTTTTATGTAATTTTCGTTATTTTAGGTTTAGGGCATTTATTTCCTTATTTTTAGGTGCATTTAATGCTTTTTAAGTCAAATTTGATTCCTGTTATAGTTAAGTATCAATTAGGAGTTATTTTAGATTATATTTTCTTGTTTGTCAAGTTTTAAGGAGCCCTTAAATAGGCTCCTAAGTCTGTAAACGTTTATGGAGAGACTATTATCAATAAACACAGACATTTTGTCAATTTTCTCTTCTGGTGGATTCCAGTTTTATCTCATTGTGGATTCAGGGAAATCCCTCGTGGATTCGAGGTTTACTACCAGAAACTAACAGTTTAGTTTCTGTTTTATCAAGAGAATATCGTGTGTACTTCTTTTCAGACTTCCGCGACATCAGTAAATCAAGTCAGTTGCAAAAGTTGTAGCCAACGTTTTTCAAGATAAATTCTGAAAGCAATGTAATAATTTTGTTCAACTTTCACGGGTGTGTGTATGTTTGTAGGTGCACGTGTTTCTTTTAATTTGTATGTACCTCTGCTACAGTGAGGCCCAAATCAATTCGAGACTCAGCAAGTGATGAATATACTGCCTGCAAAGTAACCACAAACAGACAATATAGGTGTCTAGAAACACTGATAACCTAATAGGCACAATGATTATTTGTATATATGTTTATTAATTGTTTGTCTATCTGTTGGACGTGTGCATTTACTCTTGTAAAGACTCTGTCACATGTTTAAAGTTGTACCTAATCAATAAAAATAAATTTATACATAAAAGACAATTGAAAAATTAAGAAACAATTTAGTACTTATAGTTGCCGTAGAGAGATTCAAATCTTCCATGCTTTCTGATTTAGCTGGTAATGAATATCCTGACTACAAACCAATCATAATTTAACTGGTTAGACCAAGTTTGCTGGTCCTATGGATCATGCATTAATTCATGCTCCATGGACTAGTGATCTTTTTATATGATTTTTTAAAAATAGTAATCTTTATATAAAGGACTTGGTTTTGAATCTCAATCACACCAAATTATTTGGTATCTTACTCACATAATAAAAAGTAATTATCACGAAGCAAACAATATAGGTGTCCAAACCCCCACTGTATCTAAAGAAAAAAAAAAGGGCTTTTGACTTTTATACAGCTACAAGAGGAGGTAAAGTCACAGTTATAATAACTAGGTACTAAAAGTCTAAAACAAACTTAAAAAATAAATATAAATAATTGAGCTTTGAGATACCTGAAACAATTTTTTGACACGGATAATCTTTTTTTTCCTTTCACAATTGTGATTGTTACATAATAAAAGCGGTATTAATAGTATGTCTGTATAAGAACAATGTTGTTCCAGTACAATTTACAACTCTAATCTATTGTGAAAAGATGATGAAAAAGGTTTGTCCCTAACAGGGTAATGTTTATAAACAAAATGAAATTAAAGCTTTGCTATTAATATATATAACATTATTAGTGATGCTTTTTGAAAATATAATGGGCACTTACTGATGCGGGAGATGTAAGAAAATTATTATTTAATATTATTTGTGTTTGCAAGTCAATTGTATTTTTATGTTTTAGGTCCTAGTAGTTTATTGGGCTATTAGTATTTTAATTTGGGAAGCAAGGTTATTTTTGTAGTAAAGCAATTAGGGTTTCCTAGCCAATTAGAACTAGGGTTTAGCAATCCTTTATAAGCAACCTATTGTACTCCTTGAGGAGAAAGTTGATATTTTGATGAATGAAAAAATGGCCGTTTGGTCTTTCCTTTGGTTTGGTGCTGACTCCAGGTCCACCCTAGGTGCTGACTCTTAGTGGTTTCCCCGCTTGATGCTGGCTCCAAGCAAGGCCTAGGTGCTGACTCCTAGGTCATATCCCTTTATTTTTCTATTGTTTAGTTTTTGTTCTGGTTGTCCTGCGTCATATTTGGTATCAGAGCAAACATCGATCTGTCTGAAGCATCCCGCAGTCAATCCAGAACTAGAAAGAAAAAAAAAAATCACCACAAAAAAAAAAGAGACCCACGCAAGACCTATCACTCACCAGCCGCCAAAACCCATAAAATCAACACTCACCACCGTTCGATTTCCCATTCACTACTTTGCCGTCAGATCGAAGTGGTCCGGCAAGATCTCCACTGCCCCTCCTCCATTCTCTACGCTCCTAACCATCATGCGCCTTCTTCTCTCGTCTACAACCCTCAAATCAGATTGGTGAGACCATGGATTCGTTTAGAGAAGAGAAAGAGTTGCAACTTGCCGCCACAGTCATCTACCCCAAGTCCACCGCTGAGCACTTTCTTTCTCTTTTTTTCATTTTGATATTCTCTCCCTTTAAGTAGTGTATTTTATTAACGTCCTTTAAACAGAGTAGTGTGTTTTATTTTCTTCTTAATTCCATCGCACAATGTATTTTCTTATTTTGCAAAAAAAAAAAAAAAAAAAAAAGGAAAAAAAAAAAGAAGAAGAAAGAAAGGAAAAAAAAAAAAAAAAGGAAAAAAAAAGAGAGAAGAAATTATTGTTACAGTGCCAGCCCATTGAATGTATGGGCAAGTGTTTTTTATTTTTTTTTTTCATAGATCCATTTTTGTCCAATTAGACCCACTCAATTGAGGAGCCAAGCCCGTGACTATCAAGTGCAGTAAGTTGACCACTGACAAGGTGAGCTATGGTAATATTTGACGCACCTTATTTTGATGGTGATGATACTTATCCACGAGATTTTGTCAATTGGGTGAACGGAATGGAGCAATTCTTTGAGCAAGCAAATTGGGCAGATAACAAAAATGTTAGGTATGCTAAGTTGAAGTTAAGGGGTGGAGCACAAATGTTTTGGGAGAAGCTTGAATATTTCTGCTATCTAAACTATGAACCTGCCATTAGTGTGTGGGAAGATATGAAAGAAAAGCTTTGTGATGAGTATTTGTCACCATACTATCGAGCTAAGTATCTACCCCAATCTCAGTGTGGTACTTTTCAAGTTGAAGCAAATACGATGAATCCTCATCCTCATCCTCATCCTCATCCCATTTCAGAATTAACTGTAAAGCTCATGAAAGATATTCAAGACAGGATTGCTCAGATGAAGCAAAAGAAGACTCAATCTGATTCAATTGGGAAACCAAAGATACTTGAACACAATGAACTTATTGCTGCCCCAATAGAAGACAACATTGATGATGATATCTTGGTCATGGAGAATCCTCCAGCAACACCAAAGCCTAATGTTGACACAAGCGTACATGCCTCGACAAGTGTTGCTTTAACATGCGTGCAAGGAAAAGAATCTATTGAAGATCAACAAGGTGAAGAGATGGTGCCTAAAGAGAGTATTATGTTCGAGGGTGCACATGATGTGAAAGTTGAAGTTGTTGAATGTGCTTCTAATCAACCCTCCACAGTCCTTGCAGATCTACATCTTGGTGAAGTCGAAGAGGTTAAAACCACAGTGCTTCCTATTGTTCATAAGATTCAAGACGAGATTATACTGATTCCACACATTGATTTTGTTATTCCAAATGAGTTTGATGTGGTGGACTTCAAGGTTTTTGTTTTCCCTGTGGTCCCTAAGGTGATTCCAGACTTGAAGCAAGTGTTACTTGTTAGCATCCTAATCCTTCAACACTTTAGAACTCGAGGTCGAGTTTTCTCCAACCAGAGGAGAATGATGCGGGAGATGCAAGAAAATTATTATTTAATATTATTTATGTTTGCAAGTCAATTGTATTTTTATGTTTTAGGTCCTAGTAGTTTATTGGGCTATTAGTATTTTAATTTGGGAAGCAAAGTTATTTTTGTAATAAGGCAATTAGGGTTTCCTAGCCAATTAGAACTAGGGTTTAGCAATCCTTTATAAGCAACCTATTGTACTCCTTGAGGAGAAAGTTGATATTTTGATGAATGAAAAAATGGCCGTTTGGTCTTTCCTTTGGTCTGGTGCTGACTCCAGATCCACCCTAGGTGCTGACTCCTAATGGTTTCCCCACTTGGTGCTGACTCCAAGCAAGGCCTAGGTGCTGACTCCTAGGTCATATCCCTTTATTTTTTCTATTGTTTAGTTTTTGTTCTGGTTGTCCTGCGTTACTTACAGCACAGCCAGTGCTCATAGAACCGCAAAGTGCGACTATGGTGCAGAGTACAAGAACAGGCATGGCTGAAGAACCAGCAACACTTGGTGGTATGTCTTCTGCATTAATTGTAGACCTTGGCAACAGGTCTTCTTCCATGCTTTCTCTTCCAAGCTTTCTTGCAAGAAAGAAATAGAAAATATGAATACCAAGACTGACAGTCTAGGATTCATTTCTTTGTGTGTATATGAGAGAGAGAGAGAGAGAGAGAGAGGGGGGGGTGTTGGAGAACGTCTGGTGAGACCAAACACATGAAGTAGTGTTTAAGACTTAAGACTTATAGATAAGCGGCTATTTTGCAGTTTTAAATTAAGCTCGTGGACCATGATGATCACATGCGCTTTCTATATTATACAAGTTTCTCGTTGTCAAAAAAAAAAAAAAAAAAAAAATTGTCGTTGTCAAAGGGCCCATAGTTTTTGACAAGCTCGACCTAAGTGGCCCAAGTGGAATTTGAAGGGCACATTAATATCACAAGCTAAAGGCCCATTATTTGTATCTTCTCCACCTTCAATCTTCATGTGGCCCAAAACTACAAGGGAAGCCCATTAGGGAATTTGGGGAGGCATGGTTTGAACTTTGGAGGCCAATGGCCTATTATTTGTATCCTTCTTTGCCTTCACAATTTTTTTTTTTTAATCCTTATATTTTGAAGTTATTGTTAATTTGGTCCATATGTTCTGGCAATAGTTAATTTAGTCAATTTGGTCTAGACGATAACAACTAATTGATTACAATTTGAAAATAACAAAAACCAAATCGATCACTAATAAAATATAGGGACCAAATTGATCAAATTTACTAAATTAATAAATAAATAAATAAATAAATAACTAAATTTGGGTATTATTTTATTATTATTTTAGGCTGACATGATAGTCTAAGTGGTATTTTGTGGGTCTAAAAAAATATTTTATTTTGACCATTAGTCACGTCAACATTTTCTATCAACCACTTAACGGTATTTTGACACAATACCAAAAGGTTAAAGACCAAATTGACATTTAACATAAAGGTTAGAGATCAAATATGTAGTTTATCCAAAATTAAAACATGTTGGACGCTCATATTTGGACTGAAAGTAAGACCCAAAAAAAAAAAAAAAAAAAACCTCCTTTTCTTTCTCTTTTATCCCTTGGACTAATTGCATTTTACTAGAGATATTTTTTAGGAAGATTCCCCATTGGATAAAAAAAAAAATGAAAAAAATAGAAAGAATCTACATGGTAGAAAATCACTAAACCCATTTTGCAACAAACAGGTATTCTCAAATCAAATTTAAAAAATAAATAAATAAAAATGCCACCCCTAAATCTAATCAGAAAAACATGCACAGATATATAGCTTTTTAACTAAATGTGCACATTTATATTGTTTTAATTAACAAAATCCGAAACTTGGTATACTCTGGTTTTGTTAATGGGTTTGTTTTCATTTGTTGAGTTTAAGTTAATCAAGGGTACCTTTCCTGTTGTTTTAGTAATAGGAGAGTGTTTCGTGGACTGTGTTGGAATGGGTGTGGAATTGTAAAATGGGATTGGTGGAGAAAGATTGAGAAAGTGGAAAGAGGAGAGGGATGATAAAGAAAAGGAAAGAGAGGACAGATCGGTGGTGATGGTGCTTAGATTTCGAGTTTGGGAGGGCAACGGTAATTTTAGAAGTGTTTGGTGCAGAGAAAGTGAAAGAAAATAAAAATTATAGGTTTGAGATTTTTTAATTATTATTTTCAATAAAATTAGGAATTAAATTTTTTTTTTAAATTTCTGTAATAAAATTTACTGTAAATTCTAATATGGATTTAATAAGATATTGAGTTGGCATTTTTAAATATAAATTAAAAATTAAAAGCTGACATGAAGTATGACATATATATCAGTAGTTTCTGAAAGTAATTTGTAAAATATTTGTAAAATAATTTGTGTATATAGCATTAATATTCACAAAGTTATACCCTAAATAAAAAACTAAAACATGAATAACAATAGAATACTCTACAACCACTTAAAAATTTATAAAATTAAACACAAATCAATTAAGGAAATAAAATAATTATAAATAAAAATATATCATCAACAACATAATTACATACTATGGCAGCAAATATCTCAGCTTCTTTTAAATAGTCTTTTTTAGACTCACACACTCACACACTCTCTCTATCTCTCATATCTATTTAGTGATTTTTAGTCCAATTTTTTTGCTCCTGAATCCCAAAAAAAAAAAAATCAGATATATTATTGACGAGTTGCTTCACGTACTTACAAGATTAAAAAAAGCTAAATGTTTTTCTTATCTTAGTTAATTAAAATATTTATTTCCCTTTTCCGAGTAGGAATAGTATTATAATTCTATTCCTTGATGGAGCAGGATTCCTTATTCCTATAAGGAGTAGGATTCTCTTCCTATAAATCAATCTCTGTTTCTCTCGTTGCTTTCATTTCACATTCTAGTCATGAAACGTCTATGGAATCTTCAATAATGCTAAGCAAGCTCCTACAAAAGTATTAAGCACAGACCATCTGACTTGAGAGTCTGATTTTTTTCTGTGTGAAGCCCAAACTTTGAAGTAGCGTGTCCAACTGTTCCATGATTGACAAAGAAGTTCAGTTAGTAAAATGGATAGTTGCTTCACTTCTTCCTCTCTTTGCACACAGAACCTTGTCATGGCAGAATTATTAGGATGTAAATTAAGTAGGCAATATTACACACTTTGTGGTATCTAAAAGCTAAAGTATATCATTTATTATTGTTACACTTTTATTGAGCTATATTAGCGTAGCATTTCAATCGAAAGCTGAAGCATAACAAAATTTGGTTAATTTTGGTCCAATTCGGTCAACTGGGTCCAATTCGGTCTATTAGGTCAAGTTTGGTCCATTACATCTATTTTGGACCACTTCATTCCATTCAATCCACTTCGGATCACACTATATATACATCAAGGGGCAATCCATCACCAAGAAATTCAACATTTTGATGATCTACCTGGGCTAGTCTTGAAGATAACAGTCACACACACACTCTCTCTCTCTCTCTCTCTCTCTCTCTCTCTCTCTCTCTCTCTCTTATATATATGATCCTTGCATGTATAAAGGAAACAAGAAATGTTAGTCAAAGATTGTTTTTGTTTAAGTTAGTAACTTAAACAAAATATTAAAGATGAGTAAACAACAAACACACACATACAGGATCAGAAGAATATCACATAGTTCAAAAATATGACTGCTAGATTATTAATTAAATGATTAAATTTATCATTTTCTAATAGCTTAAACTTTTAGATATATTAGTAATTATAATGCTATCAAAGCCGGTGATCCTGATTTGTTCAAATGCCAAAAGGGAACTTTGTTCCTCATTAGGGGCCCTTGGTTTCTTTGTTTCTATTGCATTCTGTCTCATTGTACCACATTACCCTAGACCCCAAACCTCTAGTATAACAAAGTCCATATAGGCTCAACACACCTCCAACTCCAAGTATATATACAGAAAAAGACACCTTCTAACATTTTATGATAAATGTACTAGTTTCCTTGATATATAGAATGGAAAGTCATCTTATTGGAGAGAATGGGTAATTGATGCTTGTATTTCTTCTAGCACTCGCCCCTTTGTTTCTGGTACTAACTTTGCAACAAATAAAACTGTTGAACCGCAAATGCCCATGTATATGAAAAATGTTCCTGAAATTGTATAGGCCAAACATTCTTTTAAGTATAAGCAAGAAGAAGAGAACAGGGCACAAACAATGCCTGGGAAAGTTACCTGCTGAGCTCCATTCCATCATAAAATTGAAACTGTACATTATAATCCAAGAACATGACCAGTTTACTAAAAACACTAGGCTTTCAGCTGAACCCTTAACATGAATGGGAAATACCTGTAACACAAATCTGATCCTTCAATCTAAGTTAAAATGTAAACTGTTAGGTTCTAAAGACTTAGAAATTTATGTATTTAGAACTCTAATTTGTATTGTTGGCAAATCATGATCAAAATAAGTTGTTTAGTCTTGTTTAGGCTTGCTCAAAGTTGTGTGTTTATGTAAAGTTGGAATCGAGTGGCTGTAGAAAGCATTAGTGACTTTCGGCCTGGCTTGATCGATCGAAGCTTAGGCTCAATCGATCGAATATCGGGCAGAATGTTTTTTTCTGCATATTTTCAACTCAGCCCTAGTCTATTTAAAAAAGTTTTAGGGTTTTATGTTTTGCCAAGGTATATAAGGCAAACCCTAGCCACGTTTTAGAGGTTGCTCATGTTGCTCATATTGCTGTTTTGTGTAAATCTCTTGTGAGATCTAGAGGAACTTTCCTTTACACAAAACTTAGGGTTTTCAAGGAGGAGATGTTATCTACACCTTGATGATTAATTCAGTTGCTGCCATTGAAGTTTAAAGAAACACAAGCGTGTGTGCTTGTATCTGGTGGTGAATCCAAGAAAGAAGGAGTCCGTGGTCTTGAAGCTTGCACATGGTCGTGTCAATAAGTTCTACTGGTGGGTAACAATAAAAAGTCGAGCATGGGGGCTTGTAAGTTTTATTGTATGAACTTCAATTCTTTCAAGATAGTGGATTCTAGTTTACCTTGAGGATAGTTAGGTTAAATCCTCCCCAGGTTTTTACCGTGTGATTTCCTGGGTCATCATATCTTTGTGTTATTTACTTTTCCACTGCTATATACTTGATATGATTATTTGATTGTGATAACCTAGATTTTCATAACTTGACTAAATTAATCACTTAGCTAATTAACTAGGTTAATCTGGTTGTGTTGAGGGGTCTAAAAACCTTTCAAGTGGTATCAGAGCAGGTAGCTCTCTGTTTGTTGATCTTTTGTTCTCTAAGCTGATCCTTGACCCCTGTTGTCATGGAACACGGACACTCTCTGGTTATTCCTCCTCATTTTGATGGGAATAATTATGCTTATTGGAAAGTAAGGATGAAAGCATTCCTGAAATCTATTGATGAGAGAGTCTGGAACTCTGTTGAATACGGATGGGAGAAGCCCACTACTCTTGTGAGTGAGTGGCAAACTTTTAAAAAAGAAGCAGCTGGGTTCAATAGCAAAACTATGAATGTCATCTTTAACGCTGTTTCTATGGAGGAATTTAAGAGAATCTCTAATGTTGAGGTTGCTCATACTGCTTGGAAAATCCTGCAGTTAAAATTAATAAGTTGCAGCAGTTAACATCTAAATTTGAAAGCATTAGGATTTCTGATGATGAATCTTTTGATGAATTCTATGCTAAAATGAATGATATTGTTAATTCTGCTTTTAATCTAGGTGAAATCTATGATCAACCTAAAATTGTTAGGAAGATTCTTAGATCCTTGACTAAGAACTTTAGATCCAAAGTGACTGCCATCACTGAAAGCAAGGATGTGGACTCCATCCCTGTTGATGAACTTGTAGGACCTCTTCAGTCCTATGAGTTAGATCTACTTAAAACTAACAAATCCAAACTAATGGCTCTTAAGTCAGTTGATGATGTTGATGTTGGTAGATTTGATCATGAGCTTTCTGCTATAGAGATTGCGTACCTTGCCAAGAACTTTAAAAACTTTCTTAGGAACAATAACAGAAAGGCAAGAAATACAAACATTGCTGAACCTAGAAACTTTAGGAAGAATGATCCCACTAAGGTTAATAACAATGAAAAACTTAGAGAAAAAGTTGGTCAATCTTCAAACAATTATATGGGTCCTCAGTGTTTTGGATGTCAAGGGTATGGTCACATAAAATCTGAATGTCCCACATACTTGAGGTCTAAGGGGAAGGCTATGGCTGTAACTTTTAGTGATAATGAGGTTTCTGATGATGAGTCTGGATGTGACGAGGATGGAAACTTCATTGCTTTCACTGCTACTGCTGTAGTCAATGAAAGTGTATCTGTTGAAGAAAACTCTTTTGATGGGAAACTCTCTGAGGATGCCGATCTTCAAGAAGCTTATAATAAACTTTGCAAAGTTGCTGCAAAGGATGCCATGAATGTTGAATTAGGCTTAAAGAAAATTGCATCTCTTGATCTTGAAAAGAAAAATCTGCTTGTTAACTTGTTTGATGCTAATGAACTTTTGAACAATGTGAAAACTGAGAATATGCTCTTGCTTGACAAAGTTAAATCTTTGAAACTTGATTTATCTGTTGCTAGATCTACTAGTTCTAAACTTGATCAAATGCTGAGTGTTCAAAAGTCTCCTTCTGACAAATCTGGATTAGGTTTTGTTGAGAGCATCTCTATGTCTGCACCCCATTCCACAAACTTTGTTCCTTCCTCTAAACCCCTTGTGAATGAGGTTGTGAGTGAGACTGCTAAACCTGTAGAGGTCACACCTCCTAGGAAGATTAGGGTTGATCTGAAAGAGTCTAAACCTAAGGAGTTTACCCTTTCTAAGGACAAGATGCATGGTAAACCTGTTTCGGTTTGTCACTTTTGTGGAAAGTCTGGACACATTCGTCCAAATTGTTATAAACTGCAAACAGCTAAGTGAGCAAATAAGCCTAAAGTGCTTGTGCCTTAAGCACAAGATCCTATGGCTCTTATTGGTGAATTAGTAAAGGCTCTAAACCTTTATTTCAATTCTGGAGTTAGAAATCACTCTAATGTGTATATGAACTCCAATGCTCGTAATGCATCTAAAAGGTTTTAGATGCAAAATGCTCGATCTAATTGAGTCTTTATGACATGGTCCTTTTGCTTCATTGCTTTTTCCTTTGTGACCTTTATTCTTTGGTTTCTTTTACCTTTTTGTTTCTAGGATTTGCACTACATATCATTCATACATTTCATTCTAGGATTGCTTTTGTTTTTTTTTTTAAAAACAAAAAATTAAAAATAAATAAATAATAAAAAAAAGGGGAGAAAAAGGAAAGCAAATTGTGTTTTGTATTCATTCTCTTGGTTTTTGAAAACAAGGTTGGTCAATTTATTTTCACATAACATGTTTATGTACTTTGTTTAGCTTAGATGAGCTTATTTATTGCACTTTACTAATTGAAGCTTTGTAGTGCATGTTGTGTGGGAAAGATGTTTACAGTTTTTGATCACTTTGTCTTGATCTTGAAGTCACATGCCTTTGACTGTCAGACTTGAATATTTAGAGAAAGGCATAAATAATCATCTCACCACTGTTCACTAGCCAATCATAAATACCTTAGTGTATATCGTAAGATTTTGTGCTCGAGAAAGTGTAGCACATGCACAAAAAGAACATAAGGTGTAGCCTCGGTTTAATTGCTTAATGCTTAAAATTGGTGTGTACTATTAGGCTTAATGCCAAATTACATAGATTAAAATTGGTATGTATATTATGAGGCAAAAATCAAGAAACTTACATGATTGCAAACTTATGTTCTAAGAGATGTGGGAGTTATATGATGTAACTCTTTAGGAGATAGTCTCTTTTAAATTCTATGTGATGAATTTTGTAGACTTTGTGGTTGATTTCTGTTCATATATCACCTCACATGTATCTCAAGTTTTTGCTAGTTGCACACACTACACAAGTTATTCCTTGCTAAATATTGTACATGTTATGGTGTCTGTTTTTGGTCTGACCAACCAAGTCTGAAAAATAACTTGAGTTTTATGCATAACTGATTTGTTGCTTGAGAATTAAAAGGGGAGTTTTGTTTGAAAATCTTAATTTTGGAAAACTGGGTATAAAATCTTGGGTTTTTGAAACTTTTTTCATCTCATACTCATGCATTTATTTCATATTTTTCAATGCTTTGAGGAGTGAATCCACAAAATTGCTGAGTTTTTCAAAAAAAAAAAGTGCATTTTCAAAAAAGTTTGATTGATCCAATTTGTTTTTCGATCAATCGAAATTGCACTTAAAATCTTGGGTGAGCCGCTGTCCTATTCGATCGATCGAAACTGTTTTTCGATCAATCAAATATCGTGTTTCAGGTTTTTTAAAAATCTGGGTTTGACTTGTTCAAACCATTTTTTTCAAAAGTTCTTCTACTTTTCTCTCTCTCTCCGACTCGACAAAGCACAATCATCCATTTTTTGTCGTTTTCCTCCAAAATTTTTGCAAGGTCTCTCTCTTTATAAGCCGGTATGTCCTTTTTACCCTTACTTTTGCATTGTTTCTCATGATTTCATGCATTTTTTCATGGTTTTTGGGTAAATTTTCGGACTATGCATAAATTAGAATTTTTGTTTAATCACGCCTTATTTTGAGAAATTGATCAATGGGTTTTGTTGGTATATTGATATATTCATGATTTATGATGGTTAATTTGATCAATTTGGGGTTTTGTGAAAAATTAAAAATTCTAGGGTTTGTTTTGAATCCGATTTGGGGATTTTATTCAATTGGGTTAAAATTGATGAAATTGGCTTGTTGTTTTGATGTAATTGATCATTATTATCTGTTTTCTATTCTGTGTGTTGATCAATTTGTCAAATTTCCTTTAAAATTTTCAAGTGGTTTTCAAATTTTTGGGGTTTTGGTTAGAAACTCTATGCTCAAGCCAATTTTGTGAATTTGGACTTCAATTGAACCTAGTTTCACTACATTAAAGCATGCATCATGCCATTTTATTGTTCATACATCATATAGATTTTTGTTCTATATCTGTTTCTGTGCTAACTTGCAGTCTGCCCTTGGTTTTTCCCTTTTTTTTTTTTTTTTTTTTTTTTTGGTTCTACTGTGTGTCCTTGTCCTTTTCTTAGCACCATGCCTAGGAAAACTAGAGCTCATAGGACTCCCTCCACTTCTTCTGTGTCACCCTCTAGGAGTGAGTTGTTTAAGGATGCCAAAAGCAGAGAGGCTTTTGAGAAGCTAAACAGTAAGAGGAAGATTTGGGCTGAGCGTTTTGTAGTTTTAGATGAGGTTGATCTTGCCATTAGGGCAAATTTTGAGAGTAGGGGCTGGCTATCTTTGTTGAAGATAGATCATCCATCTCCGACCGCCCTTATTAGAAAGTTCTACTCGAACCTCTCTTGTCACATCTATGATTCCAACACCCTTGTTAGGAGTTGGATACGAGGTGTAGAGTTCATCATTACTCCTGATGTAGTGGTTGAGGCTCTTGGGGTCCCGGTTGTAAGGCAGCCCGACTATCCATATGAGGAGTCTCCACCCTTTGATGACGTTATGTCATACATCACTGGGTCTTCTATCCAGTGGGGTTCTGATCCTTGGATCACGTCCATTGAGCTTCCTGTGACTACCGACCTTTTTCTTAGGATAGCGTGTCATTCTTTGTGGCTTATCTCTCATCTCCACACCGTCCCCATTGAGAGATGTGTATTTTTGTATGTCGTTGTGTCTAGTGCTTCTATTTCTTTTCCTCATATGTTTCTTCTTTCTTTGAACAAGATTCATAGGAGTAGCGCTGTTGGTCACACCCTTGTTTATCCTATCTTCATTCATAGGATATTGTTGTTTTTAGGTCTAGATGGTTTCCCCGCTTCTGAGCCTGTCCATATTATTGGTCCCATAGGTGCCTCTTTTCTTTGTCTGAGGGTTGCACATTTGAGGCCTTCTCGTGTTTGGTCTTCTAGTGTTGCACTACCTCTTCCCTCTTCTACAGGTGAAGCACAGGCTGAGGCGTCTGGTGGTGCTGCTGCTACTGATGTTCCTCCACCGACTACTTCGGATGATTTAGACATTCGACGTACGTTGGATCATGTCTTGATCATTCAGGCGGCTTATGGACAGATTTTGGTGGACTTGCTCGATGAGGTTCGTGCTTTGCGTGCAAAGTTGGCGCTTTCTCGACGTTCTCCTTCGCCACCTCCTTTTGATGATGGGTTATAATTGCCCTTTGGTATTCCGTCACAAAAAAGGGGAGTAGATTTTGATTAGCCTGTAAAGTTTTTTGTTGTTAGGGGGAATTTTGTGTTCTTTGGAGCCTATGGTGATTAGATTGTATCTAGGAGCTGTATCTTGTATTTACATTCTTTTGGCTCTAGATGTATTGTTGGTGGGTTTTTCATATTACTTCCAGTTACATTTATTGTTTTTATATGATTCTTGTGTTCACTGCTTATTGATTTATATTTATGAGTTATTCATTGATATATGTCTTTATTTTGTGTTGTGTGAAAAATACAAGAATGCTTTGTTTAAAAGGGAGTTAATATTGTTTTTGATGTATCTAACTTTGGGGGAGAGTTAGTTTACATATTTGTTGTTTTACTGTTTTTCTGTCACACATGCGTTTATACGTTTGTTGAGTATTTCAGGAAATACAGGTTGATTCAATTGAGCTGTTGTCTACACTTGCAACTGATGGATAGTAGTTAGGATTAAATTTGTTGTTATGAGCATTTTTTTTTTGTAAAGGGCTTTATTTTGTAAACTTTGAGCTTTTAGTTGTGTTTTGTCACGGATTACCAAAGTGGGAGTTTGTTAGGTTCTAAAGACTTAGGAATTTATGTATTTAGAACTCTAATTTGTATTGTTGGCAAACCATGACCAAAATAGGTTGTTTAGTCTTGTTTAAGCTTGCTCAAAGTTGTGCGTTTATGTAAAGTTGGAATCGAGTGGCTGTAGAAAGCATTAGTGACTTTCAGCCTGGCTCGATTGATCGAAGCTTAGGCTCGATCGATCGAATATCGGGCAGAATATTTTTTTTTTGCAGATTTCTAACTCAGCCCTAGTCTATTTAAAATGTTTTAGGGTTTTATGTTTTGCCAAGGTATATAAGGCAAACCCTAGCCATGTTTTAGAGGTTGCTCATGTTGCTTATATTATTGTTTTGTGTAAATCTCTTATGAGATCTAGAGGAGCTTTCCTTTATACAAAACTTAGGGTTTTCAAGGAGGAGATGTTATCTACACCTTGATGATCAATTCAGTTGCTGCCATTGAAGCTTAAAGAAACACAAGCGGGCGTGCTTGTATCTAGTGGTGAATCCAAGAAAGAATGAGTCCGTGGTCTCGGAGTTTGCACGTGGTCGTGTCAGTAAGTTCTACTAGTAGGTAGCAATAAGTATAAGTCTTATTTTATGAATTTCGATTCTTTCAAGATAGTGGATTCTAGTTTACCTTGAGGATAGCTAAGTTAAATCCTCCCTAGGTTTTTACTGTGTGGTTTCCTGGGTCATCATATCTTTGTGTTATTTATTTTTCCGCTGCTATATACTTGATATGATTGTTTGATTGTGATAACCTAGATTTTCATAATTTGACTAAGTTAATCACTTGGCTAATTAACTAGGTTAATCCGGTTGTGTTAAGGGGTCTAAAAACCTTTCATAAACTTCTTGTCATGCAAACTAATTTAAAATTTTCATTAAAAGACTCTTCTTGTTACTAACCAGAAAAGTTACATACCTCTGAGACAATGACCCATGGTATTCCAGCCATGCCTATTGAGTAAGCTATAGAATATCCTTGAGTGTGGTGTGGTATCAAGTAGTAAACATATTAGTCACTTAATTTGATCAACTAATTCCAAACATCTTGGCACAAAATTAGTGTAAATATTTAATGATTAGCAGATGTTAAGGTCCTTTCTCCTTTCGAGAATCAAGTTATGGTACCATGGAAACAAAGTAGAAGATGTCGCATACTTTGACATGCCAAGGTCATAGGTTCGAGTCGTTGGAGCCGCATTGTGAGGGGTTTCACAATTTGCTCCAATACCAATGGGCTTGGTCTGCAATCAAATGCTATAAAAGATTTGTGCCCCCTCATCCTTCACCAATTGGTGGTTGGATGGATTGGTAAGGCACACGGTCCGACACTAGAGATTTTGGCCACAGGCGAAGTCAATAAAAGGGCTTCAACTCTTAGAAGACTGAAGGATGTAAAATCTTTAGGCCATAAGTGTTGAAAATAAGAACATAGGTAACTTAAACCTCTTTAGATTGCCATATTTTAAATGTCATTTTAAGCATATAAGGAAAATATACAAAAGCTGAGACACAGAAATTGTGTTACCATTATGCCAATATAAACCAAAATGGGAGTGAGCTCCTTCCACTGGTGGAGGTCCTGCTCATAGCAAACTTACCATTTTGAAGGATGATCTTTTTACCAATAACAAAAAAAGAAAAAAAGGAAAAATGATAATATCTAATATTGGATTTGGGAGAAACCTGAAACCAGAATGAGAAGCCTATAAGAAAGCAACTCAAGAACATTCCAGCAGCAGATATCTACAAGAAATTGTGACTTCATTTACAATTAATTGATGAAGTATATTTTACTTTAAAATATATCCTTTGCCATCCTTACCAATAAAAGTGGCCGTCTTCCTAATTTATCTGTTAAGAGTACACTTGCAACAGTTGCTGGGATCTACAAACAAACATACACACTTCTTTAAAAATGCGTCAACCAAGAGACTTGATTTATTCTGCGGTTATTAAGTGTCCAGTACCTGGATGATAGCCATTGATATAGTCCCAATACTAGTTGAAAACCTATCATAAGCCAGTGATTCATATCACCCTTTCTGCAATATTTTTATGTTATTATTAACTATGGAAGCAACAATATAGAGCTTGAATAAGCAGCAATGGCATTGTTCCCTCCAAACTGTAAGAGTAACATCAGCCCAACTCCAACCTAAACCATTTTAATTGGTATAGTAGAGAGATTAAACGAGTTTTTAAAGGAAAAGGTGCTACAACTAGAAAAGCTATATTTTTTTTCATTGCTGGTTAGGCTTACGATAAGTGAATGAACGTATCTGCTCTGGAACAAGTCCAGAAATCTAGAATTTGAATGTTGTTTGAAGGCTTCTGTATAATCCTGCAAAATGGAAGGATCATATATCATATCTTATTTAGTACCTAAAAATATTAGAAAACATAAGAAACTAAAGATTTATATTCTGGCTGAGGTTGTGAAATAACTGTTCTTTCTGAAGAATATGAAGTTAGAATTTACTCTGATGTCAGCTGCTTCTTTAGATATATCAGCATTCCTGCCTCTAAGGCGTTGTAGGGAACTTTCAAACTCTTTCTCTTTACTGATTTTAGCCTGCAAGCAATTAGATGCTCTTTTCCTTTACTGTGTATGCTAAGACTATATAAAAGTGTTACTAACTTACAATAAGATACAAACGTTTCAAGATGTTCTTGTTCGAAACATCCATTTTAAAGGCCGCATATGTAAAAATAGAACAACTAATCTTTCCCTTATTATACAATGGTGCATCACAAACATTACATCTTAAACAGAATCTTCTAATTGGACTCACCAGCCATCTAGGAGATTCTGGAATCAAGAATAAGCCTATAAGTTCAAGTACACATGGAATGGCACCTGGAAATTTCAGATTAAAAAAAAAAAATTTGACACAGAAAATTTATTTATATAAATAACTAAGATGATGAAAAGCTTAAAACAAGTTACCAATTAAGGCTAAAATGCGCCAAGTAGTGACATTTCCAATGAAATACATTAGCGAAATGCCACAACATATCATCAGCTGTAATGAAATATACCTCCATAAGTAATGAGTTAGCCATTCAATCCAAACACCATAAGTATAAGAGTTACTCCACCTGATTAGCAGACGTAAATCCTCCTCGAAAGTTCTTAGGGGTTATTTCTGCAATGTATATAGGAACCTATCTTGGAAACAAGAATCTGAGTAACGTTACTATCACTATTATGTGTTTCACATATTGCTAAATTAGTTGTGAAGGAAGATCTTATAACAATTACCACGTAGCCAATAAGCCCATTGCCAAATCCCAGTGACAGTCTTCCAAGGTCTAGCCACCAAGCATTCTATAAGAAGCATTCAACTGGTTTACTATAAAGGCCTTACTCAATGCACAAAGCTCCCACTTTTGTGGAGTCTAGGAGAGGTGATTGATATAGACAGCTTTAACCTTTTTTACTTTATTTTTTTTTATCATTTTTATTTTAAGAGGCAGATTTACTATTGAGGTGTGAAAAGAAAAGATCCAACTGACTTGCTCCATAGTGATTTTAAAAGATTTTCCATGACGTAGCCCTTGGTAAATATCCAAGGTATACAACCATTTTGATTTAAATGTTGGTAGGAACTTCAATGTAAGGTTATTATCAATGTTATTGTTACTCAATTTCATATTTACTTATATTGTTTACAAATTAGACAGTGGCCATGTAACTCGACCAAATAGACATTAGAGGTAAAGTTGTTTTCATAAATTGAAAACATACAGCAATATTGAAGGGAAGGAAAGAAGAAGAAGATGAACCTTTGCAAATGCTATAGCAAGCCACCCTGCAATACTAAATATCTCAGAGAACCACAATGTCTGCATTACAATATCAAGAGAACATTCATGAGTACTTGATAAAGTGATAAAGCTTTTTGGTTATGAAAAGCAGTATGCCTACTTAAAAGATATTAAAAAAAGCTATGGTAACTTTCAAAGGAGGGTGAGGCATGACTTAAAAGTTATCATGACTTTTGAGTGGAGTTGTGGTATGACTTTGTATTAGAATTCCTTTTCCTCTCTCTTGTGTGTGTGCGCGCGTTTGTTTCTCAAAAAAAAGAAAAAAGAAAAAAAGAAAAAAAGAAAAAAGAAGGGTGACCAAAGAATCTTACACCTCTTCTACCAATAACATCTGCTAATTTTCCATTAACAAGTGCACCTACTATTCCTCCTGCTGTCAATATTGAACCGAAAACTGAATACTGCACAGCGAAGTTGGTACAAAAAGGCAAGGAAATAAATAAAACATTGAAAAATGTTAAATAAATAAGAGAGCTGATTGGAAAAATCAAGATAACAAAGTTCTAAATTAAAAATACAAATGCCACTTTTCACTACATTGAAGTTAATTGTTCAATAAACTAAGCACATGTAAAACTTGAGAAACATGATACAAAAATTAAGTTCAATAACACATGCATGTATGTGTGGAAGTGCTATAAATATTTTTAAGAATACTTTTAATGGCAAAATCAAGATAACAAGTTCTACATTAAAAATATAAATGCCACTTTTCACTAGATTGAAATTAACTGTACAACTAAACAAACGTGTAAAATTTGATAAACATTATCACAAATAGTTCAAGAACATATGCATGTACATGGCAGTAATAATAAAATTGCTAGTAATTTCTCTTTTCTGGTAGGAGTTTTGTCATACTCTCGGTTTCTACGAGCTTGCACTCTCCCTAGGCAACTAGGGAGAAGAACTGATCCATTGGGGGTCTCGACACGATGGGTCTTCACACGATGGATATGGAACCAGAACTGATAAAATGGTTAATTTGAAGAACATCATGGTGAGACAAAATGAGGAGAACATCATAACCATTTTATTTTGTTTTAATGTTACTTTTTTTCCCCCTCAATACATTGATAGTTGGAAGTGCCGAAATTCGAACCTAAATGATTTGTTAAAGACACCAAGAGTACCGGTTGAACTATCCGTTCGGATACAACTTATTGTTACTGAGAGTTGCTGAAAACTGATTGTTGCTGAAAACACTGTAACAAAATAATTTTTAAATGTGTAAATAGTATCGTGGGACCCATGTTTAATATTTTTTAATACGTAAACAGTGCGTGAACAGTACACGCACTATTCATGCATAGTAAATTTTGTCCCCTAAAGTCAACAAGTGCGGCAAAAAAAAAAAAAACAAAAAAGAGAGAGAAAACGCAGTTTCAGAAACGCAACGCAACTTAACGCCGAATCCAAACGCAGGCTATAAGACTTTTGGAAATTTAATGTTATTATTATTTTTTTTTTGCTAAACTAGTGTTAGTTGATTTTAGCCATCTCGTGTTTTTATTTTAGGCCCCAGTATTTAATTAGTCAATTAATACTTTCATTTAAAATCATATTCTTTATTATTTTCCTAATGGAGAATTTTGTTTTCAAAGGACAAGAATAACAACGCTCTCAAGAAATGCATCGTCATGGGAAATACCATTGCTATAGTACGTTGCAATGTTCTTTACTATTTTACTCTTCCGTATTACAGTATAAGAATATAAATGATTTTTTTTTTTTTGAGAGAAGAATATAAATGATTAAATCTATAATCTTTGTAAGTTTAAAGTTTTTAGATAATTAACAACTTATCATAATTCATAGTGTCAGAACTCAAAACTTTATTATATGGGACTGTTGCTTTGGTAGTTTGGTTGGGTTGGGTCCGTTTCTTTTTTGTTAGGACATATGTGTGTTCACTTGTTAAGAACATATGTCACTTGTTTATGTAAATTGGCTAATCCTTTTGACAAAATGCACTCTACTTGTAATTGGGTAGTTCTATGTGTTTTTAATACTTCAAGAAACAAGGTTTCAAGAACAAGTGTTGAAATCATCAAGTCTGTCCAAGAAAAAGCAAGCTGATGTGCAATCTCATTAAAGCTCGACACCTGCTCGATAGCTACCTCGACACCTTCTATCTGTCGAGATTTATAAAATCAACTTTTCTGATTTGATTTTCTTGGGATCCGTGAATATGGTTTTGGGCCTTCTTTTCTTCTAACCCTAAACATATAAAAGGATTGTTTTAAGAGCCGTCAAGTGGTACACAAGTTGCAAAAGCATTGAGCAATCCTTGTTCAAGCAAATTGTGATCAAAAGACGAAGTTCTTAACCTAGTTCATCTTCTCTCTAGAAGTTGCTGTGTATGTGCACCATAGGGTTTTGTAACCAAACATCTTCCTGATCTTCATTGTGTATGATGAACTGAAGAACTTTGCAGCCAACCTCTCCTTCACAAGTTGGTGTTTGAAGTCGCGTACTGGGATCCACGCATTGGTTAGTCACGTACTTGGGAGCCGTGCATCAAAGGTAGAAACTGTCACTACAGATCAAGTCCAATTGGGTATTGGGGTAAGGGTTCAACTGTAGGTTGGTAAGGTACTTGGGATTCCTTTACTTGTAACCGCTTGATTTGATAATAGTGGAGTTTCGGGAGTGGTGACCTGAAAATCACCCGGTGGGGTTTTTACCGTTAGGGTTTTCCCCATTCGTAAACAAATCACCATGTCTTTTATTTTCCGCTGCATATTTAGTATTTGGTGATTTGTTTGTGCTTCCACGTATTTGCATGTTAAATTGATTAATTAATAACTTGGCTAATTAATTAATTGATTTTATCACAAGGAGTCATTCAGTTTGTGGCCTATCAAGTGGTATCAGAGTAGGCACACTCTAATTAGGTTTAATCTTTGCTGTGTTGATCCATTGACCCCTGTTTGTCATGGATAGAGGACAATCTTTAATCATACCTCCTTTATTTGATGGCACTAACTATGCATACTGAAAAGTACGCATGCGAGCTTTCTTGTAGTCTTTAGATGAGAAGGTGTGGCAAGCTGTAGAGATTGGCTGGACTAAGCCAAAAGAAGAACCGGCCGATTGGGATGATACTAAGATCAAGGCGGCTAACTTCAACAGCAGAGCACTAAATGCCCTTTTTAGTGCATTCACCAATGAGGAATTCAAGAAGATATCCTCAACTAAAACTGCTAAGGAGGCTTGGACCATCCTCCAGACAACCTATGAAGGAAAAAAGGCTGTCAAAGATTCAAAACTTCAGAGGCTCACTACAAGCTTTGAAGAAATAAAGATGGAGGAGGATGAGTCGTTTGATGAGTTCTATGCCAAGCTCAAGGACATAGTGAACTCAGCCTTTAATCTTGGGGAAATCATCCCTGAACCCAAGATTATAAGGAAGGTGCTCAGATCTCTACCTGAGAGATTTCATGCCAAGATTACGGCAATTGAGGAATCAAAGGATATAGATAAATTCCTTTGACTGAGCTGGTTGGAAACTTGCAAACCTATGAGATAAGGTTATCTAGGATTGGCAAGTCTAATAAAGGCAAAAGCATGACCTTGAAGGTGAAGAGCAGTGATACAGATGAGTCTTCTAATGATGAAGATTCCAAGATGAAGTCCTACATTACTCGGCAGTTCAAAAAGTTTATGAAGAATGCCAATGGAAGGAGCTTCGACAAGGACCGCAGGCAGTTCAGTTCTTTTCAGTTTAAAAGCCAAGACAAAGGGAAGAAGGATGCTAAGGAGGGCGGTCAGTATACTGTTCCCGCAAGACCAAAGTGCTTTGGGTGTCATGGGTTCGGACACATGAAACATGAGTGTCCTACATATTTGAAGAGCATTAGGAAAAGTAAGGCTCTTGATGTAACCTTAAGTGACACTGAGCCTGAAGATGATTCCGACAATGAAGATGACGGAATCTTAAATGCCTTCACTGCCACAGTCAATCCTACTGAAGGGATTGTTGAAGAAGTGGATGAAGAAGAAGAATTGGTGGAGTCCAAATTTGAGAAGATGGATGATCAAGATGATATCCATTCAGCCTATGAGAAGCTTTACAAGCTCTCTGAAAAACATGAGAAATTATACAGGCTGGCCACCAAGAAGCTTAGTGATGTGGAACTCGATCATGAAGAGTTGTCCACGAAGTTTGATGAGGCGAATCAAACTATTGGAGCACTAAGATTTGAGAACAACTTTTTGGCCGAGAAGACCAAGAAGTTTGAAGCGAGCTGTTTCAAGTCAGAGCTCAACTGGAGAGGACTTCAAGTGCAAAGCTTGATGAGATGCTTAGCAATCAGAAACCTGCTTCGGATCGAACTGGTTTGGGGTATGATATTTCTTTCTCTAATACTGCTTCTACTAGCAATACTGTTTTTGTTCCTCCTGCTAATAACACTGAAATTGAGAACTTTGATGTTAAAACTAAATTAGCTAGTGAGAACTTAGACAAGGAAAAATCTATCTTAGGAGCACCCCCTAAACTAGATAAGAATACTGCTAAAAACCCTAGGGCTAAGAAGGCTAACTCTCAAAAGCCTAAACAAAAGAAGCAGCATCTCTGTCATTATTATGGGGCTACTGGTCACACTCGACCAAATTGCTATAAGAGGTTAGCCACTCAACAGAGCAATGGCATGATAGCATCTGGAAGCCAAAATCAACTTCAATCCTCTCTTGCTCCTCTTGGAGATCTTCTAAAAGCCCTCATATTCCTTTCGAACTTGAACGGTTTAAATTCTTCCCCCTCACTGCCTGTTCAAGGATTCAATCAAAGGAAAGGTTCTTCCAAGGTGTGGAAGAAAAAGGACTCTAAGTGATTTCATCACTTTCTTCTCCCTTCTTTTTTTTCTTGTTTGTTGCATTGCTTGTGTGTTTTTCTTTTCTGCTGAGTCAGTCTAGTTTTTACTTTGCTTTGATAACATGTTTGTGTTTGTTTACTTTCAGTTTTGCTTATTTTGTTTTTGATATAAAAAAAAAAAAAAATTGAAAAATTGAAAAATACAAAAACAGTGTGTATTATGTGTACTTTGGTATTTGTGTACCTTGGATGGCCAATGAAACAAAATTTTCTAAACTTTGTATCTCTTGTAGTTTAGATGAGCATCTCTATGTACAACTAAGCAAGTGAGCTTTGTGGCTCTTGTTTGTGATGAGTAAGATTAAGTTATCTCTTAAACTTAACACTCATATCACTCTTTTTGATGGGTAGGACTAGAAAATCTTAAGAGAAAGACATAAATGACCATCTCACCACTGTTGCCCGCCAATCATAGTATGACACCTGTATGCTTCGGCATAGCAAAAGTGCAGTGTCAAAGACATCCGTATGCTTCGGCATAGCAAAAGTGCAATGTCTATGCTTAACATGTTGGGTATTTCTTTTCTCTCTTTTTATGCCCATGCATGATATGCTTAAAAGAAAATATGCAAAGAAAATATAAAGCTAAAAGATTAAATATGCTTTAAACATGATTGCAAGCGTGTTTTCTAGGAGATGTGAGAGTCATAGGATGTATCTTGAAGGTGATAGTCCCCATCAAACAGTTATGATTGTGTGTGAGTTAAAGTTATTTACTCATATCTCAAATCGTCATAACATGTATACACATATGCAATCTTGCGATGTTTTTTACACACAACACGCAATATTCTTTGCTACTCTTGATACATGTGCAGGTACAATGTGATTTGGCCATCACAAGTATTTACATATGCTAATATATGCTCACTAAACTGTCTTAACTTATTTTTGAAATATAAAATTGGTTAGACTTGTTTGTGTGTTTCTGAGGATCTATGTGCTTAAAATTTCTTGTTGAGAGATGATTTTGAGAACTTTTTATGTTGAATGGATCATTGGTTGAGGTGTATGTTGAATTGCATTCATGTCTGTGTTTTTCACTTCTCGAAAAACTGCTTTTCACTGATGGCTCGACACCTCCTCGATACCTGGTCATCCGTCGACCTTCTTAAGCCTTTTCTAATCGCAATCTCGACACATGTCTCGACACCTGATGGATTGATTGAGAAAATCTCTGTCTCCTCGATAGCTTCTCGACACCTTGTCGATCGATCGAGCTTCTTGAAATCTGAATTTGGCCTTGCACCTCGATACCTCTCGATACCTGCATCTGTCGAAGGCATTTTCCTCGATACCTTCCTCAACAGCTTCCTCGATACCTCTCGACACCTCAGCTGTCGAGAATTACTGAGGTGCCTATTTAAGGACCTGTTGCGATTCTGATCTCATTTCTCTCGATCTCTCTCGATCTGTCCGTGGCTTTTCATCTCCCAAACTTGATTTTCTCACTCAAATCCTCCAACCCACTTAGACCTTGACCATTCCTTGCTTCAATCACTTGGTAAGATCACTTTTCCCTTTCTTTTTCATGCATTTCATGTTTTGAAACCTAGGTTTTGGGAATTTTTTGAAATTTTTGGGGTTTTTCAAAATTGATGAGTTTTTCTTCAAATTTTGGTTTGGGTTTGTACTTAAATGATTTCAAAATGTCATACATTGCATTTCATATGCATTATAATGATATTTACATGCATTTAGATGTGTGCTCTATGTTTGTGTGCTGCTAGGATTGGATTGGGCTGAGCCCATGATGTTTTTCCTTTGCATGTCACATGCTCATGCATTCCCATGCATACGTACTTGTTGTTCAACATATTTGATATATTTGAACTGTGTTGGGACTTTTCTAATTGTCTCCCTCTCTATCTCTTTCTCATTCTTTTACGTTAGTAGTGTCTATGGCACCCAAACGTAAATCCACTCCTGCTCGGAACCTTCTGCGTTCTGGAGCTTCCTCTTCTTCTGACTTTACTCCTGTTAACCTTCGGTTTCGTGATGGAGATGCCCACAAGGCATTTTCGGATAACTTTTCTCGACGAGGTGTTCATTCGGAACGTCAAGTCATTCTGGCAGACTTCGCCGACACTGACCTTCCCTCTGTCATTCACAGTAGGGGATGGGGGTCACTGTGTGACATCCCGGTCACTTGCCCTCTCGTGTTGATACAGGAGTTTTACTCCAACATGCACGGGATTGACCGTTCAGTACCTCTCTTTTTCACTCGCGTTCGAGGTACGCGCATTCCTGTTACACCGCAGCTAGTTGCAGATGTACTTAGGGTACCTAGGATCGATTTTCTTGATTACCCTTCTTGTGAGCGTCTGAGGACTGTGTCCAAAGATGAGCTCATCTCTGCTTTTTGTGAGCGCCCTGCTGATTGAGGTGAGCATCAGTTCACATCATGTAGGCCTTTTGCTAAAGGTCCTAGATTTCTTAACATGGTGATGACATTTGTACTCCATCCACTCTCCCACTACAACTCTATCACAAAGCCTCGTGCTTGATTTTTGTTGTCACTTCTAGAGCATCTTACTATAAATTTTCCTTCTCACTTCATTCTTTCTATTATAGATGTTCATCTAGATTCAGCGTCCCGTGATAAGCTCATCTTTCCTTCCGCTATCACGAGAATCTTACGCCATTTTTCTATCCCCTTTCCTGTGTCCGACCACTTCACTCATATATGTGCCATAGATGTCGCTACCGTAAAATGTAGTGAGGCTCAATTTAGGTCGTGACAGACGGATGCCACTCCTCCCTCCCATTCAGCACCGTCCAGATCAGCTCCATCCAGATCCGCTCCTTCTACATCTGCTCCTTCTTCCTCTATGGGCGATGTATCTCTTGGAGATATTATGGCGCAGCTGCAGCGTATGGACGCTCGCCTCGATACACTCTCCACTGAGTTGTATCAAGTGAATGTTCGTGTTGGTCGTATTGCACGACGGCAGACGACTATGGGTGGTTTTGCTTCAGAGGCTACTCCTTCACCACCTACTCCAGCAGCTTCAGATTCTAAGGATGATGAGGACGATGATGATGATGATGGGGATGCTAGCTCTACTGATGAGATGTCTACATGACACTTCACCCTTTGTCACTCGTGACAAAAAGGGGGAGTAGTTTTGGGTTTATAAGATTAGTCATCTTAGGGGGAGAGTTAGTATAGGACATGTTGATAGGGGGAGTGTTGATATTTTGAGGGATGTAGTGAGGTTTTGATGTATCTTTTCTTTTCTATTCTTTATAGATACATTGATCTTGTATATGAGGTCTTTTGACCAGTTTTACATATATTGTACTTATTTTCTATATATGTGGATGTATGTTTCTTTCACCTCTCTCTTCATGTGTTGTTTCTTCTCTATCTTGATACACATGTTCTTTATACTTGTATGCAATCTATTTATTTCTGTTTCACACTAAGATGCCTTGATGAGTTTTGTTTAAAGTGTTTCAGAAATACAGGTTGTCAAAGTCTACTTGTCATAAACTCTCTTCTTGCAAAATTTTTCAAGAGTTTGTGTTAGGATAGATTTTATTGTATTCAACAAGTGAATATGAGTTGAGTGATTTATGACTTCTCTCATATGTTCATTTGTTTGTTGTGGTTTTGTCACGAATTGCCAAAGGGGGAGATTGTTAGGACATATGTGTGTTCACTTGTTAAGAACATATGTCACTTGTTTATATAAATTGACTAATCATTTTGACAAAACGCACTCTACTTGTAATTGGGTAGTTCTAGGTGTTTTTAATACTTCAAGAAACAAGGTTTCAAGAACAAGTGTTGAAATCATCAAGTCTGTCCAAGAAAAAGCAAGCTGATGTGCAATTTCATTAAAGCTCGACATCTGCTCGATAGCTACCTCGACACCTTCTATCTGTCAAGATTTATAAAATCAGCTTTTCTGATTTGATTTTCTTGAGATCCGTAAATATGGTTTTGGGCCTTCTTTTCTTCTAACCCTAAACATATAAAATGATTGTTTTAAGAGCCGTCAAGTGGTACACAAGTTGCAAAAGCATTGAGCAATCCTTGTTCAAGCAAATTGTGATCAAAAGATGAAATTCTTAACCTAGTTCATCTTCTCTCTAGAAGTTGCTGTGTATGTGCACCATAGGGTTTTGTAACCAAGCATCTTCCTGATCTTCATTGTGTATGATGAACTGAAGAACTTTGCAGCCAACCTCTCCTTCTCAAGTTGGTGTTTGAAGTCGCATACTAGGATCCGCGCATTGGTTAGTCACGTACTTGGGAGCCGTGCATCAAAGGTGGAAATTGTCACTACAGATCAAGTCCAATTAGGTATTGGGGTAAAGGTTCAACTGTAGGTTGGTAAGGTACTTGGGATTCCTTTACTTGTAACCGCTTGATTTGATAATAGTGGAGTTTCGGGAGTGGTGACCTGAAAATCACCCAGTGGGGTTTTTGCCGTTAGGGTTTTCCCCATTCGTAAACAAATCACCGTGTCTTTTATTTTCCGCTGCATATTTAGTATTTGGTGATTTGTTTGTGCTTTCACGTATTTGCATGTTAAATTGATTAATTAATAACTTGGCTAATTAATTAATTGATTTTATCACAAGGGGTCATTCAGTTTGTGGCCTATCATTTTTCATGACCATATCATTAATATCACTTTTATAAACGCCAATCATAACATGTTACTACAACCTGTTATGGAAAAAAAAAAGTGTTCTTAAATTTTTTATTATTTTAACTTCAAAATTCATGTATAATTTTTCCACATACTTTCACCTTTCCACGCTTACCTTATAGTCTACTACACATCTTTAGTTTTTTTCTACCAAAATTCACTTATATATACTAAAACAATTTTTGATGGAAAAATACAATTACTTTAAACATAAAATATATGTGTGTGTGTATATATATATATATATATATATGTAAAACCATATCGTAATGAGCATGTATTGCAAATATTGTATATCTATTCTTCTTCTTCTTCTTCTTCTTTATTTTTTTTCTTTTTTTTGCATATATGTATGTGTAGTTGTGTACTCTTCACATTATGTCAGTGCCTGCACATAAATATCTTTTTGACTCTAACTTAAAGTAATTATATTAGTATATTATAGATAAATTGAATATACATTTTGTTGAAAAAGCACTTAGGCCTTGACTTAGGTGACAAAGGGATGAACAAGTTTTAGAACTCACTCATTTATTTATTAACAAAGAACATTTAGGTACTTACAGCTGCAACAGAGAGACCCAAGTCTTCCATAATTCCAGATTCAGCTGGGGATGAAAATCCTGACTGCAAAGCAATTATAATACACTTGTTCAGGCAGAGCTTGGCTTATTCCTCTTTCACTTTATTTTGTTATAAAGGAATTTATAGTCTCTAACATTGTTAATTGGTGGGAAGTGCATTAAAGAACAAACAAATAAAATAAAAAACAAAACCGTGAGGAAGGATGTATCTAAAGTAAAATATAATAAACCAAATGAAGGCTGGCACAAACTCAGCACGGATGGCTCCTCTTAGGGCAATCTTGGATTAGTGAGAGGAGGAGTAATCTGTGACCACAGAGGCTTATGGATTAAGGAATTTACGAGATTTATACGTGTAACTTCTAGTGTCAATATAGAGAGGTTTGGGCTCTAAGGGATGGTTTATTAATGTGAATTAGTTTCAATTTATTGACGGTTGAAATTGATATTGATGTGAAAGTAATTTTTGAATTGGTTACTAAAACTTATAGTAGCAATTTACCATATAGCTCTTATCATGGATTGCAAGAGTTTTCTCAATCAAATCCCACAAGTGAAGATGAAGCATTGTTTTTTCACTAGGCAAATTAGTGTGCAAATGCTTTAGCTAACTTCAACCACTTTACCTTACCTTCAAATGTCATTGGCCAATCAAGTAGAGGTAGCATTGAACCGATCTTAAACTCAAAGAAGTCAAGACCGGAAGAGAAATGGGGGAGGTGATGTGACAGTTGATACACTATTATATTTATAATATTTAATTAGAAGTGTGAAATTAATGAATCCATGTTAAACAATAGCAAATCATAACATACTAAATATTGAACCATAATGAGAGGCACACTTAATTAAGGCCATAATGTGCAAACAAGGACCCTTGGAGTTTGGGTCGATTGAAAAGTGACCTTTTGTATTTCAATTTTATCTTACTAACCATTGAGGTTTAAGAATTGTCTAAATTGACCTCTCTATCTTAATTCCGTTCATTATAACAGACAGAAAATGGTCATATGCTAATGCTATGCACATAAAATTTAAATGATTTTTTTTTTTAGTAAAGCCATGGAAATTAGTGGTACTTACAGAACACCGATTGTAAGTGAATCACATAAGGCGACCATGGAGCTGAGTACAACAGTAGGTGTTGCTTTGGAATCAGTCGGTGTCACGTCCCTCAGTTTTACACTGGACTTTGCTGCTAAAAGTCCGTCTTCCAGGCTCTCTGTTTCCATATTATCTTTGGAAGTATGTGGCCAAGAATGAGTGGAAGAATTGATATAGATCGTAGAATTGTTTATGTAGCAAGAAAAAGTAGGTGCCTCATGCTTTGTGGGGGTGGGGGGGTTTGGTGACTTTAAAGTGTGAACGTACATGGGGATCAGTGTAAGACTACTAGATATGCAGATAAAATCCACCCTATTTAGTTCACTTGTGAAATTGGCAGATATTATTTTACTGTAAAAAAGTTAATTTTCACAAATTTTAAATTGTATAAGTATGATACAATAATATTGTTAGACACGTGCGTAGAAATAGATGTGCATTGAAGGTGCAAAGCACCTCAGTAGGCTATTCATCCAAACAAATAGAGTACTGATGTGGTGCTGAGTTAAACTTCTCCGACATTTAAGTCAAAACTTACTGAAATCCAATATAGAAAAAAAATATATATATATATATAAGGATCATCAAATAGCTCATGGCCCACAGCCCGACCTAAAAACCCGACGGCCCACCGGGCTAATGGGCGGCCCGGCCCGTTGTTATTGAGGCCCATGGGTAGCCCATTAGCCCAGTGAGTCAGGCCGTGGGCTAGTTTTTATGCCCATGGGTACCCGATGGGCTAGCCCAATAGCCCAACCCGTTGCCCAGCCCGTTGGCCTAACCCATTGACCCAGCCTAATAACTCATAATTCATAACAAAAATATATAGGAAGTGTATGAATGATTGATCTTAAGATATTATAAAGGAATTTCTTAAGAGAACTCCCTCAACCAGTAAGATACCTAAAGTAATTGTGCTAAACTTAGTTTACTAAATATATATTTTTCTAGTAGTCTATCAAATTTGAATTAACCATTTGACATTTTTTTTATTAAAGATAAAAATAAAAAAAAAACTATTTAAAGCCTTAATAAATAAAAAATTAAATAGGTTTCCATCAACAAAATAAAAAATTAAATAGATTTGACTATAAAAAAATTTGTAATTAAGTATTAAATTCTTTAATTCTTTCCTTTAAAAAAATAGATTGATTATTCCCTTATAAAAAATAGATTCTTTCCTTCTAAAAATAATAAAATAATATGCTAACACAAGCACCCATTAAGCCCAACCCGATAGCCCAGCTCGCTAAAGACAAAATGGGCATTGCCCATGGGCAGGGTCATAGGCTAAGGTTTCCTCTTTCAGCCCAGCCTGACCCGGCCCATTAACTTGTTAATAGCCTATTATGCCCAACCCATTGTGCCCATGGGCTAATTAAAAATGGGCCAGGCCGGCCCGACCCGGCCCATTGACGACCCTTAATATATATATATATATATATATAATTATGCGAAGTAGTGTTCATTTGTTATATTAAAGTGTTAATTGGAGTCTCTTTAAAGTAACAAATTGTTATTGACCATGGTAATGTAGATACATTTAAAATCAATAATTAAAATTATAATAAATCTTTATTTAATGGAATATTGGGATTTGAAATCATGTAGCACAGTATAAAGTTTTTTATTTTGTTGAAATTACATCTAAATCAGGAAATTATTTTTTTCCTTTTTTAAAGCAAAAATTAGATCTCATTTTGCCCTGATAAAATTATATTTCATTTGATAGTATATACTTGCAAGTTTATGTCGGGTGTAGACATGTAAATTAAAGTCCTAGATGAAAAGTAAAGTTGAAAATATGTGCTTAGGTATTATTATATTTTTAAACCTTACTTCTTTTAAGTACAACTTGTAATATTGAGCCTAAAATAAAATAAAAATATACCTATGCCTTTTATATTATATTTTAAAAAAAAATTAATGAAATTAAATTCATCTAAACACACACTTGATCATCAGGAAAATCAATTTATAATGATAATCCAAAATCATTGGGTGATAGAGATTTTTATCTACCCCTTTGTCGAGTTGACCTTCTGTTGGGCCAACCAGCGAATAAGGATTGTTGGAAAACGTGCTACATTTAATTTGGTAAGACAACAAGAGAGGGCTGTGGTAGCAATTGGGGACTACTGAGTCTTGAGAGAACGTGGTTAGGTCCATTCCATAGCAGAACACACTCTTTATTGTCTTGCCTCATGCCATGTAATCACTAGTGTAGAAGTTTGACAAAGAGGTCGGGAGGTTCTAATAAAGCTCAACTAGTAAAGTCTTTTGTTGTTGAACAAGAAATTTGAGTTTCCAACCTTGCCTAAACTGAAAATTCATGGAATGAAAGCAGTAGGTGGGTCTAACAAAATTAGAACAAAATAATTTCAATAAGAATTTAGTATACAAGCCCTCTTTTACAGCCTCTGGTACCAATATGCCATATCATGCTTTTACAAGTAACAAAATAGGGATGCATGCACACAATTACAAGTTACAAGTGCTCTTTCTTTTACCTTTCTCCTCATTGATTAACTCGAGACTTTCATTACCTTAAAAAGTCTCCCAAGTAGGATTCCAACTGTTGCAATTACACATATTTGAAAAAGAGAATGGTAAACTGAATAAAAAAACAAAGAAATACACCCACAAATGAGAGAACATAACAATATACATAGTTTGGAAATACACATGTTAAAATATTAATTAATTGATAAAATCCATCATTTCTTAATAGTTTAAACTTTTGGAAAAATTAGTAATTTATCATGCTATCAAAGCAAGTGGACTTGAGTTGTCTAAATGCCAAAAGGGGACTCTGTTCCTCATTAGCTAGGGGCCCCTTGACCCCGAATCCCTTCCATAACTAAGCCATATAGGCTGAATACACCTCCAACTCCAATATATAAGCAAAGCTCATCAATCCTCTTGAGTAAATAGAAATGCTAGACACCTTATACACTTTATGATAGATGTACTTGTTCCCTCAATGTACAAAATGAAAAGTCCATCTTATTGTAGAGAATGGGTAATTGAAACTTGTATTTCTTCTAGTACTCTCCCCTTGGTTTCTGGAACTAACTTTGCAACAAATAAAACAGCTGAACCGCAAACGCCCATGTATATGAAAAATGTTCCTGAAATAGCATATAAGCCAAACATTTTTTTAAGTATAAGCAAAAAGAAGAGAATGGGGCACAAAGAATACCAGAAAGAGTTACCTGCTGAGCTCCATTCCATCATAAAATTGAAACTGTATGTTACAATCCAAGAACATGACCAGTTTACTAAAGACACTAGGCTTCCAGCTGAACCCTTTACATTAATGGGAAATACCTGTCACACAAATCTGATCCTTCAATCTAATTTAAAATGAAAAAACCTTCTTGTTATGAAAACTGACATTAGAATTTCATTAAAAGACTCTCTACTGTTACTAACAAGAAAAGCTACATACCTCTGAGACTATGAGCCATGGTATTCCGCCCATGCCTATTGAGTAAGCTACAGAATACCCCTGAGTGTGGTGTGGTGTTAAATAGTAAACATATTAGTCACTTAATTTGAACTACTACTTCCTAATATCTTGGGACAAAATTAGTGGGAATTTTTAATGAACAGCAAGTATTAAGGTCCTTTCTTCTTTTAAGAATCAAGTTATGATACAAAGGAAAAGAAGCACAGGAAATTGCATACTTTGGCATGCCAATGATTACAACCATAGACATACCCCCAAAGGCACAAGAAATTGAAGCTATGCCAGTGATTTTGGCCATAGACAAAGTCAATAAAAGCGTTTTGAGTCTAAGAAGACTGCCGGATGTCTTATAAGGTACTAATATTTAGGCCATAAGCGTTGAAAATAAGAACACAGGAAAATATTTTAAGCGGCATTTTAAGAATGTAAGGAAATGATACAGAATCTGAGACACAGAAATTGTGTTACCACTACGCCAATATATGCCAAAATGGGAGTGAGCTCCTTCCACTGGTGGAGGTTCTGCTCATTACAAACATACTTTTTTCAAGAATGATTCCTTTACTAACAGCAATAGAAAAGAGTTGAAAATTAAGGATATTGAAAATTTGGATTTGGGAGAAACCTGAAACAAGAATGACAATCCTAAAAGGAAGCAACTGAAGCACATTCCAGCAGTAGATGCCTATAATAAATCTTGACTTCATTAACAATTAATTGATGATGTAAATTATTGCCTTAAAAATATATCCTTTGCCATCCTTACCAATAAAAGTGGTCGTCTTCCTAATTTATCCGTTAAGAGCACACTTGCAACAGTGGCTGGAATCTACAAACAAACATTTACACTTCTTAAAAATGTAACAACCAAAAGTCTTGATTCATTCTGCAGTTATAAGTGTCAAGAACCTGGATGATAGCAACTGATATTGTTCCAATACTAGTTGAAAAACCTGTCATAAGCCAGTGATCCATATCACCCTTTCTGCATGTCTTTATGTTGTCATCAACAATGTATGGAAGCAATTCTAAAATCCCTTAATTTTATTACCAGCTTTGTTGAATATAGAGCTTGAATAAGAAACAATGACATTGTTCCCTCCAAATTGTACCAGTACCATCAGCCCAACTCCAACCTTATTAACAAATTTAATTCATTATAGTAGAGAGATTAGAGAAGCTTCCAAAAAGAAAAGGTGCAACAACTAAATTTGTTTACATTTTTTCATTCTAGTTAAGCTTACAATAAGTGAATGAGCATATCTTCTTTGGAACAAGTCCATAAATCTTGTTTTTGAATTCTGTTTGAAGGCTTCTGTATACTCCTGCAAAACCAAAGTATCACATCTCATTTCTAATTACGTACCTAAAATTATTAAAACATAAAAAACCAAAGATTTATGTTATACTTGAGGTTGTGAATTAGCAGTTCTTTTAGAAGAATAAGAAGTTAGAATTTACTCTGATCTCAGCTGCTTCTTGAGAAATATCAGCATTCCTTCCCCTAAGGTATTGTAGAGAAGTTTCAAACTCTTTCTCTTTACCTATTTTAGCCTGCAGGCAATTGGATTATCATTTGAACATTCGAATGGATGCTCACTTTTCCTTTACTGTGTATGCTAAGGCTATCTATATATGTTACAAACTTACAATAAACTACAAAAGTTTTGAGATATTCTCAAGCATCCATTTTGACAGCCATGAAAGTAAAAATAGAACAATTAATCTTTCCCTTTTATACAATGGCCCATCACAAACATAACATCTTAACTAGGATCTTTGAATTGGACTCACTAGCCATCTTGGAGATTCTGGAATCAACAACAAGCCTAGAAGTTCTAGTACACATGGAATAGTTCCTGAAAAAATTTCAGATCAAAACAAATGAAATTAACACATAGAAGTTTAATTCATTAAGATAAAGAAAAACTTAAAACAATTACCAATTAAGGCCAAGATGCGCCAAGTAATGACATTTCCAATGATAAACATCAGAGAAAGGCCGCAACATACCATCAACTGTACACTTGATGAAATTACATCTCCATAAACAATGAGTTTAGCTATTCAATCCAAACACCTTTAAGTGTTACTATACCTGACTAGCATTAGAAAATCCTCCCCTCAAGTTCTTAGGGGTTATTTCTGCTATGTATACGGGAACCTGTCTTGAAAACAAGAATTTGAGTATTAGTACTATCACTATTATGAGTTTCACAGATAGCTAATGAATGAAGAACTTATTATAATTACCGCATAGCCAATAAGCCCATTGCCAATTCCCAGAGATAGTCTTCCAAGGTCCAGCCACCAAGCATTCTAGAAGATGCATTCAATTGGTTTATTAATGAGATTGTACTGAGTGCACAAAACTCTCACTTTTGTGGAGTCTAGGAGCGGTGATTGGTAGATAGCTTTAACAATTTTTTTTAGAGGCGGATTTATTATTGAGGTGTGAAAAGATAAAGGGGGAAACAAAAGATCCAACTGACTTGCTCCATAATGATTTTAAAAGATCTTTCCATGATATGGATCTTTGTAAATATCCAATGTATACAACCATTTTGATTTAAATGTTGGCAGAAACTTCAATGTAAGGTTATTATAAATGTTACTGTTAGTACAATCATTCCCATTTCATATTTGGAGAACAAATTAGATAATGGCCATGTAACTCAACCAAATAGACATTAGAGGTAAAGTTGTTTTCATAAATTGAAGACCTACATCATTATTGAAGGGAAGCAAAGAATGAGAAGATTAAACATTTATTTCCAAGGGAAGCAAACTCTTTATTTGAATTGAATAATTTTCTGAACAACTTGAATTTTTGGAATAATTCATAGCCTTTTATAAATGGGTTATCTTTTAAAAATTAATTATTTTAAATATCACGCGTACTTGCACATGCCAAGTGTGTGACAAGTCACACACGTGCATGTTCTAGAGCCTAGCTTTGTCAGTTATTTTATTTATAGATTTTTGTGTTGCTATATATACCCACCGAAAGCTTTGTAAACTTTCAATGTAAGACAAGCCCAAATGCACAAAACCACTTCCTTCCATATCACAATCTACAAAATATGTTTTACCAATCCCCCACTTAGATTGTAATATTAAGTATCTAAATTGATGTATATCTAAGTCTATTATTTATTGTTGCTATGTTCCTTTTAAGTCACACAAGTGAAGTATTTTTGTCCACTTAGGTCAGTTTTGGTCCATTTAAGCCACTTCGGTCCATTTGATCCACTACCTCCATTTGGTCTTTTTTGAACTAATTGGACCTTCACTTAGTTCTTTTTGTAGGTTGTCTTTTCAGTTTGGGCTCAAAATTCTTTTTTCTCCTTAATTTTTGAATTGAAAAATATGAAATTTTTTCCTTTTTGGGCTATACACTTTATTTTTTGGGTAAAAAATACAAACAAAATAGTTATTTAAATTAGAGATATGAGCCCTAAAAAGAAATTAAAATGATAATTATTCAAAAGATTATCTTAAAATAAAGATTTCAATATTTGAAAAGAAAAAAAAAAAAAAAACTAAATTTTAAACTTATATAATAATTAAAACTTAATGTAACATCTTACTTGTGTTCCATGGAATGAGGGGATAAATCTTATTTTTAATATTCTTGGATGTGTTCAAATTAGTCAAACAATTATGGTATATTTAAAAAAATGTTCTTTTTAATAACATTTTCTCTATTTATATAAAAAAAATATTATAATTATGTATTTTTTTTTAAATGCAAAGTACATTATATGTTCAATTAAATAAAACTTCAAAAAAATATAATAGAGCGTGATGCACTCTAGAGACATATGTTCATTGATTCTCTCAGTTATTTTATTTGTTTAAGTTTGTGTTACTTTATATACCTGCCATAAACTTCGTAAAATTCTTATGCGGGACAACCGGACAAGCCTATTAGAGCAAACCCACTTTTTTAGTTTCTTCCTTCAAAATATCTATCTATAATTAATATATATTTTTAACCCAAAAAAAAAGAGTCGGACCTCGTCTTATTCAAAGTTATTTTCATAAATTCAAGACGTGCATGCAACATCTTTGAGGGGAAGAAAAGGAGTAAGACGCACCTTTGCGAATGCTATAGCAAGCCACCCTGCAATGCTGAATATCTCAGAGAACCACAATGTCTGCATTACAACATCAAGAGTAAGATTCAAGAAAATTTTGAGAAAGCTGTAAATCTTTTTTGTTATGAAAAGCAGTCATATATATATATATATATATATATATAAGGGTGACCAAATTAAGAGTCTTACACCCCTCCTTCCAATAACATCAGCTAATTTTCCATTAACAAATGAACCTACTATTCCTCCTGCAGTTGCCATTGCACCGAAAACTGAATACTGCACAGTGAGTTTGGAGTGAAGGCAAGAATGTAATTGAATAAAAACACAGAAAAATGTGAAATAAATATGACAATATATTGGAAAATTCAAGATAACAAGTAACAAGTTGTACATTAAAACAAGTGTGTTTTGGCAGTGGGGACTTTTAGGTAAGCCCAAACATGGGCCCATATAGGCAGCCCATTGACTTCAAAACCCTCGCTTGAGGGATTTTTATCGCAACTATTTTAGATCCCAACTTTTTTTTGTTAATTGTAAATGACTGTCTATTACTTTTATATAGATTTATTATTTTTTCTTCACCACTCATAATCTATTACGTCATTGTTGTGAAAAAGTTGTCGTCCTAGATTTTGTTTTGTTTTTTGTTTTATTTATTTATTTTTTGTTTTTTTGTTTTTAAGTGTGGCCTGTTTAAGCTAATTATTCTAAACAAGGATATGGAGTTGGAAATATTTCTTTAGAAAGGTTGACCTTTGAAAACCAAATGAAATTTTACAAAAGTCAATTCACAAAATAAATAAATAAATAAATAAATATATATATATATATATATATATATATAGACACATATATACACACACTCGTACATAGATATAAAAACTAATCATATTAAACACATATTTCAAAAAGTTTATTGTTAGAACTAGGTGAGAAAACATAAAACTCCTTAGACAACATTTATGACTTATATCAAATTATTATTTTATTTTGGATTTGACAACAACATTTCTTTAGCCACATGCCTTAAATCTTCATTTCTCATATAATCAACATGAATTGAGACTTGGTGCAATACCGTTAACTTTTTTCTTATGTTATTGGATTCAATTACACCCGGTACAATTTTCAGATTTCAAATTCTAATGGGTACAACATCTTTAGTGTTGCATTTCAAATGCTAGATGACAACATTGCTATAGGATGTGATAATATGCCCTTTAGGATGAGATCCACTCATTGAATCCTCTAATTCCATCCAATTTTTATTTAATGTGACATTTTAAAATTAAATAAATAACACATGTCATCCAATTAAAAGTGGGACAGAATTGAAGGATTCAATTAGAGGGAATCTTTTTCCACCCTTATAATATTTTTCTTTATACATTTGATTGAGCAGATTTTAGGAAGTATGGGAAAAAGTAGAAAGAAAAGTGCAAAGAAAATGATAATTTTTTGTATTTGGTTAGGAGAGAAAACTAGTGGGGCCTAGGAGTTTTCTCTCCTGATCCACCAAAAAGTAATCTCTTCAAAATGAAGATAAAATGAGAGACTACCATTTTAGACAAATTTGTCCCCACATTGCCTTGTCTTTTCTTTTTTTTTTTTCTTTTTTTTCATCTCTGGGCAACTACTTTTCTACTTTTTTTTTTTTTTTCAATATATGTTTTGGGTTTTTTTTTTATCCTTTTATTTTCCATCATTTGTTTGTTTGTTTGTTTTTTTCTCACTTTCTTGTACTTAAAAGAAAGAAAAAATAAAAAAGAATTGCCATCAATACACAATTTTTTAATAAAAAAAAATCTGTTTTTTTTTTTAATTTATCTAATAGGGGTATTTGAGTAAATTTTACAAACTCTATATTCTATCTTCCTAATTTCTTAACTATTTTTTTTTTCATCCTTCCACTTTTCTACCCATCCAACTAAATACAAAATTAAATTTTTCCTATTATTTTACTTTTCCACCTTCTCAGCTACACATACCCTTGCGTTAAAATTTTAACGACAAGTAATAACTCATCATAAGTCATAGTGTTAAACCTGAAACTTTATTTACATATGTAAATTCCTTGACCCCACGTATGGACTATCGCTTTGGATGACCCTCTCTTTTTTTGGGCATTTTCTACGTATATTAGGCCTACACTGAGGGTTTCTAGAAGCTACAAAAGTTGGATTTGAATCTTTTTTGAATCTTGTGCCAAAAAATAATCTTAATTAGACTAGCATTCAAATAAATAAATAAATTGTTTTTTAGAATCAAATGAATAAATACTTAGTGCACAGTTACAAATGTTTAACATAGGAATTTATTCCATTACTGCATGTTATTAACTAATATTTTGACATAATTGTAAACTTTGCTAAAACATGAGTTTATGGTCAAATATTAAATAATATCTAATTAACACGAAATTTGGTGTAAGTATTAAGAAGAAGAACAAAATTTAGGTACAGTACCTTCGATGCTATTCTTTATGTTCTTCTCTTAAGATTCAGCCATGTGGTTACTTAATTAAAAAATACACTTTCATCTCAAAATAAAAAAATCCACTTGACAAATTTTTATAAGGAAAACCTAAAAAATAGTATCTAAGTATTGTCTTAAAAAGAATAAGAATTTATGATCTAATGGTAGAATAGTTTAAAATGTTAATCAAATAAAAAAGTATTGAATAATATAACATGAACAAAATATCAGACCAGGGGCAACCTTTCCCGTTTGTGTGTGTGTCTATATATATATATATCACTTGTTTATATTATAAAAAATAAAACTTATACTGATACTTACAGCTGCAATAGAGAGACCCAAGTCTTCCATAATTCCAGATTCAGCTGGTGATGAATATGCTGACTGCAAAGCAATTAACTTCTTCAAACAAAGTTTAGCGAAATCATTCTCCTCCATGCAATGAGCCGCTTTTAAAAATATAGATATATTTTTAGAAAAACATTTTTTACTTTATTTTTATTATTATTTTGAATCCCACTTTATTTTAATTTTTAATATTATAAAGACATCTATATTATAGTCTTAAACATGCATGTTTGATTGGTAGGAAACTCATAGAGAACAAACAGATAAAATGAAAAAAGTAACCAAGAAAAGAAAACATTGAGTTTTTTTTTTTTTCTTTCTTTCTTTACAGTAGTAGGGCCACATTATTTTTCTTTTTTTGAAAAAAAAAATTAAATTTACTATATTGGATAAATGATACTGAAAAATTCAACATGATTCATTGCTATTATTATTTTTTAAATTCTGATATTACTAAAAAAAATGAAACAAAGAGATAGACTAGGAAATCTAAAACATAATGAGAGACAACTTGATTACTAACGAAAAAGGGAGGCAGTTTCTTTTCCACTTATTTTTTGGGAAGAAAATGTTAATTATAAGGAGACCAAATGAAATGAGACAAATCAATCATTGTTCCAAATGCCATAATAATCTAGTTGTACTTACAGAACACCCCACAGTTAGTGAGCCACAGTAGGCGACCATGCAGCTGAGTATAACAATAGGTGTGGCTTTGGAATCACTCTCTGATACGTCCCTGCAATTCACTCTAGGCTTTGTTGTTAAGAGTCCATCTTCCAGGTTTTCTGTCTCCATATTTTCTTGGAAGTGCAAGAGGAGAATGAGTCAAAATATACAGACAAAGTCTTTAATATGTGTGAGAGAGAGAGGGAGAGTGAGAGTCGGTGCCTTTATGTGTATCCATTTGATATAAAGTTTGCTAAAATTTCAACCTATTGTATTTGCTCAAGATAATTTCTTTCTATTATTAAATTAATATACCAATCAGTTTTTAGTATAATTTTTTTTATTAATTGAGCTAAATGAATTTCACAATAGGTATTTGTTTGAAACTATTATTTACATGTATGGATAACATTATTTCTAAATTAATAGAGATTATTTTACAGAAATTAACATTTTAGTTTTCACAAATTTAAAGTTGTGCATGATACATCTAAAATTACTTAGCATAAAGTATACTGCTTATTTGATAGAATGTGATGATTTGAGATTTCAAACGATGTGACCCCATAATGGAAAAAGAAAAAAGAAAAAACGATGTGACAACATAATTAAACCTTTTAAATTTGACATTTAGCAAATAGAAAAACTTTAAAATTTGTCCAAACTCTGACTTTCTTCTTAATCATAAACTTATTATTATTATTATTATTATTAGAGCACTAGTAATTATCTTGCTTTGTAAAAAAGAGGGATCCAATTATTGCTTTGTAAAACACTAGTACTTCTACTTTATTCTGACTTGTTATTAGAAAGAGGGGACCGTGTACGTTGCTCGACGGCTAGTCGGTTGCTCAAAAATATAGTTAAAAAAAAAGGCATACATGGGCACAGTCCTTAATGGTTTCCTATGTTTTGATATATTTTTAACTAATGTTTTACCTTGATTAGGGCTGTCTACGGGTCGAGCCCGGTCAGGTTTGTGCCCAACCCAGACTCGACCCGAATGCATCGGGTGGAAAAAATTTTAACCCGTAACTAACCCGGTCAGAATTTTGGGTTTGTCGGTTCGGATTGTATCAGTTTCGGGTCCATACCGATCGGTTTCGGATTCGCCGGAGTGGAGAGAAATTTGGCCGGATTTTGGCCGAAATATTGCCGGATCTCGTCAGATCTAGTCGGATCTAACAAGATCTGGCCGATATTTTCCTATATCTATAAAGATCGGGCCGAGATCTTGATGGATCTGGCCGAAATATACCTATATCGTCAGACTTAAGAGTTTGGAGTCTTTGGACTTATCGGTTTTGGCTGAAACTCATGATTTCCGACGAGGGAAGAACAGCTTATTGGGCAGGTCGGGTTCGTCGGTTTCTCAGCCAGCGAACCCATAACTCGAACTGATGGGCTCGGGTCCTTGCGCCGGCGACCCACGTTCGATCGAAACCAAGCTTTGATCAGGCAGTTTTGGGTGAAGATGATCGAGTTCCGGGCAGTTTGTCGAGTCCGGGCGGGTCGTGGACAGCTCTAACCTTTGATATAATTTATCCCTAATTTGGATACAACTTAATTTGTTGAAAACTGAAAATTGAAATACTATAGCAAAATAATTTTTAAATATGTGAATAGTACCATGGGACCCATTTTTAAAATTTTTTTTTTCTGAATAAAGTGGTTGTGGGTCCCATGAACAGTACGTGAACAATAACTTTGTCTCCCATACAGTGTCATCACGTGTATGAACAGTGCCGTTTACTGTTCATAAGAGCTAAAAAAAAAAAAAAGAGAGAGAGAGAGAGAAAACACAAAACTTGTAAACGTAGAAACACTGACTTGTATCCAAACGGATACAAGAAGTGAATACAACATCCCTCCTCATTTTTTCTAGACCATATCTCTCTTTTTATTTTTATTTTTTTTACAACTATACTTTTAGATAGCTTATTTTTTAAACAAGATAAATCTAATGAAATAAACTAATCTATCCCTTGTAGTTCTGTTGGGGTACAAGTAGTCAATATGGGTTGTTGAAAAATGAAAACGTTTGTTACGTTTCATTTGGTAAGACAACGAGAGGGCGGTGGTAGCTTTTAAAGACCCTTGACAAAATGTGGTTAGCTTTTGGGAGAAGAAATGGGTTATGCATGATAGTCTTCCAAAACCATTGAGAGAAGATATTGAAATCTATTGGTTAGGGATGCATGAGTCGAAGAAAAAAAAAGAAGTCGTACCACATGCATGTGTGAAAGACAAGGAAAAAAAAAACTTGAGGAATTGGGTCAAATTTTGTTGGTCTAAATAATGTCCTTAATCCTTATATGTTGTAGGACAAAACTTAGGTATAGTTTTTTAGATTGCATTGACTAATATTACACAAAATATGTGTTATCATCTCTCATGGTTAATTAAATTTACTTTGTGGCTCACTAGCCAATGTAGTCACGTTGTTAAATCTAATTGAAATACTTAAGGTATAATATCCATTGAATTAATTGTACATAAGTTTTGTCTTATGCTATATTATATCCCATGCATCCTGCCCATGTTATGTATAATAGTGTTGGCAAATCCATGACAATAAAAGTCTTGATTGAATTATAATGTTTTATTTCAAGTTCAAGACTAAGTCGTCCAAGATTTAGCTCAAATTAAAGGAAGTGATAGATTTCTTGACTATATCTAGATCGATCGAGAATTAAGAATCTTTATTCTCATTTGGCTCATTAAGTTAGTTGTTTAAGTTTTTGGAGAACTTGTGTTGTACGACATAAAAAGAAGCCCCAAACCTCTATGTTCACTACAACTGAGAGTTCAACAAGGGACTCAGGGAGAAGAATTTTCAAGGCAGTCTTTGCAATTGAAGTGATCACAAATGTCATTCATGCAAGAAATTCTAAATTAGATGAGTCTAAGTGGATTGAAGCAACGTGGGGTCACATCTCTAAATACTACTAGAGGTAGTAATTAGAAAAAAAAAATGATATATATATATATATATATTATAATTTTATAAACTTCAATTCTAATCACAGATTTTTCTTTAGAATTAGTGATAACACTGTTTTTTTTTTTTCGCCCCCTTTGGATTTATCCATTGATTTTTCGCTTTGTCAACAAATCTATAGCAGGGACGAAAGAGAGGTAAAGTGAGAAACGAAGGAAGGACATGGGGTATTCCTAACATCATGACTCTACACGTGTCAAATGGACTGTTGCCAATTAGTGCCTTAAGCACCACAAGTTCACTGATAGTTGAACAGCCAATTGCCCCCATTGCAATCTTTTTTACTGAAATCGAGATAAAATTTTGTCAGGGTAGTCAAATAGAAGTGTAATTCTAGTTTCATATAAAATATTATAATTTTTCTTACAAAAATCTTATGTGGCAAATTGTGACTAATTACATATTAGTTACATATAAATTCACAAATTTTTATCTATCATTCACAATTTGCTATGTGAATAGTTGTGATTTAAGTAGTAGAATTTTTGACAATAAAAAGAAGCATAATGGACTCACCGAGCAGCTATATAGTACCAGTGAGTTCCCTAACTTCACCAACGACGCCAGAAACTATAGTTGGCTTATTAGTTTTCGCTTTTAATTCCTCACCTCAGTCACCTGACAAAGTGAAAGCTAAGGGCAGTTAATAGGGTTGACGCTCTCAAGCCCAAGCAGTAGGCCCAAGGGGGTCCACGACCCCTTTGGTAGGCCCAAGAAAGGAGACTCGAGCCTAGCAGAGTGAAACCTTTCAAACGATCTCGTCAACATTAGTTCTATCCAAGCAAAATTAGTTGGCGACAAAGAAAATCAGTATAAATGGCGTGTTTGAGACGAAAGATTTCGTTGGATGTTCAATTGGTCACTCCCATATTTATTGTCACATTTGTACCAACCTTTGATTTGCATATGCAATGCTGCATGGTGTTAAATTATTAATCTATATATTACTAAAAACTAAAGCGTAGCAATTAATGTTGTTACGCTCACATTGAACTACGTCAGCAGCTATGTCATTTCCAATGTCTTTTTTGAATTTTTCATTCAATTTTAAAATAGTTTTTACCCTTTTTTTTTTTTAAGAGAGTTTTTACCAATTTTAAAATACTAATAAAACTAAAATTATTTTCAGTCTTATCTCCACTTTAAAGTCCACTTCTTATACATTTAATTCCACTATAAAATCCAAACCCAAACCCAGATTCTTTTCAACTAAATCCCTTTGTCAAACCTCATTTTTTTCACGGTTACAATATAAACCCAAGCCTAACTTTTGTGTTTCACAGTTTCAAATTTAATCGGCAAAGCTTTCTGTCTCCCCACCTTTTGGTCTACCGTGTTCCATGGTTTGAGAAAAACAACCCTTTATCAGCGTTTCAATTTTCCAACGGTTACAATTCTTCAACGTCAACCCTTCAGCTTGCTAGCGCAAGCCTGCAGTGGCAGTCTCTCTGTCTTCCCTCCTTCCTCTTTTCCTCTCCTCAGAGTATATTAATAATGGGATGATTTAGTTTAGGTATCTCTAAATCCCAGATTCTCTTGTAGCAACCGAGTTGTTAATTGAGCATAGTTGGAGCATGAAAAAGAAGAAGCTGAGTCTGAATACGAAGAAAGAGAAAGTGAATGAGGAGAGGGAGATGAAGCTAAAGCTAACAATGGAGATGAGGAGATGGAACTATTCGAAGAAGAGTATAAGCATCTTCAACACTGGGTATGACTCTTTTATTGCTTACCACATTGGTTATGCACTTGTGTAAAAACATAGAAACATTGATTTTAGTTGTTGGGTGTATTTTATATGATTTTGATATGGCTGAAGAGTATATGTAACCAAAAGAATATTTGGCTCAACAGTTTCGAAAAGCTAAATTTAACCGAAAGAATATAGGCTTGTAATCCCTTTATAAGGAAAGCAAAATTTAATAAACTCTCGATTATAAATTTCTACTTCAGCATACTTAACAGTCTCGGCTTCCACAGAATGGCCAAGTGCTACCTGTCAAATATAAATTTGGACAATATTAAGGGTCTACTTAGATCCATAGGAAATTTTAGGAAACATATGCATAATTTTTCAGATCTGTAAAATTTTCATTTACCCAAACTTAAACACCCAAAAAGACCTCATACAAGCTAAGTTTCATAGACTACAAAAATTCTTCTTTTACAAATTCTTGATGCAATGAGCTATTCTTGGTATAAAGTATACATAATAAAAGACCTCAAGCTAATTTTTTTACAAGCTAATTTTCATTTGCCCAAACTCAAACACCCAAAAAGACCTCATACAAGCTAAGTTTCATAGACTACAAAAATTCTTTTTTTACAAATTCTTGATGCAATGAGCTATTCTTGGTATAAAGTATACATAATAAAAGAACACCATAACCTGCTTAAAATTTTGCAAGACGAGGATTCTGTTATTATAAAGAAAACAAATTTTTTACTATCCTAGCTGCCTTGACTAAGTTCAGTAGGAAGTATCATATTCTTTTTTTCTTTTCCTATCTTGGATTTGTTCATTTTGGATGTAGAGTGTCTATATTTTAATATCAAATTTTACTGAATTACATCCCCACGATATGAAATTATATAGAACACAGAAAAGCTTCTCAAAATTTGAACCCTAAGTGAAGAACAGTCCATTCAAGCCTTCACAAGATGAAAAAAACGAGGAAATTGTATACCTAAAAAAAAAAAAAAGGACGTTGGTCTAAAGCCAATCTTCTAGCACTGGGACACTCTTGCTCCTTCCATATCCCTTCCAAAGTGAACAGTAAAAAAATCCAACTTTGAGTCTATTTGATTGTATTCTTAGCCATCTCATGGATATAAATTGAAATAAATGCTCAACCACTCTAGAAAACTTCAACTTAGCTTTCCATATAAAGGGATTACACGCCTATTGCTTTGCTAGGAAATTCCATTGTGGGCCAAACAGTTTATATAACTGAAATAATATTTGGCTCCAAAGTGGATGATACGTAGGTGCTTCACTTTGTATATCATTTTTGGGGATATTCATGTTAGGGGGAGTAACATTGATTGATATACATGTTATATTCATTGATTCTTGTTGTTTTGTGATTCATTGCTTATTGACTTATATTTATGAGTTGTTCATTCATATATGTCTTTATTTTGTGTTGTGTGAATCTTACAAGAATATTATACCTGTTGTTTTACTCTTTTCTGTCACACATGCGTTTATGTGTTTGTTGAGTATTTCAGGATTATACAGGTTGATTCAACTAAGCTGCTGTCTACACTTGCAACTATGGATAGTAGTTAGGCTGAATTGAATTTATGAGCATTATCTTTGTAAAGGGCTTTTCATTTGTAAAACTTTGAGCTGTTAGTTAAGGTTTTGTCACGGATTGCCAAAGGGGGAGTTTGTTAGGTTCTAAGGTCTTAGGATTTTATGTATTTAGAACTCTAATTTGTAATGTTGGCAAACTATGATCAAAACATTGTATTTAGTCTTATTTAGACTTGCTCAAAGTTGGTCTTATATTGTAAGTTGGAATCGAGTGGCTGCAGAAGTACTTGGGACTTTCGGCCTGGCTCGATCGATCGAAGAATAGACTCGATCAATCGAAAATCGCACAGGTTGATTTTTCTGCAGAATTTCCAACTTAGCCCTACTTCATTAAACGTTTAGGGTTTTATGTTTTTACCCTAGGTATATAAACAAAACCCTAGTCACGTTTTTGAAGGTTGTCCATATTGTATTGTTGCTCATACATTGCTGTTTTGTGTGAATCTCTTGTGAGATCTTTGAGGAGCTTTCCTTTACACAAAACTTAGGGTTTTCATGGTAGAGATGATTTCAACATCTTGAAGATCATTACCGTTGCAACCATTGGAACTTAAAAGAAAAGCAAGCGGGGAGCTTGTAGCTGATTGAGGAATTTAAGAAAGAAGTAGTCCGTGGATTCGGAGCCTGCGCGTGGTCGTGTCAGGAAGTTCTACTGGTGGGTAGCATTAGGAAGTCGAGCGGGGAGCTTGTAGTCCTTTTGTATGAACTTCAATTCTTTCATAGTGAATTCAGGTTAGCCTTGAGGATCGGTGGGTCAAATCCTCCCCAGGTTTTTACCGTATGGTTTCCTGGGTGATCATATCTTGTGTTCATTTATTTTATGCTGCTTTATATCTTGATATGATTATTTGATTGCTTTAACCTAGAATTGCATAATTTGACTAAGTAACAACTTGGCTAATTAATCTAGGCTACGCAATCTGGTTGTTTAAGGGGTCTAAATTCCCGTCAAGTGGTATCAGAGCGGGTAGCTCTTTGTTTGTTTTAGATCTTTTGATCTAAGAGCTGATCCTTGACCCCTGTTGTCATGGAGCATGGACACTCTCTGTTTGTTCCTCCTCACTTTGATGGGAACAACTATGCCTATTGGAAAGTAAGGATGAAAGCATTCCTGAAATCCATTGATGAAAGGGTTTGGAATTCCGTTGAATACAGATGGGAGAAGCCCGCTACTCCTGTGAGTGAGTGGCAAACTTCTCAAAAAGAAGCAGCTGGATTCAATAGCAAAGCTATGAATGCCATCTTTAATGCTGTTTCTATGGAGGAATTTAAGAGGATCTCTAATGTTGAGGTTGCTCATACTGCTTGGAAAATCCTCCAAACTGTGCATGAAGGCACAAAGGCAGTTAAGATAAACAAACTGCAGCAATTAACTTCTAGGTTTGAAAGCATTAGGATGTCTGATGATAAATCCTTTGATGAATTTTATTCCCAACTGAATGATATTGTTAATTCTGCGTTTAATTTGGGTGAAATCTATGATCAACCTAAGATTGTTAGGAAGATACTTAGATCTTTAACTGAAGACTTTAGACCCAAAGTGACTGCCATAACTGAAAGCAAGGATGTGGACTCCATCCCTGTTGATGAGCTTGTAGGATCTCTTCAATCCTATGAGTCTGACCTACCTAAAGTGAACAAATCCAAATCAATGGCTCTTAAGTCAGTTGATGATGTTGATGGTGGTGGATTTGATGATGAGCTCTCTGCTACAGAGATTGCCTATCTTGCCAAAAACTTTAAGAACTTTCTTAGGAATACAAATAGAAAGGCAAGAGGTACTTACACTGCTGAACCTAGAAATTTTAGGAAGAATGATCCCACTAAGGTTAATAATTTTGAAAAACCTAGAGAAAATTTTGGTCAATCTTCTAATAACTCTTTGGGTCCTCAGTGTTTTGGCTGTCAAGGGTATGGTCATGTGAAATCTGAATGTCCTACATTCTTGAGAACTAAGGGTAAAGTTATGGCTGTAACCCTTAGTGATAATGAGGTTTCTGATGATGAGTCCGGTGGTGACGAGGATGGAAACTTCATTGCTTTCACGGCTACTGCAACAGTCAATGAAAGCATATCTGCTGAAGAGAACCCTTCTGATGGGGAACTCTCTGAAGATGCAGATCTTCAAGAGGCCTATAACAAACTTTGCAAAATTGCTGCAAAGGATGCTATGAAAGTTGATCTTGGCCTAAAGAAAATTGATTCTCTTGAGCTTGAAAAGAGAAATTTGCTTGTTAAACTGTTTGATGCTAATGAGCTTTTGAATAATGTTAAATCTGAGAACATGCTTTTGCTTGATAAAGTTAGAACTTTGGAACATGATTTATCTGTTGCTAGATCTGCTAGTTCTAAACTTGATCACATGCTGAATGTTCAAAAGTATCCTTCTGATAAAACTGGGTTAGGATATGTTGAAAGCATCTTTGATACTGGACCACATTCCACTACTTTTGTTCCTTCTTCTTCTTCTAAACCTTCTGTGAGTGAGGTTGTGAGTGAAACTGTCAAACCACCTGTGAGTGAGGTAGCTAAACCTGTAGAAGTTTCACCACCTAAGAAGATTAGGGTAGACTTAAGAGAATCTAAACCTAAGGAGCCTACCAAATCTAAGGACAAGATGCATGGTAAACCTGCTTGGGTTTGTCATTATTGTGGTAAGTCTGGACACATTCGTCCTAACTGTTACAAGCTTCAAGCTGATAAGAGAGCAAATAAACCAAAAGTGCCTGTGCCTCAAACACAAGATCCTATGGCATTAATTGGTGAATTGGTAAAGGTGTTAAACTTTTATTCCAATCCTGGAGTTGAGAATCACTCAAATGTGAATAAGAACTCCAATACTCGTGGTGCATCTAAAAAGTTTTGGATGCAAAAGACTCGAACTAATTGAGTCTTTCTGACATGGTCCTTGTGCTTCATTGCTCTTTTCCTATGTGACCATTGTTCTTTGTTTTTTTTTGTGTTTTTGTTCTAGGACTTGCATTGCATTACATTCATGCATTTCATTCTAGGATTTATTTGTTTTCTCTTTTAAATAAATTAAAAAAAAAAAAAAAAAGGGAAAAGGAGGAAGCAAAAATTATGTTTAACATGATTTTTCTTGATTTTTGAAAACAAGGTTGGTCAATTTATTTACACATAACATGTCTTATGTACCTTGTTTAGCTTTGATGAGCTTATTTATTGCACTTTACTAGTTAAAGCTTTGTAGTGCATGTTGTGTGGGAAAGATATTTATGGTTATTAATCACTTTGTCTTGATCTTGAAGTCACATGTTATTTGACTGTCGGACTTGATCCTTTTGAGAAAGGCATAAATAACTATCTCACCACTGTTCACTAGCCAATCATGAACACCTTAGTGCATATCATAAGATTTTGTGCTCGAGAAAGTGTAGCACATGCACAAAAAGAACATAAGGTGTAGCCTCTTTAAATGCTTAAATGCTTAATGCTTAAAATTTGGTGTGTACTATTAGGCTTGATGCTATTTCACATAATCTAATCTGGTGTGTACTATTAGGCTTTATGCCAAATTTCACCTAAATAATGGGGCAAAATACAAGAAACTTACATGATTGCAAGCTTTTGTTCTAGGAGATGTGGGAGTTATAGGATGTAACTCTTTAGGTGATAGTCTCTTTTGAATTCTATGTGATGAATTTTGTAGACTTTGTGATTGATTGCTATTCACATATCACCTCACATGTATCTCAAGTTTTTGCTAGCATCACACACTACACAAGTTACTCTTTGTTAAACACTGTACATGCTAGTGTGTGTTTTTGGTCTGACCAACCAAGTTTGAAAATATCTTGATATTTATGCACAACATATTTGTTGCTTGAGAAAATTCAATGGGAATTTGATTGAAATTTGTTTTAAAAAAAAAATTGGGTTCAAAATTTTGGGTTTTTGAAAAAGCATTCCATGTCATACTCATGCATTTTGTTTCTTCAATTTAATGCTTTGAGGAGTTATTTTCAAAATTAGGCTTGTGTTTTTCAAAAACTGTGATTTTTCCAAAATTTAGTGAGCCTCTGCCCATTTCGATCGATCCAGCCTGTTTTTCGATCAATCGAAAAAGTGCTCTCATTTGTCTTAAAATGACTGTGCTTTTCGATCGATCGAATGTAATTTTCGATCGATCGAATATCGTGGAAAAGCTTTTTTAAAAGATCAGATCTGACTTTTTCAAACACTTTTCAAATCTTTTTCAAACTTTTTCTTTCTCTCTCCGACGAGGCAAGCTCAATAGTTCCAATTTTTGTCGTTTTCCTCCGAAGTTTTTGCAAAGAATCTCTTTCCTCAAACCGGTAAGACTCTTTTGCCCTTCCTTTTGATTTTATTTTCATCTTTTCAAGCATAAATCCATGAATTTAGGGGCGATTTTCGCAATTTGCATATTTGGGATTTTCTTTTGTTTCAAGTCATATTTTATGCAATTGATCATTGGGTTTTTGTGGGGACACATCATAAACATGATTCTTACATGTTAATTTGATCAATTTTGTGTTTGGTGAAAAATTGAAAATTCTAGGGTTTGTTCTTGATCCGAATTGGGGCTTTTGTGAAATTGAGTTGAATTTGATGAAATTGGCTTATTGTTTGGATGTAATTAAGCATTATACTCTGTGAGTTGTGTTTTGTAATGCTCAATTCATCAATTTGGTTAAAAAAAAATTTTCAACAAGTGGTTTTCAATTTTTGGGATTTTTGATAGAAATTCCTTGTTCAAAGCCAATTTTGTCAAATTACTCTCAATTAAACTTAATTGTTTACTGCATTAGATCATACATCACAACATATTATTGTTCATGCATCATATAGATTTTTGTTCTATATTCTTTATTGTGCTAATTTGCAGTCTGCCCTTGGTTTTGTTTTCTCTTGTTCTTTGTGGTTTTCTCTTTGTGTCTCTGTCCTTTCCTTAGCACTATGCCTATGAAGACTAGAGCCCGTAGGAATGTTCCCTCACCTTCTCCTTCACCCCCTCCGTCCTTTGATAGTGAGAAGTTTTCGAGTGAGAAAAACCAAGAGATTTTTGAGACGCTAAACCTTAAGAGAAAGATTTGGGCTGAGCGTTCTGTGCGGTTAGATGAACTTGATCCTGCCATTAAGGCAAATTTTGAGCGTCGGGGTTGGTTACCCTTGGTGGATGTTTCTGATCCTCCTCCACCTTCTGCCTTGATTAGAAAGTTCTATTCGAATATCTCTATCCGCATCTATGATTCCAACACTCTAGTAAAGAGTTAGATACGAGGCGTAGAGTACACCATTACTCCTCGGGTAGTGGCTGATGCTCTAGGGGTACCATTGGTCCAGCATCCTGTCTATCCTTATGCTGAGTCTCTCGAGATTAGCGATGTTTTGTCTTACATCACTAGTACTACTGTCCAGTGGGGTTCTGATCCTCGGATCACTTCTGCTGAGCTCTCCGGGTTACACTATCTGTTCTTTAGGATAGCATGTCATTCTATCTGGCCCATTTCCCATGTTCACACCATTCCTCTTGAGAGGTGTGTATTTCTGTACGCTCTGGTTACTGATGCTCCTATTAGTTTTCCCCATCTTTTTCTTCGTTCTTTGAACGATGTTTATAGGAGTTCATCTACTGCTCATGCTCTTGTACATCCTATTTTCATTCATAGGATTCTTCTCTATCTTGATCTTAGTGGCTTTCCTTCCTCTGAGCCCGTTCATGTGATAGCTCCTATAGGTGCGTCTTTTCTTAGACAGAAGGCCGCTCATCTTCGAGCTGGTTCTAAACACCCTAGATCTGAGCCCTCTAGTAGCGCACCTCCTCCTTCTTCTTCTGCAGGTCTTGCTGGTGAGGATATTACTGATCCAGTTGGTGATGATGATGCTGCTGCTGATGTTCCTCCACCTCCTTCGGCCGACTTCGATGTTCGTTGTACTTTGGAGACTGTCATGACCGTTCAGGCGGCTCATGGTCAGATTTTGGTGGACTTGATGGACGAGATTCGTGCTCTCCGAGCTGATTTTGCGCGTCTTCATTCACCCTCACCACCTCCTTTTGATGGCGACTTGTGATTGCCCTTTGGCATTCCGTCACAAAAAGGGGGAGTGGAGTTTTTGACTTGTAGTGGAGTTTTTGTAGTTAGGGGGAGATTTTTTTGTTTTAGAGGAGCTTGTGGAGCTTTTTAGATTGTATTTAGGTGCTTCACTTTGTATATCATTTTTGGGGATATTCATGTTAGGGGGAGTAACATTGATTGATATACATGTTATATTCATTGATTCTTGTTGTTTTATGATTCATTGCTTATTGACTTATATTTATGAGTTGTTCATTCATATATGTCTTTATTTTGTGTTGTGTGAATCTTACAAGAATATTATACCTGTTGTTTTACTCTTTTCTGTCACACATGCGTTTATGTGTTTGTTGAGTATTTCAGGATTATACAGGTTGATTCAACTAAGCTGCTGTCTACACTTGCAACTATGGATAGTAGTTAGGCTGAATTGAATTTATGAGCATTATCTTTGTAAAGGGCTTTTCATTTGTAAAACTTTGAGCTATTAGTTAAGGTTTTGTCACGGATTGCCAAAGGGGGAGTTTGTTAGGTTCTAAGGTCTTAGAATTTTATGTATTTAGAACTCTAATTTGTAATGTTGGCAAACCATGATCAAAACATTGTATTTAGTCTTATTTAGACTTGCTCAAAGTTGGTCTTATATTGTAAAGTTGGAATCGAGTGGCTGCAGAAGTACTTGGGACTTTCGGCCTGGCTCGATCGATCGAAGAATAGACTCGATCAATCGAAAATCGCACAGGTTGATTTTTCTGCAGAATTTCCAACTCAGCCCTACTTCATTAAATGTTTAGGGTTTTATGTTTTTACCCTAGGTATATAAACAAAACCCTAGTCACGTTTTTGAAGGTTGTCCATATTGTATTGTTGCTCATACATTGCTGTTTTGTGTGAATCTCTTGTGAGATCTTTGAGGAGCTTTCCTTTACACAAAACTTAGGGTTTTCATGGTAGAGATGATTTCAACATCTTGAAGATCATTACCGTTGCAACCATTGGAACTTAAAAGAAAAGCAAGCGGGGAACTTGTAGCTGATTGAGGAATTCAAGAAAGAAGTAGTCCGTGGATTCGGAGCCTGCGCGTGGTCGTGTCAGGAAGTTCTACTAGTGGGTAGCATTAGGAAGTCGAGCGGGGAGCTTGTAGTCCTTTTGTATGAACTTCAATTCTTTCATAGTGAATTCAGGTTAGCCTTGAGGATCGGTGGGTCAAATCCTCCCCAGGTTTTTACCGTATGGTTTCCTGGGTGATCATATCTTGTGTTCATTTATTTTCCGCTGCTTTATATCTTGATATGATTATTTGATTGCTTTAACCTAGAATTGCATAATTTGACTAAGTAACAACTTGGCTAATTAATCTAGGCTACGCAATCTGGTTGTTTAAGGGGTCTAAATTCCCGTCAGGTTTTTATTTTTTTTTAGAGAGTTTCAGTCTATGGCATCTGCTCTTGATGATAGCTCTTTATCATCAGTTTCAAACACCAATTGGTTTTTGATGTAATTAGTAGGCAAGTTAGATTGTTAAATGAATTGCATTATAACAATACCATCTCAAATATTATGTAATGGGGGTGTAATAGATAAAAAGTAACATTTACTTCAAGTTTTATATATATATTTTTTAAAGATTTGTACAAGCATTAATCTTTATCTTTTTATCTCTGCAAATATATCATACTATTATTTTTTGTATGTTTGATTAATATTTTTTTTTAATCACGGTTAGTTAGGCTAAGATACTTATATATGGGGTGGAATTAGCTAAGTTGTGGGGTTTACTTAAAAGGCAATCTACTAGAGTAAGAGTAAGTTGTGAAGAATACCAAGCATTGACAGTTAAAGGGTTCAAATTGTTTATGGGGTTTTATTTTATGTATGGTTTTCAGTGCAACTAACATCAATTTAATACACAAACATGAAGGTGGAAATGAGAGTTCTCAATGCAATTTTTTAAAGCTTTTTTTGATTTATTAATTTTTAGTGCTTACTGTTTCAATGTTAAGGACTCAGTGAAAAACTTATTTTGTATTTGTACTATTGTTTTACTTTTGGGGAAAATTTGATGAGTTTTCTATGTTTGTGTTTTGCAGTTCATATTGATTTGCTGGATGTGAATGGTGATGTGGGGGACTTAGATGAAGATGATGAGCTACCTGTCTTCTATCTCAAGATTTTTGTTTTTCCTTTATATATTAAGTTGTAAATGCGTAATAGTTTCTTTGAAATCTTATATAGATTCTATTTATAGTCATAGGGTCAACATAATATATTCAATTAGACTCCTATTAATTATTTTTTTCATGAGTTATTGAATCAAACATGCATCTAAATTCTATTTTAAATGGAAATAATTCAACTGAAGCTTATTTACATTTTTTTTCCTAGACAAGAGACGAATGTTTACATTGAATTGTGTACCTGATGGTGCAATCCCCCACATAGATAGCATGGAAGAAAACCATAAATTGGAGTTCTATGGAGTTCCTGAAATCTTGCCTCAAGTTATGATTAGCAGTTCTATGATGATTGTATGTACGTAACTTATTATAGAACATGGTGGGAAAATTGAATCTAAAGGAAAGAGGAAACATTTTGGTCGAGAGCAAGTGTCACAAATGTCTCAAAGGCTATTAGCACATGTTGACGATTTTGGGGTTTGATGGTGCCATAGAAGTTTCAGTGGAAGCATTCTCTCAATTGCTAGGTTGTAATGTATGTAAATTAGGCTACTTATTGAAAAAAAAATTAGGCTAGATATTGAAAGTTCTTGCTCAATGCTATAATTACTAAAAGCTATGTTTAGCTACTAAACTACTTGAGATGTTCCTTCAAATTTTGGGATATAAGTTAATAGGAAACGTCTTTTACATTATGCTTTCAAATACAATTTTTATTCAACTTTGATGTTGGTTTTTATTCCCTTTTAGTTTTTATAGAGAAGTAAGAACATAGAATTTGTATTTTAATTTTTTGTGTATGCATATCCACATTCCCGCACACAATATATATATGATCAACTTATATAGTTGCATGGCTAGATAGTTTAGCAAATACCTGTTAGTCTCAAATGGGGTTTTGCATTTTAATAATTTTTAACGAATTCAAAGTGGAAATTTGTTAGATAGCACTGATTGTGTTTTCAACCAATTGAATTTTCAAGTAACATTCAACATTTTTTTTTTTTTTATGAATGCCTCATTAAATAGATCAAACATCAAATATCTAGAAAGAAATTATAAGTAGCGTGTAACTTTGCAATATGAACTAAACGTTAGACTTGCATATCTCTTTTCCAACTACAAAATGTACCAATAATGAGAAACACCATTTGAAAGGCAATTTAATTGGAAAATAATTGTGCTTGCTGAAGGAGGAATAAAGATTCATAAATTTCTTTTGCAAGTCTGGAATGGAGTATTTTTAAAGGCTATGATTATGGATTCATCAAACTTGCAACATTTATCCATTTAAACTTGCTATTTAAGTACATGAATATTAGAAATTAATCTTATAGTTGTCATCAATCTAGAGGAAGATGAATTTAAATAAATGAAGTTCTTGAACATTTTTCTGAATTTTCCCGTGCATCGCACGGGTTAGCGACTAGTTTTTCTAAAAGCTTAAACTATTTGAAAATAATCATTTTAATCATTTAATCACATAATTCTAATACAAGATAAAGGGGCATCCACCAATTACTTTGGGGACAGCACTCAAGGGTCATGTTTCCTCAATCGACCTAAGATGATGATGGGTAGTTAGAACTTTCCCAAAAGTGTTCACCAAACTCACTGTCACTTTGCAAATTTACTTTTCAAGTACTTCACAACTTTTAAACTAATTTAACCTTGAGGGCTTTTGAGTTTTGACCAACCCCATTGGTTGGTCCTTGGCCTAGTACTTAGGTTGCTTTCTCCTTCACAACTTCTATTTGTAGATTTTGAAACATTGCTTGAAATTAAAAAAAGAAAGAAAGAAAAAAAAAATTCCTCCAACAGATAATTGAAAACGAAATTATGAAGGTATCCTCACACATAGATGAGACATGTCAGACATAATTATCCATGTCTATTAGGTAAACTCTGGAAAATAGCATGAGGCTGGCTCCCAGTGGAAAAGCAGTTTGGCTTTGCTGCATTTCCTCTCGAATACAACTGCAATATTGCTGACTGATAAGTGTGATCAATTCATAGCAGAGAGCCCAACTGAGGGTTCACATGGAGTTAGTATTGCTTAAATGTCATTTAATCCTTGGAAATAAACCAAAACTTGACTCTTAAAATCTTAATATTTGATTAAGATCACTGATGCTGAATTGCTGATGCATTGCATCTAGCACATGTTACTGCAATAATTGGTAGACTTTGTGTTTTTATGTTATTCATTGCAGAATATGAGTCAGTGATGCGTGTATTTCTTCCAATGTTCGTCCTTTAGTCTCCGGTACTAGTTTTGCAACGAAAAGAACACCAAAAGCACAAATGCTTGAATATATGAAAAATGTTCCTGAAAAGGCATGCATTGGTCAGTCACCACTAGGCATAAGAACTCTGGGAAACATAGAGGAAGTCAGAAATGAGGAGGGATCACCTGCTGAGCTCCACTCGAATAAGAAGTTAAAAGTGTATGAAACAACCCAAGAACAAATCCAACTGACCAAATTGCAAAGGGTTCCAGCTGAGCCCTTCACATTTATGGGAAATATCTGAAGAAAGAGAACCATAACTTGATATGAACTATAATTTTACGGTTATTTTGGACTTTTTATTGCAGTGAAGAAGAAATCAAGCCCAATAATTTTAACCAACCTCTGATACTATAATCCATGGTATTCCTCCCATGCCAAATGAGTAAGATCCCAGATATACCTGATTGCAGGATCAAATAGTTTAACTCTATAACCAAACCAGCAGGAAATAGGTGGAAAATCTTAAACAAAAACAATCATTAGACTTCAATGCTTTCTAAAAATAGACAAGTTAAGTCAATTACAATATGTATCAAATTATCTATCAGTTTGTACACCAAAGTAGTGGTGGTAGTCATGTGCGAAGGATGGAATAGCTTTTTATTTATTTACTTGTGTAAATAGAGAAAGTGGAAAACAAAAATTGCATTACCAATACACCTATGAGCGCCAATATGGGACTGACTTCTTTCCACCAGTTATGGTCCTGTTCATGTTAAATTCAAAATTACTATAGTAATTGATCATCGATATAGAGGTGTTTGAATTTTATGATAAGTAACCTGCAAAAGGAATGATAATCCTGTAAGGAAACAACCTAAGCATTCCCCAAATGCAGAAACCTGCAAACATTGCAGATTTTAATAGTAAATATTTGGCCAACTGCTTTCTAAACTTGAGAGACATATTTATTGTCTAACCATCAAAAGTGTTCGTCTTCCAAATTTATCTATCAATGATGCACCCAAAACAGTTGCGGGAATCTGCAGAGGAAATCTCATTTTCTGAGAAGTTCACTAAACTGAATCACAATATTTAAACTATAAAGATTCAAGATTTACCTGAAGAATAGCCACTACTAAAAAACCAACAGTACTGGAGATACCTGTCACAAAAGAAACATATTTTTATATGTAAACATTAGTTTTGTGCATTATTTCTCTGTATGAAGTACAGTAGTTGTCTACAATTTACCAGCTGAATCAAAAATTTCACTCATATAAAACGTAAACACATAGGGCCCTGCCAGTCCTTGCACTACCATCAGCCCAACTCCAACCTATACAAAGTAGGAGTCATATCCATGGATTAAAACAAATAGAAATCATGTAGCACAAGATGGAGAATATAGGAGAAAAATTACATGGCTTACAATGACTAAATGAACATATTTTCGCTGAAACAAATTCAGAATTTTGTCATCTGAGATTTTTTGAAGATTTTCTATATAATCCTGTAAAACAATAAAATCCTGCTTTAATTTTGTGTAGATGCCAAAAATATGGTAATAATGGATAAGAAATTTTTGCTTAAGTGAAGAATGAAAATTGAGTACTGTCTCTAAAGCGTTAAGTTACTAGATGTGTTACTTTGATTTCAGATGCCTCATGAGAAGTATCAGCATTCTGTCCCCTAAGCCGCTGTAGAGCAGCTTCAAATTCTCTTTCCTTGCCAATTTTTGCCTGCAGAAATTTGCACTGATCTTGAGAATGTTGATGCATTCTTGCACTACTTTAAATGTGAAGCAGTGGTCCAGTACCATCTATTTAGAAGTTTATTGGTAAATTTGTCTTTAACATGGTTTTAACTCTGCATGTCCCTATATATTAAAAACAATGAGAATTTTTTAAACAACTAGATGATGAATTTAACAAGATTTAACTCACCAACCATCTAGGAGACTCAGGAATGAAAAATAGACAAAGGAGCAGTAACAGACATGGAATACAACCTGATGATGAAAATGTGTAGAAACCATTAGGAAGTACCATTGGTTTTGTAAGTATGAAATGAAACAAGTCTACCTATAATGGCCAACATGCGCCAGTGGATGAAAGAACCAATGAGAAAGGAGAAAGAAGCGCCATAACTTGCCATCGACTGTAAAATGAACGATATGATGGGACAAAAGAAAGATTTCATTCAAATGCAGGAATTTATAATGGCACAACTTACCAGGGCGATTGACGTAAATCCTCCTCTTAGATTCTTTGGTGTTATGTCTGCAAGGTACACTGGTCCCTGTTGGCAGTGGGATGATAATACTATTAACCATTGCATTCATAAGTGTGTGAATTTCAAAATCTAAACCTTACAACATTTACCACAAAACAGGTAAGCCCAAATCCAAGTCCCAGTGATAGTCTTCCAAAGTCGAGCAACCATACACCCTTTCAGCAAGAACAGAACATTTAATACCATGAAATAAAAGCATACAAATAATGGACAATTAAAACTAACAGACCAAGACCCTAACTCAATTCAATATGCATGTTTCAATATTGTTTTTACTATTTTGGAACTCTTATCTAATAACATCAGACCTTCTATAGAATCAATATATATATATATATATATATATATATATATATATACAAACAAAAAGAAACAATTTGTTTTCAGTTTTATTTTTTATGGCTCTAACATTTACTTCCAAAGTCTTATATCAGAAATCTTGTAGAAGCCTTGGAGGGTGATGAGAAAGACAAGAAATGAAACCTTGGAGAAAATTATTGCCAGCCACCCCATGATGTAGAATATATCCACAATCCAGAATGTCTGCTTCAGAATATCAAAACATTAAAAGGATCCATGGAATTACTTGAGATTTATAAGTACAAACTCATCACAATATATAGAGATGTTTATTTGGTCTTGAAAAACATACACATCTACGACCAATGAGATCTGTTGTCCTCCCACTTACTAGTGCCCCTATCAATGCTCCAATTGTCATTATTGATCCAAACACTGAGTACTGCACATTTGAGTGGAAGGGGAAGAAGTCAACTATATCAGCAGAAGTATCAGGAAACAAGAGATTTCACTGAGAATTATAGAATAATTTATTAAACCAATTTAAGTGATGGTTGAATACACTTAAAATTATTTTTAACTTTCCCACTGCTAAGAAGTTTTCTTCCAACTTGTTAAAAGTGAAGTGACATAGTCCTTTATTTGACGGAGCTATGAAGCGAAGACTAAGCTTTAGTTTTGCTCCACATTCTGCAATTAGTGCGAGCAGAGTACTCATGGCCTATTATGCATGTATGATGCTTAAGACCATTTTTCTGATTTAGTTGAGCATGATTATTGAGTCCCTTAATTCTTTTCTACTTACTAGAAATGCCATCATTATTGCTACCTTTTCCTATCACTAATTCCATAATTTCCTTGCCCCCATGTTTGCAAAATATAGGGAAAACTACATGTACTAAAATGAAGCATGAGCTTGAGTACCTAGCATTTAGCAGTTGTAAATCAAGTCAGTTGCAAAAGTTGTAGCCAACGTTTTTCAAGATAAATTCTGAAAAAAATGTAATAATTTTGTTCAATTTTCCTGGGTGTGTGTATGTTTGTAGGTGCACGTGTTTCTTTTAATTTGTATGTACCTCTGCTACAGTGAGGCCCAAATCAGCAATGATTCCAGACTCAGCAAGTGATGAATATACTCCCTGCAAAGTAACCACAAACAGACAAACCTCAATTTCAATTAGTGTTAGCTTATCATGCAAGGCACAACCTCGGATTAAATCTAAATACTTAACACTAGCACCAAAAGCTGATATTTTGTTGGTTTAGGATCAATGATTCAATCTTAAGGCCTATCTTTATCAAACCTTTATCATATTGACGAAGCCCTTGCATTTTAACCCAAATCATAATGGATTGTAGTGAAAGTAGGCCATAACTCAAAATAGCACCAAATCAAACATAGTCCAGAGAAATAAAAAAGAAAAAGAAAAGAAAAGAAAAAAAAGGTCATAAAAGCACAGTCATTCTTCCAAATAGAGAGAACAGATAACGTCAATGCTATTTATAGGAACAACATTCGCCAATTTCAAATTAAAGTTGATCTATGAACTTTATCAACAAATTAGACTTGAGAACATAGTCTAAACTTTAACTAAGTGGACAAAATATGGTTGTCCCATGTCCCAAGAATCTTAATATTACTGATTTTGAATACTAGTAATTGTACTCACAACACAGCCACCAGTGAAGGTACTGCAAGCAACCACAAAGGTGCTGATAACGAGAATAACGGTGGCACTGGAATCATTTTGCCTAACAGCGGCACCAGCACCACTACTATCACCATGGCCATTGCTATTGCTTATGTTATCAGGCTCTTGTTTTACAAGTAGGGGCTTTATCTCTAGTTCATCCTCCATATTTGCTTCCTTGGATAACAGACTGAGCAAGAATAGTGGAAAATAAATTATCTTTGTATGTGTGAATGGCACACAGAGAGATTCTGACTTTAAAAGAATGATTATTGAGAGAGATATTTGTCATGTGGAAGTGTCATATTGACACATCTTTTTCATGGCATACTCATACGTTCAAGTGGCAGTTTAGTTAGGTGATCATGAATTTAATAGGCGCTACAGTTAGGTAAGCATACATATCAGGCTCGCGGTTGATTTCTCCACATGCATACCTGATACCTTATTACATCTACATACCATGTCTAAGTTGCCTTCACACTTACAATCCTCCGCTCATACTTTACAACTGTTATATATCAAAATTGGAATTCCTTGGCCTCAATTACTTCACTGTCAACACACCCAGCAATCAGCATATTTGAAGTAACCTCTTATTTAAGAGCAATTACATGCTACAAATTATGTACAAAGTTCATTAGTGATCTGTACCAAATGCACAATGACTGTGGTTACTTTGTGAGATGTGTATCTTTATAGTGGAACTCAGAAATCATTTTAGTATAGATTCATTGATATGTGCAATCAATTTCCATTTGCACAACCTTTGCTACCCTAGACTTTATTTAAGTAAGCTCTTCAAACGCCCTACTAGCCTAGACTTTATGTAACTTCTGCAAACATCTTGTTTACTCACCTTCTACTTCAGTAGTCCTAGAACCTCTGGAATTCTTCCGATGCAGTGAACCAGAAAGATTTGGCTTTGTGTTTCAAATTGACAAACAAGCAATAGATGTAAGGGTAATAGAATGGTAGTATTTTATCAAGCAATTGGCATGGATTCTTTGTGATCTTGGCTAAGACACGGTGATACCAAACAAAGGCTCAAGATCAAGAACCCATACGTGTGTGTGTTTAGTGTTTAGCTCTGGAGCAGCTCTCTCTGCCTCTTCACTTTTGGCTTGAGCTCAAGAAACCAGAACCCCAATACACTTGTGTGAAAATTAGCTCAACAAATCCACATAAAAACCCAAGCTTCTTGTATTTTGGTTCAGCCCATCACATGAAAGCTTCAAGAAGCTCTATTCCTTTAGTCAGTTGGTGTTTGGAGTTTCTTTGGAAGATTTAATTGTGGTGAGTTGGGTCTGTAAGCTTTTAAACAGGTAACATTTTATGTCTCCAAGTTTGTTGTGTAAGCTTAAGTTGTGTGATAAAACTTGAATGTAAGATCACTGTAACAGAGCTCTAATTCCACCAAAGATCTCCAATCTATTTGTCCGCTTTAGAGGGCAGGCCACGGGCATGCTTAGAGTGCAACGTCCCGAGCTTCTATCCCCTGCACGGCTTTGTCCTCTTTGCGAGTGTGGAAGGCATGCTTAGGCACTTTGTGCTTTGCAACGTCCGTCCCACATCGCTTAGAGAAGCACCCCCCCTATGCCTTATAAGCTTGAGCTCAAGGCATAAGGGTACCACTATCACCCATGTGTAGTAGTGGTACACTTATACCTTGAGCTCAAGCTTATAAGGCATAGGTGGGGCGCTTCTCTTGCCGATGTGAGACTAAGTCCAAGTGCAACGCTTGCTTGCCCACGTCGCTTGAGGACAAAGCTGTGCAGGGGATAGAAGCTTAGGACGTTGCGCTCTAAGCATGCCTATGCCCTGCCCTCTAAAGCGGACAAATAATAATAAAATCCTCAGTTCCACAAAATAAATCGTAATTGTTGTCTTATGAGAATCTCTACTCCAATGATCCCTCTAATGTATCTGTAATGGGAATAAAGTGGGGTGAGATAACTCAATAAGTGGAATTTACTAACATTGAGGTGTGGGAACAAACCTTTCAAATAAATAATTCTTACAACAAATTCATAACTTGTAACTCATCAATATTTTATTATCAAATATTTCATATAAAAAATATATTTTTATATTGTGAGCCATCATAATATATATATATCAATACCATCATATAAACAATTTCCTAGACTTTTCTCCCGGTCAACATTTACGCCCAATTGACAGGGTTGTATTGTCACCTTTTTTGGACTGGAACCTCCTTTTCATCCATTTTCTTAAGGGTGACTTCTTTGGAACCTAAAGGTGCACTCCTTTGCTAATGAGCTCCCTTTTCGGATTCTTAATGGTATACTTCCTTGTTAAGGAGCTATCATATGTGCATTGTCCCCTTTTCTAAGACTGTCTATTGCTAAGGACTAGCTGTAGTATAATTGTCCCTTACTAAGGACTAAATACAATACTAAGCTTTTAATCACGACTTGCCTTAGGTTTTCAAAACATATTCAATATGCTCACAAAAATAATCCATTCATAATTCTAAAAAATATAAAGATATATTCACACATACAAGTTTAAATAAATTTAGGTTGTCCCACAAGTTTTTCATAAAACGAATAGTCAATATGCACATCAAACATTTATAAAATATTAATTTATATATAGAATAACATATTTCTTTGATATAAAATAATTTAATAATCAACACTGTTTTGGGAAAACCCCTAAAATTAGTAAACACCACTTACCTCTTATTTGCAAAAATATGAAATCAACCACCCTTGAGTCACACTAAATTAGTAGAATTAAAACCTATCAACACCAAAAATAGGTTCATTAATACATGAATTTCCCACTTAAAATCAGTTTTCACACTTAAATATTTTAATCTATCAATATTAAAGCCTATGGAGATGTTAGATTCTCTGTGCCAATCTGATTTTGGTACTAAGGCTGCCTTATAATTCAAACTATATGTAGGACCTAGTTTTGCTCAAATTTCTTTTCCCTCTCTACTGCCCAATTTCATTCCTAGTTAGTGGACGTTTTCTTTGCTAATATAGAAAGACAATGAAAGCATTATTTTGATGTCATTGGAAAGGGTATAAGAAATATCTAGATATTTCCTTTGTTGGAAATTTCTTGTTTTAAGAACGCATCTCAAGACTCTATCTAGATATCAAGACTATATCTGACGATGAAAATAGGGGAAAACAAAAAGGCTATATGCATCATTCTTACTCCAATATAATAACAATTATAAGTCATCTTCTCCATTAATATAAGGATAGGTGGAGATTGACAGGTCAAACATATGCCTAGAAGTCCTTTTTCTTTTAATATATTGATAGGTTAGGTTTTGTAAAGTGATGCCTATTATCCTATTAGTTACTAAAGTAATTTCAAGCACAACTCTTTCCTGCAAATGTGGAACAAGTCTAGCCATTGAATATTCAACTCCCTAAATTTAGAGCTAAAGGAAAACATACATGTAGTAGTCTCATGTTCAGTTGCAAAGCAGAAAAAAATAAGTTGTTCAACCATGTGTTGCGGCTAAAACAAAAGAAAATATTTTATATTGTAAAGTTGTGATTTACAACTAATTTGTGTTGGCTTTAATTCCGTGCCAAATTTTATTGTAATTTTGTTCAATTTTTTGTACCCTGTATTTTATGTAGGGTTTTCATTGTAAGGGTTGTGTGTGAGAGAGAGTGTAAAGACTCAAGACTCATTGAAGATCAAAGATATTTTCACGGGTAGCTCGCGAGAAGCCTTCTCGCGAAGTGAAGCATGTCCCCAGCACATGACTGGAATGCGAAGAGTCATGACAGATGGTGATAGCTGGTTTTCGCGAGTATCTCACTGGTAAGGCCTTCTCGTGAGATATCCGCGAAACATTCTGTAACGACCCCGCCCCAACTGTGTAGATATTGTCCGCTTTGAGACCCATACCCCTCACGGTTTTGTTCTTCCCTAGGTTGCGTTGGTGAAAAGACCTTTACACATTGAAGGGAGGTCATTCCTTATAAACACATTCTCATGTGCTTCCCTAGGTGATGTGGGATTTTATGGAATGTAAGACCCCCCTTTTTTGGGTCACTACAATCCACCCCCCTTACGAGCACACGCGTCTTCATGTGTGAGACCCACACTTTCGGTTAGAGCATGGCTCTGATACCATCTGTAACGTCCCCGCCCTAATTGTGTAGATATTGTCTGCTTTGGGACCCATACCCCTCACGGTTTTGTTTTTCCCTACGTTGCGTTGGGGAAAAAGCCTCTGCACATTACTTATATAAAAAAAAAAAAAGCCTCTACACATTGAAGGGAGGTCATTCCTTATAAAAACATTCTCATATACTTCCCTAGGCGATGTGGGATTCCATAGAATACAAGACCCCCCTTTTTGGGTCACTACACATTTTGTTTTGCCAATTTGTCATATCTGATACACCTAGTCTCTACCCACACTATATATACCCACATTACCCACATATTGAGAGAAGTGCTTTTCAGAGAGAAAACCCTAGCCATTACCCTTGAGAGTGAGAGATTGTCATACCCACAATCTTCTACACAATCCATTATGGTTTTTCCTCAACTCCTACCTCTCCATTTCCAAATTCTTGAGAGGTTGATAACCCAAACACTTACCACACCCATCCTGAGTGTAAAGTGAGGTTTTGGTGTTGTTGGGAAGCATTGGAAGAAGCCATTTGTTTGGTGGATGCAATCAGGTTAAATTGCTTGATTTGAAGAGCTAGAGAAGATAAGACTTCGTTAAGTTAGTTGGTAGTAGGAGCTGGGAGGGTTCAAGTACATGGGGTAGACTAAGCTTGGAGGGTCTTTTGTTATTCGTGTACTCCAACTTATTCTCTAATGGATCGATTTACCGCTTGGAGGGCGGTAGAGAGGTTTTTCATCGAGTTCTTCGGTTTCCTCTTCGATAACACATCAGCGTGTTATCTTGTATTTGCATTCTTTTTCTCTACTCTTTTAACTTTCATTTTACTGTTGTGATTTGATGAATATGGTTTAGAGTAGTTATATTGTTTATCCACTCGCATTTACTCTATTCCGCACTTAGCTTAAGTTAGAGTAAAATCAACCGAGCCGTAATTTTAATTTGAGGGTCTAAACAGCTCTTGTGTGTTTACATTAATTCAAGCTTTCATATATATATATACACACACGTGTATCTTAAAAGGTAAAAGGTTAGGGTTTTTGAAAGCTTATCAAAACTCATATATTTACTTATGCTACCTTATATTTACTTATGCTACCTTATTTGGGTTTCTTATTCCATAGTATTTATCTTATTTTTAATATCTTAGACCCAAATCAATTAAATTCATTTAATTGTGGGTCTCCTTTTTAATTTACGTATAAGAATTAAATTAATAATAAAATCATAGGATGTTACATATCTCAACACTCAAATCTCATAACTCAAACTCATTACCCAATTCTCATTTCTCTAACTCAAAATTTCTCATAACTTTGCTCATTTTGTGTTTAGTTGAAAATTCTAAGTGAGTATTTTAATTCAATAAGTCAATTTTATACAAAGCTATGGGACCTACGAAAATTAATACTTAGTCAATGAGTGAAAAAAAAAGTAATAAAAGCTAGTAAGTGAACAGCATTTAGCCGTTGGTGAGCTGCCATTAATGGTGACTTTACATGTGGGTGGGACCCACTAGTTGAGCAAAATTACTACATTGCCATTGTATTTTTGTTTACATAATCCGGAAACAACAAAATGTATTTCCGGTTTTCATTACACAAACTCAATTTTTTGAGTTTTGAGTGATGAGAACAAGACTAAGAAATTTTGCTAAATAACATTTCCTTCATGGGTTCCACATGTTTTGGATTATGGGTGATGAAGACTAAGTTAACTCAGTTTACACCCAATCCAAACACCTTCTTAAATTCCATATTAGTATGTTGCTAGCTTAGCCTTGGTATTTGTTATGGTTAACTTCCATTACCTTTTTGTTGGTAAATTCACATTTGGCTAATAATATTGGGGCTGGGGGGGACTTTGGCCTCACCAAAAAGTGGGTGGCTTTTCCTAACAAAACAAGCTCAGAATGGCTTGCTCGAGTGGGCTTTAATGTCTCTCTCAAGCGCGCCTCGTTTTGTTGCTTGAGCGGGCCAAAGACAGGCTACAAGCAATATCTCTGAGCATCTGGATACTCTTCATGGCCGATTGGCTTGCTTGCTTGGGCTTGTTCTCGCACAAGCAATAATCTTCAGTTTCTAAATTTCTGATTTATTTTTTTGTTCCACAGAATGATCAAGTAACGCATACCCATTCCAGATTACCTTGTCTTGGTATTTACCAATTTAAATCCTAACATAAGCTATTCTAGGAGCTAGAGTTATACACTCAAGACTTGTTAGGCATTATTAAGTCCTCTCTTTCTTTATTGAGTTACTTAGGAAAAGAATGGATAAAATAAATAAATAAATAAAGCAAGTTGTATGCTGAAATTGTGGGAGAAAGACCAAATTGGTGGTAACTTTCATGTTATAATTTTTACCAAATTGGTGCATGGAGAATGAGACCAAAGAGCTATTTAGCAAAAGGATCTAGAATGAAGTAGTAATGCCACTCACAGCACACCGTGTTCATAACCAAATGCCACAGACAGCATTAGAAAGGGCTCACATGAACCTAATCTTTCATTAAAAATATTATTACAATATTTCTCCTTAATCTTGAATTTGTGATTAGATTCTTTGGTGCAGGCAGATTAGCGTGCTTCATACATGTCACTAGGGTAACTAGTATCACTTTCCATGCTTGCTGCTTGCCGCTTGGTGATTCTTATTGCAGAATATGAGTGAGTGATGCTTGTATTTCTTCTAGAGTTCGCCTTTTAGTCTCAGGTACCAGCTTTGCAATGAACAGAACACCCAAACATGACATGCTTCCATATATGAAAAATGTTCCTGAAATAGCATGAATAAAACAATCATCAGTATTCACAAGAATACCATGGAGAGAGACTGTGTAAACAATCTTAAACATAAGAGAGTGACGTAAATTAATAAAGAAAAATGAGGGACAAGGAGGCATCACCTGCTGGGCTCCATTCTACTAGAAAGTTAAATGTGAATGAAACAAGCCAAGTGCAAAACCAATTGACTGCATTGCAAATGCTTCCAGCTGAACCCTTTATATTTATAGGAAATATCTGAAAGGGAGAAAAAGAAATCATTTTACAGGTGCTACACTCTAATTGATATATGTGTTACAAGTTACAACTGTGGATAAAATTTCATGCAAGCTACAGAGTTATCACTCAAAAAAGTTCTTACCTCTGATATTATAATCCACGGTATTGATCCAATACCCAATGAATAGGATACCTCAAAAACCTTAATTCAGAAACCAAGTAGTTCAATTAATCAGAACCGAAATAGCAGGAAGCAATAAGAAAGGGGGAAAAGAAAATGGTTTAATAAACCAAGTAGTTTAATGAAATTGAATGAAATCCTTTCAAGCTCAATACAGTAGTGGAAAAAGAATTAATTATTGATTGAATTTTCTTCTATATCTATATTCTATAGTTAGAAAAAGTATAGGAAGTTTGTAATTACAAGTTCATTACCACTATGCCTGAAAGCATCAAAGTAGGAGTGGCTTCCATCCACCAGTTAAGGTTCTGCTCATGGAAGCATAAAATCTATAATTACAAACTCATCAAAAGTAGACACCACACCAAGAACAAACCTTCCCCCTTAAAACAAAGGTACAGATGAATTAAAATTCTACCCTAAAAGAACCTGCAATACGAATGATAGTCCAGTAAGAAAGCAACCTAAGCATTCCCCGGTAACAGAAACCTGCATATGAAATTGCAAAGTTTAAAATTAACTCTTTGATCAACTATGTTCTAAACTTTGAGCAATCTTTTGTGATCTAACCATCAATAATGTCCGCCTTCCAAATTTTTCTATCAAGATTGATCCCAAAGCGATTGCCGGAATCTGCACAGAAAATCTGCACTATTTGGATATGCACTAAAGGGGATCACAACATTTTAATTGCACCTAAAATATTCAGAACTACCTGAGGAATGGATACCACTATAAACCCAGTAATACTTGGCACACCTGTCACCCATAATTTTATAATTAAATTTCAATTCATTGCCTTTCATATGTCCCATCAAAAGCATCATTATAGTCACATTTTACCAGCCAGTTCAAAAATTTCATTCATATAATATGCATATCCATTAAGCCCTCCAAATTGTTGCAGTACCATCAGTCCAATTCCAACCTATATCAAGTTTGAAACATATAAATAAATCACAAATCCATGTAGCAGAAATGGTGAAACTTGAGGCTACTATTTACTGCTCACAATGAGTAAATGAGAATATTTCTGCTGAAACAAGTCAAGGATTTTGTCTTCTGGGATCTTCTGGATGTTTTCAGTATAATCCTGTCAAACAATAAAACCTTTTCTCATTTTCTTTCTTCAAATCTAAAGTTATAGAGTTAAAATGATTCCTTTCTTACAAAAATATTAAGTTACTGTGTTACTTTGATATCAGCAGCCTCTTCAGAAATATTAACATTCTTTCCCCTAAGGCGTTGTAGTGCAGCTTCAAATTCTTTTTCTCGGCCAATCTTTGCCTGCAGACATTTAGCTAAATATTTGGAGTCCATTTGTAGGAACATATTTTTAACTTGCAAGAGGTTTATTGAATTTGATGTGAACATATTGTAACTCAATTTTCCCTAGATTAAAAAAAAAAAAAAAAAAAAGGATTAGAATTTACTGTTTTTCTTTCTCCTCTTAATGCACCATGTATGTGAACAACATTTACACACCAACAGATTTTTGAATTGCACTCACCAGCCATCTAGGGGACTCTGGAATGAAGAATAGACCAAAAAGTAGTAATAGACATGGAATAGCTCCTGAAAAACAAAAAACAAAAAAAGAAAAAGAATCATAACCATTATGAAACTATACTGTTGAAATATAATATAACAGAAGGTGGAAGAAGCAACCTATTAGAGCCAAGCCACGCCAGTTGATGACAGAACCAATCAGATATGCAACTGATACACTAACAGGTATCATTGCCTGTGTAACAGACAATAAGGAGCCACATAAGGCAAAAGTACACATTGAAGCTAACATATTGTAATTTAAGGATAATTTTACCATAGAGACTGACGTAATTCCTCCCCTAAGATTCTTGGGTGTGATTTCTGATAGGTAAGTAGGTGCCTGTTCAGCAATGGAATTCAAATCCCATTATCTATCATATGCACTTTTAAGTTAATGCATTTTGAAATCCAAATTTTTACATAAGTTACCACGTAACAAGTCAGTCCATATCCAAATCCCAAAGACAGTCTTCCGAGGTCGAGCAACCAAGCACCCTTTCAATAAGTACTGAACATTTAGTAAATGGGTTGAAAGCAAATAATATGATATATGATTTTAACTAACAAATGTATCCTAATAATGTTCAAAAATTATTTTCCTACTCTTTTTGGCCTTTTAGGAAGTCCTATCTAATTTTTTGGAAATTAATGTATAGTATTTATATAGAAAACATGTACTGCTTATGGTTATTATTATTATTATTATTATTATTATTATTATTATTATTATTATTATTATTATTGGTATAAATGACACCTGCTGGGAATTTCCCATTAAAACAAGAAACTCCGAACAGAACCATAAAAGACCCAAAAGTTCTCTGCTTTTCTGCAGCGGCACCAGCACTGCGTCAAAGAAACAGAGACAGTTCTCGACAACTATTAGTATAATACAAGAAAAATACCATATCACATTTGTAACACATGATAGTACAAGGTGGTACAAGATAATACAAAGACAATACAATGGGTCAAAAAGTGGGCCTAGGCCTGATATTCTAACAGCACTCCTCAAATCTCAAGGTGGAGTGTGAGAGACTATGGATACAAGATCATCAAAATGCCCTCGAGAGGGTGACTTTGTGAAGATGTCTACAAGTTGATCACGAGACCAATAGAGTGGTATAGTGAATAGACCGTAAGAAGAAGGTGACAATCGATCTCAATATACTTGGTCCGTTTGTGAAAGATATTATTATGGCAATCTAAATGGCACACACTAGCCCTTGCAAACAAAGGAGCTCCAAGTTAGTATTGGTAACAGCTCAATATTCAGTCTCAGAACATTAGAGAGCAACAAAAGTCTAATTCTTGTTGAACCAGTATAAGGGAGAAGCCAAGGAGGAAGCAATACATGGTGGAGGAACAGTGATTTGTAGGGAAGGATACAAAGCATATAAGCATAGTGAGTAAAGCGTGGAGTTGCCATGAACTAGCTCACTTAATGTTCGGCTTATGGGATATTAGAGCAAGTGACATGGAGAGAGGTGATCCAAGCTACGAACGAGCTTGCAGTACTGAGTGGAATCTGTTTGTTTATTTAGAGCCCTTGAAAATCAGATTAGTTTAATCTAATGAATTAGCTAAGTAGTTACTTATGTTAATTATTTAGATTTAGGTTAAACTTATGCAATCATATTACTTAGTGCAAAAAATTAAAGAAGACAGTAATATGACGACTTAGAAAAACTAATGAAACAAACTATTTCAAGGTAAAAACTTGGGGAGGATTTAACCTAGCTATCCTCAAGGTAAACAAATCCACTATGATAGAATGGAAGATTACAATAGATTCAAACCCTAAATCTAAAATTACCTCAAGTAAAACTTACTAACACGACTACGTGCAACTTCAAATCTACGGACTCTTCTATCTTGGATTTGCTCAACATAAACTCCCGATTTTTGACTTTGAGATCCCACTCAAAAGTTTCAGATTACCATCAGTAGTAGATCTTTATGTAGCAACTTGTTTCCACAAGTTCTTGATTGTAGATCTCGTTCCGGTAGATGCTTGTTGAGTTAGAAGGTATAAAACCTCTCAAATCTCACAGGAGTAACTCACAAGTCTTCCAAGAGACTCTAAAATGTAATTAGGGTTTTCCTTTTATACCTTGTAATGTAGGATTGAAACCCTAAACGTTTTCATGGGCTTGGACCTAATTTAAAATCTGCAGAATCAACTAATCTGCGATTTTCGATTAGTCGAGTCTGATTTTCGATCGGTTGAGCTTCACGGAACTTGAACTCTCCTTGTTGCGGCTTGAATGTTCTTAAATCTTGATTGTACTATCTTGAGTAATGTCTAACACCTAATCTAGACATGTTTTTGTTATTGGTTTGCCAACATGCACAAAATAAGAATCTAAATGTTTAATCCTAAATATTTAGAACCTAACAATCTCTCCCTTTGGAAATCCTTAACACATACACATGAATTGCTCAACTCAAAAACTGACCCAATTACAAAGTATTGCCCTAATACAATTCTATCACAATCTACTATCTATCCATTGCTAAAATAGGTAGCAGTTGATGAAAGAATTAACATGTAAATTCCTAAAACACTCAAAACAAACCATAAACACGTGTGGAAAATACAGTGTAAATCAAAAAATTGAAAAAGTGAACTTGAATTCACAAAATATAATTAAGAGACAAATATCAAATGAAAAATATCATCATCAAAGTATCAACATATCAAACCATGTTTGTGAAACAAGAACAAAAAATACATATCAAATATAACAAAAAATATACATCTCACTTCCTAGCTATCTCTCCCCCTAGCTATAAAAGCTACATCAAAATGCTCTCCCCCTAAGTACAAGAGCTATTCACTATCTACTTCCCCATTTTTTTATGCATTGCCAAAGGCAACTATCAAGAATTAGAGGGTGGAGGAGGTGGAAAAGCACTCCTATACTCAGTAAAATCCGCTCTTAAAGCAGCAACCTCAGTAATGAGCTCATCCAAAAGCTGTCCATATGCTGCCTGAGTAGTCATAAAGGTCTCCATCATGGCACGAAGAGAGAGAGGAGGATGAATAGTAGATAGTAAGAGCTACTCAATATCTACTCCCCCTTTTTGTTATGCATTGCCAAAGGAAACCATTAAGAATCAGAGGGTGGAGGAGGTGGAAAAGCACTCCTATACTTAGTAAAATCTGCTCTCAAAGAAGCAACCTCAGTAATGAGCTCATCCAAAAGTTGTCCATGTGCTACTTAAGTAGTCATGAAGGTCTCCATCATGGCATGAAGAGAGAGAGGAGGAGGAACAGTAGGATCAACATCACTAGTCTCAACATCGACCTCATCAACACCATCATCAACAACAACAACTGTAGGATCAAAAGGAATCTCCTCATTAAGCATATCTTCAATGGTAGTCTCCACTCGTGGTTTCTCGGATAAACTAGCACTTGGTTCAACCATCTTCTTTTGTGCTTGTCGCTATCTAAGAAAAGAAGATCCGATGGGTGCGGTGAGATGAATGGAATCAAAGGCAGGAAAATCATCAAGCACTAGATAAGCTAGGACCTTACTAATGAAAATAGGAAAGAAGAGACGATGCTTCTTAGACTTTCGCCTATGTACTGCAACTATAGTTTGAATAAAAAAAGATGGAAAACAGATAGGACCATCAGTACTAAGAGCATACAGAAATATACATCTATCAATAGGAATAGTATGCACATGATAGATTGGAAAGAGATTATGACATACTATCCTAAACAACATGTAGTTGTACTCTATTAACTCACCAGATTTAAGTCTTGGTTCAGTTCCCCAAGAGACAGATCTTCCATAAAGAAGTGTCATAACATCATCAATATGAATAGACTTAGTGTATACATATGTAGGTCTACGGACAAGAGGCATACCAAAAGCTTCAGATACTATTTGCTTAGTAATATTAAACTCTTCACCTCGAATCCAAGCAATTAGAATGTGACCATCGAATGAATCAGACTAAATAGAGAGATTCGAGTAGAATTCTCTAAACAAATTAGCAAGAGGGGGTATTAGAACATGACAAGGAGGCAACCAACCTTTAGACTCTAGATTTCGATGAATAGAAGGATCTAACTCATCTAGAATGACTTGTCTTTCACCCCAAATAGACCTATACTTAAACAGAGTATCAAATTTTTGAAAATTTTGAAACACATGAAACCTAGTTTGGTCAAAGACCTTAACTGGTTCAGAAGTAGACTTGAAGACTCTTTTGGCTTTAGTCTTAATGTTTCTAGACTTCTTAGGGCCCATTACTAGGATCTAAGGAGTTGGAAACAAGAAAAAAACAAAACACAAAAACCAAGGTCAAACTGCATTAGAGAGAATTTCAAAACAATTTATACATGCAATCTTCAAAATCTATATGATGCATGATGCATAGACACAAGTTATGCATGAACTAATGCATTAACAAGTTCAATTTTCTCAAAATTTTGAAAAATTAACCCATAAAATCAAGTTTTATGAAAAAACTCCAAATTTTGAAGAACATAAACCCTAATGATGTAATTGAAGGTAAAGAGGGAAGATTTCATGATACTCTACTTGGCAAACAGGTGAATTATTCAATTTTTTAAAAACACACAAATTGAGTGAATGAACATCACAACAGTTATAAAACATGTTATAAATAGTAAATTAATCAATAACAATGGTCAATTTTAGCCAATTTTACCCAATTGAACAAAATCCCTAATTTCCTCAAGAACACATGAACCCTAATTTCGAAAATTTTCAAAATCCATGAAAATTTTCAAATTAAACCATAGGAATCTTGTTTATATTATACATACACAAAAACCCATTGGTCATTTTGAAAAAAAAAAAAAAAAAAACATCCAAACCATCAAAAACCCCAAAAATCCTCAAGTCTTAAAACTTTTAAAAATTTATACAAAATGCATGTAGTGCATGTAAATTAATCAAAATGAAAGGGTAAAAGAGTCATATCGGGTATGTAGATAAAAAACCTTTAAGCTTTTGACTTGGAAACGACCAAAAAAAAAAAAAAAAATTGAATGTAGAGGAATCGAGAGGAGTCGAAAGGAAGAACACAAAATTTTGAAAAACTGATCTGATTCCTTTTAAAAATTTTGAAAAACATGACATTCGATTGGTCGAGAGAAATCGAGAAGTGATCAATGTTTTAAAAATAGAGTTTGACTGATTAAATAGGAATTGAAAGAGATAGTGAGTTTTGGCCTAAAACTTGCTTTCTTTTTTATCGATCGAAAAAGCTAAAACTCAGAATTTTTGAAAAACTCGAAATTTTCTACAAAAATACAATTCATAACCAGTTTTCATGATATTAAATGCACTGATCTTCTTCAAAAATTTAACTTTCCCTCTCCAAAAATTTCGACCCAAACCCTAAAAAGAGTATTAAACATCACACAATGAATAATTTCGGATGGCCATATTAGCTAACGCACAATCATATGTACAAAGTTTTACAAAGATTTGCGTGTAGTGTGTGCAACTAGTAAGTGTATAAGATACATAATAGGTGATATGTAGATAATAATCAAGCAAACTTTCTACATCATTAATCATATTGGTTTAAAAGTGACAATCACCTAAAGAGTTACATCATATAACTCTCACATCTCCTAGAAAACATGCTTGCAATCATGTAAAAGCATTTTGTTTCTTTTTGCTTTTTCTTTTTCTTTGTTTTCTTGTGAATTTTTCTTTTAAGCACAATCAAAGATATCATGCATGGGCATATAGGAGATAGAAAAGAAAAAACCTTTGTTACTCATCCTTATTTTTTTTTAAAATAACATCTCGTTTAATTCTGTTGTGCAAGTGCTACACCTTACCGAGCATAGGTTTTATAATTTGCACACAGGTATTCATGACTGGTCAGTAATAGTAGTTAGATGGTTATTTATAGATTTCTTTTTAGGATTTTCTAGTCCTTACGATCAAAATATGTGACATTAGAATCAAGATCATTTGTTTAAAAAATATAAACAGCTCAAACAATTAAGCACTACATAGCAAAAACTAGCAAAGTGCAGAAATAGCTCATTAAAACTTAACAAGGTACATAATCATGAAATGCAAATTTCATTGGTCAACCTTAATTACACACTTAGTGGTGTGCAATACACAATTTTTTTTCTATTATTTTCTATTATTATTTTTAAATCCTAATCAACCCTAGAATGAAATGCAAAAAATAAAAATAAAATAAAATTTTAAGCAAAAAAAAAAAAAAAAAAACATTTTGGTCCAATGGAATAAGGGTTATAGCACGAAAACCATGTCAAACAGACTCAGTGAAGTTGAGTCTTTTGCATCCACACTTTCTTAGATGTAGGCCTAAAGTTAGAGTTTCTAGACACATGAGATTTCTGATCAACTCCAGCACTGGTATAGAGACTAAGAGCCTTTACTAATTCACGAATAAGTGTCATGGGATCTTATGCTTTTGGCACAGACACTTTTCGTTTGATTGCTTGCTTGGTTGCATGCAACTTGAAATAGAATGGATGAGTATGCCCAACTCCACCACAGAAGTGACAAAACCATTAAGGTTTGTGTTGTTTCTTACTTATAGGATGAGTAGATTTCTTGGGTTTTGTTTCACTAAGATCTGCTCTAATTCTCCTAGTAGCTAGGACCTCTTCCTTAGGTATTCTAACATCAGGTTTGGACATAGATACAACAGGGACAAACTTGGGAGGAGTCATAACAGAGGATAAATCACTCTAAACAAACCCTAACCCTGTCTTATCAGATGCATATTTTTGAACATTCAATATGTTATCAAGTTTAGAAGTAGAAGTCCTATCAAGTTGTTCTCTAGCAACAAGTAATTCAAATTCTAAACTATTAACTTTTTCAACCAAAGACATGTTCTCAATATTAATAGCAGTTTTAAGTTCATTGGCATCAAACAATTTGACCAAAAGATTCTTCTTTTCATGTTCAAAAGTGTCTATCTTTTTCAATCATAGTTCAATATTCATGGCATCTTTTGTTGCAATTTTGCAAAGCCTGTTGTATGCTTCTTTCAAGTTAGCATTTTTAGAGAGTTCCCCATCATAAGGGTTCTCATAACAATCTCAGTTTCACTTATTACAGCTGTAACAGTGAAGGCCATGAAATTTCCTACTTGATCACTTTTAGACTCGTTATCAGTTCTTTCATCATCACTAAGAGTAACAACCATAACTTTACTCTTTGACCTCAAAAATATGGGACATTCATATTTAAAATGGCCATACCCTTGGCAATCAAAACATTGTTAGAAGATTGAACAACTTTATCTTTTGATTTTTCAAAAACATTATTTTTTGTTGTTTCGTTCTTCTTCACATTCTTAGGGTTAGCATTATTTTGATTTCTTGCCCTTCTATTATTGTTTCTTAGAAAATTTCTAAAGTTCTTGGCAATATGAGCAATCACTGTAGAAGAGATCTCATCATCAAATCCATAATAATCTACATCATCTACAGATTTTAAAACCATAGATTGGGTTTGCTAGTCTTGGGTAAGTTTAACACATAGGATTAAAGGGATCCTACAAGTTCATTAACAGGAATGGTTTCTACATCCTTGTTCTTAGTTATGGCAGTCACTTTAGATCTAAAATTTTCAGTTAAAGATCTAAGAATCTTCTTGACTATCTTAGGTTGATCATATATTTCACCCAAATTAAAAGCTGAGTTTACTATGTCATTCAATTTGGCATAGAACTCATCAAAAGTTTCATCATCTGCCATTCTAATGCTTTCAAACCTAGAGGTTAACTGTTGCAATTTATTTATTTTCATAGTCTTAATTAGTGCGTTCATGCATAGTTTTCAAGATATTCCAATCATTGTGAGCAACATTTACATTAGAGATCCTCTTGAATTCTTCTATAAAAACGACATTGAATATTGCATTTATAGCTTTGCTATTAAAGCTTGCTGCTTCTTTTGAGTAGTAGACCATTGATCTACAGGAGTGGCCAGTCTTTCCCAACCATTTTCCATAGACAACCAAATCCTCTCATCAAGAGATTTCAGAAAAGCTTTCATCCTCACTTTCTAGTTGGCATAATTATTTCCATCAAAGTGGGAGAGATCACAAGAAAGTGACCGTGTCCATGATAGTAGGGGTCAAGGATTAACTCAAAGTAAAACTAACTAATCAAGAGCTAACCCGCTCTGATACCACTTGTTTATTTGTTTAGACCCCTTGAAAATCAAATTCGTTTAACCTAATGATTAGCCAAGTAGTTACTTAGGTTAATTATTTAGATTTAGGTCAAACTCATGCAATCATATTACCTAGTGCAGAAAGTTAAAGAAGACAGTAATATGATGACTTAAGAAAACCAATTAAACAAACGTTTTAAGGTAAAAACTTGGGGAGGATTTAACTTAACTATCCTTAAGGTAAACAAATTCACTATGATAGAATGAAATATTATAATAGATTCAAACCCTAAATCTAAAGCTACCTCAAGTAGAACTTAATAACATAACCATTTGCAGCTCCAACTCTACGGACTCTTTTATCTTGAATTTGCTGCACACAAACTCCCTATTTGTGACTTTGAGATCCCACTCAAAGGTTTCAGATCACCATCAATAGTAGATCTTTATGCAGCAACTTGTTTCCACTAGTTCTTGATTGTAGATCTTGTTCCAGTAGATGCTTGTTGAGTTAGAAAGTATAGTGATAGAAATTTAGACCCCTTAACCCAAACAAATTAGCCTAATTAATTAGCCAAGTGATTAACTTAGTCAAATTATGCAAATCTAGGTTATCACAATCAAATAATCATATCAAGAATATAAAACAACGGAAAAATAAATGACACAATGATATGATGACCCAAGAAACCACACGGTAAAAACCTGGGGAGGATTTGACCTAGCTATCCTCAAGGTAAACTTGAATCCACTATATGAAAGAATCGAAGTTCATACAAAAGGACTTACAAGCACCCATGCTCGACTTCCTAATGCTACCCACCAGTAGAATTTACTGACACAACCACGTGCAAGCTCCGAATCCACGGACTCCTTCTTTCTTGGATTCTCCAATAAGCTACAAGCACCCACGCTTGTTATTCTTTAAACTCCAATGGCAGCAACTTTGTTGATCATCAAGATATTAAAATAATCTCTATCTTGAAAACCCTAAGTTTATGTGAAGGAAAGCTCCTCAAGGATCTCACAAGAGATTCACACAAACAGCAATGTATGAGCAACAATGCAACAAGAGCAACTCTAAAAACGTGGCTAGGGTTTTACCTTTTATACCTAGGACAAAAACAGAAAACCCAAAACGTTTAATGAGTTAGGGCTGAGTTGGAAAATTCTGCAGAAAAGCATTCTGGCCGACTTTCGATCGATCGAGTCTAACTTTCGATCGATTGAGCCAAGCCGAAAGGCACCAATGCATCTGCAGCCTCTCAATTCCAACTTTACAATAATTAATCAACTTTGAGCAAGCCTAAATAAGACTAAAGACATTGTTTTGATCATGGTTTGCCAATAATTACACATTAGAGTTCTAAATACATAAATTCCTAAATCTTTAGAACCTAACATGTAGAAACCTCTCAAATCTCACAGAAGTAACTCACAAGTCTTCCAAGAGCTTCTAAAACGTAATTAGGGTTTTCCTTTATACCTTGTAGTGTAGGACTGAAACCCTAAACATTTTCGCAAGCTTGGGCCTAATTTAAAATCTGCAAAATCAACTTATTTGTGATTTTTGATCGGTAGAGCTTCACAGAACTTGAACTCTCCTTTCTGCAGCTTGAATGTTCTTAAATCTTGATTTGTACAATCTTGAGCAATGTTTAACACCTAATCTAGATATGTTTTTGTTCTCGGTTTACCAACATTCACAAAAAGAGAATCTAAATATTTAATCATAAATATTTAGAACCTAATAGAATCACGTATGAGTTTCCATCGTTTGGAGTCAGTCGATCATTAGGTTCTATCAGTGTGTCAGTGATCATGCTTTATGTGAATCTAACTTGTTAGAGGAGGGTAGAGTTTGCAACATCCGAGCACTCACAATCTATCACAGTAGAACTGTGGCAAAGTTGTGGCAAAAAATAGTTGTGATCCTAAAAGGACTCCTTATCTTGCATTATAAACAGAGTAATGCTACAGTCACATTTTTTTACAAAATATTGATATGACCAACATTTTATTGGTTTTTATCTAGACCCATCATTAAATCACTTTTATATTTACCAATAATTACTTACCACATCAGTTGTTTGTAAATATTTTTGTAAAATAGTTTGTATCTCTAGTATTATTCTTATAAACAAGCTTTGGTTGTAAGCACAGTTTTAAAAAAGGACTGGGCCATCTAGTTCAATCGAAAACTGGACCCTAAATTGGTCTAATAATAATGGTAAAAATTGGGAACCAATTTCTTTTCCAGTTTTTTTGACTGTCTCAGTTTTTGAAACCATAGTTATAACCCATCAATTGTTATTTGACTCCATTTGTAAAAGTTTCAGTCAGCAAAATGTGTGTGCTACCTTCTCATCCTTATAAGTATTTTGCATACCCATTGTCTCCTGGTTTTGCCAACGTATTGTATGCATGTTGTTGAATTAGAAATGCTTTATATAAACTTTGAAAAACTAGCATATGGAATCAAACAAAAATGATTAAAAGCAGAAGAGAAAACAACCTTAGCAAAATATATTGCGAGCCACCCCATTATGTAAAATATGTCCAGAATCCACATAGTCTACTTCAAAGATAAATAAAAATTCAATAGAATATTAATTAAGAGCTGGTCAATATATATACTTGTTAAAAACATTCAACACTAGTCCTACAAATGATTATTTGGTCATGTAAAAAACTCACATATTTACGACCAATGATATCTGCTAATTTCCCACTTATTACTGCACCTACCATTCCACCAATTGTCATTATGGAACCGAAAACTGAATACTGCAAAATTGAAGGGTGAATGTGTAAGGATAAATTGAATGATTATTTTTGTCTGTTTCTAATAATAATAATTCCTTGTCCGATGCATTGTCTGCAAAAGGACATGCAAACAGCTACGTACTATGAAGTAAAAGATATATATGTGGCCAAGGTTTACTGTTTTGGAGGGGAACATAATTTATTTAAATAAGAAAAACCAGCAATGATCAAGAGATATATTTCATGAATATATAATATATGTAACTTTTGCAACTAACTTCCCTCTACGTACCTCAGCCACCGAAAGTCCCAAATCAGCAATAATTCCAGATTCAGCAGGGGCCGAGTACCCCGCCTGAAATGAAATGCAATCACAACGCACAATTTCAGAGATGGAACCATATATGTGTGGGCCTATGTTCACAAAAGTTTGCAATTTGACCCCAAAAATTTTATACTTGGCCTCCCTCCAAAACAAATTGACAAATTGGCCTATGAAACACCAGGGAAAAAAAATAAATAAATAAAGCTGGACTATTTTGTTGTCAATGAATTGTTAATTGGGGGAAATGGGTATTAAAAATTGTGACTATTTTGCTGTGTAATAAATTTTTGGTAACATCAATTTTGTTGAAGTTTGTGGGGGGCATGTTTTTTATTTTATTTTTTATTGAAACTACTTTTTGGCACAATAGATTTATAAGATAGGATAATAATGAAGCGAAATAAAATTAAAACAATAATTTTTATATTGAATAAAGTACAAATTAATAAATTAATTGAATTTTTAGGTAGATTTAAGATAAATCCTTATAATTTATATGATTTTTATTTAATTTATAGATCATGGGAAAGTTAGCTATGTACAATGTTTGATTTTTTTTTTTAAAAAAGAAAAAAAATACAAATACTTAAGAGGCTAATACTGATGATTTTTACTGTATCCAACTCTAGTATTGATATCCATATTTCTTAAAATTCACAAAAAATAAAAATTAGGAAAAATCACCGATAAAATTAGTATTAGTTCATTGCAGTGTGATTCCAAATGGCGTTTGCAAATAGGAGATTATGATGTTAATAAATGTGATCTAATATTAAGCTGCTTCCGTGGACCTTGTACAATATCATTAATATTTGCCGAACCTATATTACGGTATGGACTCGTTATTTACAACGGTCTACAGCTTGGTGATGGGAAAAAATATACAAAGAATTATCTCATACATTCTATGAATGCATGTTGCATAAAATTCTAGATACATGCAATAGATGTAAGAGATACTGTGTACATATATATACCATCTATTTCACGACATGTAGGTTACTCTACATCTATTTCACGACATGTTTAGTGGCGACTCTACATGCAAGCCAAGTTAGTCACAGGACCACCCTTACTTGCAAAAAAAAAGTATATATACACTTACCAAAAAAAATATTATATGCTAAACTAACCTATTATGACTATTCTAATAAAATTTTTGAACTCCCTAACTTAAGAATTACAAAAATTTGGGTTCAACAAAAATAAGAGTAATGCTACTATATTCACAATATTTTTACAATAATTTTACAACAAATCTAATGTGATAAGTTGTTATTGATTTTAATTTGGGCCAAATACTAATATTATTTTTTTTATCTACTAATAATAGCTTTTTGCATAAGATTTATTGTAAAAATATTATAGACATAGCATTACTTCAAAATTAATTCTGCCCCTAAACATAATTCTTAATCTTTTTTTAAAAAAAAAATTTAAATAACAACAATGAAAAAATTATTCAATAAAAAACCTATTATAAAAATAAATAAAAAAAATTGTAACTCGTTTAACCTATTCATTAAAAATAATTTCTACTTTTCATTTTCCTTAAAAAATTGTATAAAGAAAAATATTGTGGTAATTTAAATTTCTTAATGACCAACTTAAATAAAATTCCTAGAACTGAGCCGCCAGTGTCTCCAGAGGCTATATATCAATTGTACTTACCACAAATCCACCAGCAAAGGCGCTACAAGCAGTGACAAAGGCACTAAGAAGAAGAACAGCGGTGACACCACTTGCACTTGCACCAATATCATTGGAACCAACGCCGTTGCTAATAATTCTGATATTACCAGGCTGTTGTGCAACAAGCAGAGACTCTGCTAGTTCCTCGTCTTCCATATGTTGCTATTTTATCAGAGACAGAGAGGAACAGAGAGACAGAGAGTAGAGAGTAGAGAGTAACTAATTAATACTTTGTGTTTGATAAAAATGGTTGAATTTAGTTGACTGACGGGTTAACCTGTCATTCATTCAATAATTTTCAACTATATCATATCATGTGAATCTTTTGCTAATTGATGGTGGGGTCTCGTTATTTGATTTGTTAAAAATGTCCTCGTGGAAATTAAGACGTGAAGTACAATTTATATGACAGGACATGGGATGTTCTTTTTAGGCATTTTGTAAGAAATTATCTTATGGTATTTGTATGCATGTGTTATAATATTTGGATAATCAACTTTAGTTATATGACATGTCATTAAAAAGAGAGAAATTGAAAATTGTTCGAACTAATTTAATTAAAAATTATTGCTTGAGTGAATTGACAAATATGTAATTATTTTTGGTAACTTAGGCACATTATATTTTTTTAATATTTATTTTTTTTAAAATGATATAGACAGAAGACGCAGGAACATGGTTTTGAAACTTGAACCGTTCAATAAACCGTAAAAGAGAGAGATTCAGGGTTTTAAAGGTCAGACCGAGGTTCAACCGAAGTTGAACCGTGATGACGTCATAAATAATTTAATAATTAAATAAAATTAAAAAAATGTAACAAATGTATAAAAGTAAACAATATTGATATGAAAATATAGAATATTTGTTCAAAAAAATAGAGAACAGTAAATCTCTTTCAAATATATTTTCACAACTTTTATATTTTAATACTTTTAGCCCAAAAAAATGTAACAAACCGAATGAAAAAAATGAAAACCTACTGCCATAATGCCATGATCCATCAGATGTCTTATCTCTCTCTCTCTTTTTTTTCTTTTTTTTTTAATAAAGAAAAAGGGACAAAACTTAGGTACAGTACCTTAGGTGTTGTTCCTTAGATTCCCTTCTTAAGATTTAACAATGCGACTATTTAACTAAAAAATACACTTCCATCCCATGAGAAAAAATGCACTTCAAATTTTGAATTTTAAACAAAACAAGAAACAACCAAAAAAATCTACAACCACTTATGTACATCATCTTATTTAATTTAAAAAATTATTATTTCCAAAGCAACCCACTCATATGTCATATCACCCTCTCTTCAATAAAACATCAGACCCAACTTGCCCCCACTTACGACTCTCTCCTCTTCCCTTTTCATCTTCTTTTCTCTTTCACTCCCCAAGATTCTCTCTATCCCCATAATCTCTCTTTACAAACACAGATTTATCCTCCCTCCGATAGAAACTAAACAGCAAGAACTAGTGATAATAGAGCAAGATCAAGTGATGATGAAGCATTTTGGCTAAACAAGATATCAGGCTCTGGCTTCTAGTGAAGAAAAACGAGATAGACCACCGCAGATTTTTTTTCAAAGTATTTGTTATCCAACCGGTAAAACCATGTCCGATCTTGCAAATCGAGAGGTTTGACCCTGGTCCAAGCAGTTTGCTGCAAATTAAAATTTTCGGTTTTATACTTCTAAGGAACCGGACTAATGACCGATTTCGGTTACCGCAGTCTGATCAGCCAATCTGGTCCAGGTTTTAAAACTATGCATAGGGAATGAAGAAGGAAGGAGTGGAAAGACAAGTCTCTAGGTGAAAGTTTCATACACATATACACTTAGATTAGGTTAGAGTAAAATTACTATCTTGTAAAAAAATAAAAAATAAAAAAAACTAAAGCGTAACATTTAATGTTGTTTTGCTCCTCTTAAGACACATCAGCACCACATCATCAAGCATTTAATTATTTTTCTCCTTATTAATTTGTCAATTTACAATTACACTGTCTCCAACATTTACTTACTTTTACTTTTTTATCTCCCCACTACTCTATACCTTTACTTTTCAATTTCTTCATCATTTTATCTTCCTTTTATTTTGATTCTTTTTCTCCCCATTTTTTTTACTATAAATTTTTTTCTCTTCCATTCAATCCATATTTTGCTCACACAAAAAGGTGAGTACTCTCTCTCTCTCTCTCTCTCTCTCTATATATATATATATATATATATTTATATTTATATTCTTTCTTTTGGGGGATGTTTAATTCTTTAAATTGATGAATTTTTATATTTAACTCTACTTTAGATTGATATGATTTTATTATATTTTAATTTATTTTATCTTTTTAATTTTTTTTTGGTTACATGTTATCCTATAAAATTATAAAATGATTTAATGTTATTCTATTACATTGCATAACTTGAATAATTTGGTGTTTACAACTATACATTTTCTTTTGAATATTCTTCTACTCATCTTCTTTTATATAATTTTTTTATTTGTCTCACATTCTCTTCCAAAAAGGCCATTGTTCTCTCTCTCTCTCTCTCTCTCGCAACTCAATTTTAGATGAATGATTTTTTTTTTTTTTTTTTTTTTTTTTGTGTCTCTACTTTTGGATGATACACTTTGGTGGTGTGTTTTTTTGAGTTATTTATCACATGTACTCTCCATCCCTCTTATAGTTTTGGTTTGAGTTAATTTTTAAATATTTTAGAAGTGACATGATTATGTATTTGAATGTCTCTATAAATTATTTGAGTAATATCAATTATAAATTTGTGATGAGGTTTGGTTATCATGATAATCTTCTTAAGAAAATGAGATATTCAAATAATTAATTTTGGAACTTAAAAATTTTAGTTGTAGGAAAAAAAAAACCATAACACACTATACAAAAGTTTGAATAATATAGATCACTTGAAAAAAGAATAGTATTTCTATCTTTTATCTCAAAAAAAAAAAAAATGGAATAACATCAATCAAATGCAACTAAGTTTTTCAAAAAATAAAAATAAATAAAAATAAAAATAATAGAATGATATATTTGTAGAGATGGAGGGATGAAAAATAACTTTAAAAATAATATCTCTAGTACATTTTAGAGAATAAATCATACATTATACCACGTTAAAAAATAGTTGTATATTCCCACACATTGCGTGATCCTGCGACTAGTTTACTTTAATTTCCAAATCAATTATTTTTATAGAATTTTATATTCCAAATCATTTATTTCTTATATCAATCTTAGAAAAATAACCATAAAAAACCCCATACAGAGAAACAAAAAATAATTATTACATCATTTGTTTCTTGCATCATTTGTTTTTTCCCTAATAATAATTATTATTATTTCTTTCTTACATTTATTTCATTGAATGTATATTACACTAAGTCCACAAAAACCCCATACAAAGAAACAAAAAAGGTACCACAAAGCTCCTTTCGTTTAATGGCCACTCTACAAGTACAAGTTCTTGTGAGTTGGGGGGTAAGGGCCAAGGTTCAAGTCTATGAGAGGGAATTTCACACTCGTAAAAACTTAGATTATTCCATAGTAAGATTTCTACCTCAAATTTTAAAAAATAAAATAAAATAAAGGGGTAAAGTTGCACCGTGTAAAAAATAAAGTAGCCCCCACCACCTCAACTTTGCACATACCTAACTACCTTTCAAATGTCCATTTCTGTTGCCAAATCCTGATCATTCCATTTATGTTACCTTTTAAATGGAAATTACTAAAACTCCTCTTAAAAACAATCAAATTATACTTGTTTGCTTGTTTAGATCCCTTGAAAATAGATTAGCTTAACTTAATGAATTAGCCAAGTATTTACTTAGTTTAATTATGAGGTCTAGGTTAAACACATGCAAACATATTTCTTAGTGTGGAAAAATTAAAGAAAATAGTAATATAATGACCTAGGAAAGCCAATGCAATCAACCATTTCAAGGTAAAAATCTGGGGAGGATTTAACCTAACTATCCTCAAGGTAAACAAATCCACTATGATAGAATGAAAGATTACAATATATTTAAATCCTAAATCTAAAGCTACCTCTAGTAGAACTTTCTAACACAACCATGTGCAACTCCTACTCCACGGACTCTTCTATCTTGGATTTGTTGAACACAAATAGGGAGTTTGTGACTTTGAGATCCCATTTAAAGGTTTAGCAACACAAACTCTCCAGTTTGTGACTCCAAGACCACTTTTGAAAGTTTAAATCATCAGCTATGTATGATCTTGTTGTTGCAACTTCATATCTGCCAGTTCTAATGATATGAGAATGATTTCTGGTAGTGACTTTGAAAGGAGAAGGCACAATACATTTTTTAGAACTCACATAGTACCTCCAAAGTCTTCACAAAACGTGCCTTAGGGTTTCCTTGAAATATTATGTGAAATAGATCTGAAACCCTAATCACTTAATGGGCTTGATGGACTGTTGGGCTTTAATTAAATTCTGCAGAACCCGTCGTTCGATCGGTCAAACCTATTCTCTCAATCAGTCGAACCTGGCATGTTTCGAATTCTTGAACTTGTAACTTCCTTTTTCTTGTATTCTGACTTGCAACACCTTAAGCATTGTCTAATCGAACCTATAGACTTAGGAATCTATATCTAGACAAGTCTGTGCTCACGATTTGCCAATTGTTCTAAACTTTTAGAATTAACACTTGTAATTTGAAAAAAATAAGAAAAAGTAAAGCTTTGAAAAAGTAAAGTTTTTAAAATGTTGTACATAAGCTAAAATGCAAAAAGCCAGATTATATGTTTCCAAGCACACACTAAAGCTAAAATTTAGGCCTCGTCAATGGGCCGGGTCGGGCCGACCCGGCCCGTTTTTACTTGGCCCATGGGTCTAATGGGCTGGGCTTAGCGGGTCGTTGACTAGTCAATGGGCTGGGTCGGGCCGGGCTGGATGGAAAATCCCTAGCCCATGGCCCTACCCATGGGCAATGCCCATTTGGGCCTTAGCGGGCTGGGCTAGTGAGGTGGGTTTAATGGGCTACCCATGGGCATTTTTAATGGGTCTTCAATGGGGTTATAAAAATTTAACTAAAAAAATTATAATTATATATTATTACAAACTATCAAATTGAACAATTAAATCTACTAAAAAGATTCTATTAAAAAAAAAATACTAAGACATACCTCTTAAAAAGGTACTAAAATAAGATTAATTAACTTGTATTGATAAGAATAAATAAGTACATTGAAATTTTCATGAATATATTAGATTGAAAATAGTTGCATCACTACAAATGTGTACATCCCAACTAGGTTGGCACCCACACACTTGTCTATCATTTGCAATTCCCAATCTATTTGTGTTGAAACATCAAATAATTTTATCTAAGAAAAAAATTGAAAAACTTGTTACATAAATTTTATAACTATTTGCCAAGCATTATCTTGAAGTGGTGGATTGTTGGTCATGTGGTGGACTTCTTGGCATCCACTCAGGCCTTTCTAACTTCAATCGCTCAAATGCCTCTGCTAATTCTGCTTCTTGTTCTGCTTCTTGTTGTCTTGTGTCTGCTAAGTTCCAATCCTTTAAGCACACAAGTGCCTCAACAGTCTCGGGACTAAGACCACATCTCTTGTCAGATACAACTCTACCACCTGCAGAAAAAGATGCTTCCGATGCTACCGTGGAAACAGGAACTGATAATATTTCACGAGCCATAATGGAAAGTATGGGATACTTACTTTGATTTGTTTTCCACCAGCCCAATAAATCAAATGATCCTTCCTCATCAATTTCAAGTAAAGGTTGATTTAAATAACGTTGAAATTCCGATAACCCACCTGATGTTACTGAAGATGCTTGTTCTCTTCTTCTTTTAACCATGTGATAAGCATTTTGTTCTTCTTGGTCACCTAGAAAACTAGTAGAGGACAAAGAGCTTCTTGTGTTTTGTGTTTGGGCACCAATTTCGGAATTTTTATAAGCATTTCCATAATAATCAAATAATTGTGTCATTGAATTTTGAAATGATTGTATGGTCTTTTGAATTTTTTCAACTTCATCATTATAAATTATTTCTAAAAAAACATTCAACTCTTCAATCTTAAATCTAGGATCAAGAATAATAGCCATTCCAAAAATCAAAGGAATATCTCCCCAATATTTGTCAAATTTTTGTCTCATTAAATCTAACGTTTCATCAAATATTCCAAAAGTTTGCCCATAAAATTTTGAAAATTTTGCACAAATGTTAGTCAATTGAATTATAACTCTACAAGATGTTGGATAATATACACCACAAAAAATTTTTGTTGAATCATCAAAAACCTTTAAAAAGTCTCTTACAAGTTCTGCCAACAGCCAATCATGTTCTTCAATTTTTTCTAGAGGACAACGTGAATTTTGAGAAAGATGAGAATAATATAAATTTAAAACATCTTTATATTTTATTGCTGAATCTAAAAGAAGATAAGTAGCATTCCACCTATGAGGCACATCAATATTTATATTTTTTTTGTTTCTTTTCAATTCCATACAACATTTTATATACAATTCATATCTTGCTTGAGAACTATTAATATTACGAACAATATCTTTTATTTTTTCAACAGATGAGGATAAATTTGATAAACCATCTTGAACAATTATATTTAAAATATGTGCACAACAACGTATTCGAAATAATGTACCATGTAAAGGTAAGCTTAATTTTTCTTTTAAAAACATCTCTGCTGTATCATTATTTGTTGCATTATCAAGTGTTATTGAAAATATTTTATCAGTAATCCCCCAATATTGAAGTTCCTCACTAATAAGATTTGCAATGTTATATCCCGTGTGTGGAGATTCCAACATTTTAAATGATATTATTCTCTTATTTAAATTCCAATTAGAATCAATATAATGAATAGTTAAAGAGAGAAAACCTAATTTATTTCTTGATGTCCACAAGTCAGAAGTTAAACAAAATCTACCACTATGTGCATGCAAAATACCTTTTAATTTTTCTTTATAAAATTTAAAACTCTTCATAATATCTCTTTTTGCGGTGGATGCAGAAAATCCTTTATAATGTGGAGTAAAACCACGTTGTACCATTCCTGTAAAATCATGTTTTTCAACAAATGTAAATGGGTGTTCAGCTCTAACAAGATATTCTACCACTTCATTACGTGCATTTGCATCAGTGTAAATAAATGTAGTTAAATTTCCCTCCTTATCTTTTCCTAATTGTTGAAAATCTCTAATATCCATTTGATTTTTTCGTTTACAACTATTTAACATATGACGTTTTAAATGGTTAGTCCCCGCACTTGGGCCACCAGCCAGCTCGTCACCACATTTGCTACATATAGCTTTAATTTCTTTTGTTCCATCTTGTTTTATCCTCTCTACCCTATCAAAAATTTTCCAAACTTCACTTTTTAATTTTTTATTAGTAAAACTTGGATTTGAGCCAAGTGTAGTATTATTATTAGTTGGTACATTAGATGTAGGGGAAATTGGGGATGTGGGGGAGCCAATTGACTCAAAATGTTGCCCTTGCTCATCTAAATCATCTAGTATGATGTGATCATTTCTATGAGTCATTTTAAAATTTTGAAAACTAATAAAAATAGTGTATAAAAATAATGAGACAGCAAGTATATAATAAAAGTTATGAAAAGAAGTTACCCAATCAATCGAATTTTGAGACAAAGAGCTTCCACAGTTCCACTCCAATTTGGAGAAGTTGCTTTTCAAATGCAATTGGATGCTCAAGCCTCCAAGTTCCAAGCCTCCAACTTGAAGAATTTGATTATTTGATACTTGTAATTGTATAAATATAACTATAAAAATATAATACTATTCTTCTATAGAGTATATAACTATAAGAGGGCAAAAATAATAAGAGATGAAAAATTGAGAATAGTCTAGGGAGAGTTTGAATTTGATTTGAGAGATTTTTTGTGAGTAAAATGAGAGAAATGGTATAGGTATTTATAGATTGGATACTTGAACACACACACACACACACACACACACACACACACACAAAAAAACTGACTTTTGTATTGTTCAAACGGTAAGCAAGGAAATATATGAAGAATCAAATATTTGATTCTTCATATATTTCCTTTAATGCTTAACGGAAATATATGAAGGATCAAATTTGATCCTTCATATATTTCCGTTAAGCATTAAAGGAAATATATGAAGAATCAAATATTTGATTCTTCAAATATTTCCTGCTTAAAGGAAATATATATATTTATTATGCATATTGTATATTTATTTCATATTCTTCAAATATTTCATACTACTAAACTAATACCAAAATATATATATTTATTATGCATATTGTATCACAATCACTCCAAATATTTAGTGGTTAGTGTGGTCTTAAAGTTTTTTATAATGTCTAAAGTTCAATCCCTCACCCACCCAACACCAAAATTATTTTGTCATGAATTTTGGGCAATGAGTCGGGCTAACGGGTCGGGCTAATGGGCTGGGCTAATGGGCCGGCCCACCGGGCGCCCATGGGTAAAGAAACCAACCCATAGCCTGTCCCATTGGGCTATTGGGCTGCCCACGGGCTTCAATATTACCGGGCTGGGCTGCCCATTAGCCTGGTGGGCTAGCGGGCTATTGGGCCAGCCCATGGGTCATGGGCTATTTGATGACCCTTACTAAAATTAGAAAACAAATCTTATTGAACCAACCACGAAAATCATTGAACAATATAACATCAGAATTCACAAAAAGAAAGAACTCATATTGCATTGAAAGAATTATAGTCTTAAGGAAAAAGTTAACAAATGCCCTAAAAGTATTAGTTAAGGAAATATTTTTAGAAATTTTTTATGGAAAAAGAAAAAAAAAAAATTTCATGGACTTATATATTTTTTATGAAAGTAGTGTCAAAAATTTCCTAAAATTGTTTATTAGTAATTGCTCTAAGGGCATCCATTAACATGATCATTGTCTTAAAGCAAACATATAGATTATTATAGAATCACGAATCAACATTAAACCAAAATTCTTCTCAAAAAAGAAAAAAAGCATTAAACCATTAAACCAAAAATCAATATTTTAATTTCTTTCTAGTCATAACTCATAACCTCTTAAGTCTTAAGTCTTAACCTTGAAAATTCTATCAACCTTTAATTACTCAATTGAGTATTCAGTTATGCAAGTATTTCAACTACATGACCCAAAAGAAGCCCGGGAGGTTATGGCGCGAAAAATGAATGAAATTTTATCTAACTAAATGGCTCATTTCGAGATCCTAATTTGAAGAGCAACAATTCATTTGGAGCCACAAACCAATTCGGTGACAGGAAATTATTGGAATCTCAGGAAAAAATTATATCACAAATCACTATATCATATAATGAAAGTAAAGTCATTAATTTGTTGGAATTTAGGAACCTCAATGGTGGAGGTTGTAAATGAACCAAGTCGTTTATAAATAGCTTAATCTTGAGCCTTAGTTTTAGATTTGTTTAATAAATGAGCCAAGCCTAAACAAAAATAAATAAATGTTCATGAACAGGCTCGTGAACATTAGCACTAGATACAAAACAAACTGAGACTAGGCTCATTTATGAGCTTGATAATAAGCTTAACAATTAAATAGGCTTGATAATAAGCTTGATATGGGCTTGTTAATGTATTTGAGTTCGATTTTAAGCTTAAAAGCTTGATATTGGACTTGAGTTCAACTTGACTAGCTAATGAAAAAGTCAAGCCAAGCTCATACTTTTAGACTCTTTGACGAGCTTGACCTCGAACATCATTTATAGCTGAGCTTGAACATTTTATTTTACATTTATTGTTGAGCTGAACCTAAACACTCACTACTTGACAAAGCTCAATTCGTTTACAGCCTATAGAGCAATAGGCTCCTGTGATCATGCAATAGGCATGAATTGCTAAGCAACAATTGCTCAAGCCTCCAAGTTCCTAAATTTCCCCATTCTCCTAAAGATACAACCTTAGTTGCACACGAACACTTCTGTGCTCCCTGATGACTTGCATTTAAAGGTACCAAGTACTAACCACCCATTTGAGATAAATTCGTGGCTTAAGAAGATGGAAAATATTTTCACAACTATGGGAATTAGGAAGCACGAATACTTCATTTGGGGTGTTGTACCCATGTCAGACACTTGACACTCCTCAAACACTTGTACATGTGTGTCCTGGCCATCTCCTTTTTTTAAATGAAAAAAAATAAAAATGTAGGACACAACTGGGACAAGAGAACAAGAAAAATCTAATACCCTCTCACCAAACAAATAGAGTATTCATGCTCTGAATAGTTTTAATGCATTTGAAAATTTAATAAATATCTTAATTTTTTAATTTTTTTCTAATTTCCAAACATCCTTTAATAGTAAAGGATTTGCTTTATTATCCATTATTATTCTTAGTATGATATATAATTAACATCATATGGAAATAAATTATTATTAATTGTTAGGTTCTAAAAGTTTAGAACAATTGGCAAACCGTGAATACAAACTTGTCTAAGTATAGATCTTAGAGTCTATAGAGTTTATTAGACAATACTCAAGGTGTTACAAGTTAAAACACAAGAAAATACAAGCTATAGAAAGAAGAGTTCAAATTCAGTGAAGTCCGACCGATCGAAAATTAGATCCAACCGATTGAAAATCACAGACATGAAATTTCTGCAAAATTCTATTTCAGCCCAAACTCTACTTAAATGTTTTGGGTTTCAAGTGAAACACTTCTAGTATATAAAGGAAAACTATAACTACGTTTTTAGAGCTTTTGAGAGACTTTAGAAGTGCTCTTGTGAGATCTAAAAGGTATTGTGCCTTCCTTTTTCAAAGTCACTATCGAAAATCATTCTCATGTCATTAGATCCTGTATATCTGAAGTTGCTGCATACAAAATCAACAACTATTGATGATCTAAACCTTCAAGGGTGGTCTTGGAGTTACAAACTGGAAAGTTTGTGTTGATAAACCTTCGAGTGGGATCTTAAAGTCACAAATGTGGGAGTTTGTGTTCTGCAAATCCAAGAAGAGAAGGAGTCCATGGATTCGAAACTTACACGTGGTCGTGTCAGTAAGTTACTACATGAAGTAGCAATAGATTTAGGGTTAAATCTGATTGTAAAAACTTCAATTCTTTTATAGTGGATTTACTTTACCTTGAGGATAGATAGGTCAAATCCTTCCCAAGTTTTTACCTTGAAACGGTTCATTTCATCGGTTTTCCTGGGTCATCATATTGTGGTGTTATTTATTTTTCGCTACTTTGCATGATATGATTTATTTGTGTTTGACCTAGATCCGAATAATTAATTTAAGAAATCACTTGGTTAATATATTAGGTTAAACAATCTTATTTAAGGGGTTTAAATGAACAAATAATAATATAAAAATATATTTAATAATTATTTAATAGACGTATCATGCATGCTGTATCCCGTGTCAAATTCTTTCAAAAATTCCCGCATTGCCATTTTGTACATGTACCCGTACTTGTATCCATATCTATATCCGTGCTTCTTAGCATGGGAGGCACTAGTGAGCAGCATGTGAATTTTTTGCCATTTGGTGGGATGAGGGATAGAGATTGGTTGAATGAGACTGAGAAATAAGTCACATGGGAGGCATTCTTATAGGCATTGTATGAGCTCTACTTAATTTATTGTTCCTTCTTTTTTTCTTTTTCTTTTCTTTTTTTTTTGATAGGAAGTAAATCAACTTTATTCATTAACTGAAAGAAAAGATACATCATGAGATAATGCATGCTCCAAGAAACATGGTTCTTCTTCAATTTAAGTAACAAAATTGTCTACTTTGTTGTTAGTACCAAAGATTAGTTAGAATCAGAATTTTTAAGACTCATACAAGGGAAGATTGTATGTCTTTTATTTTACTAAAGATTATGTAGGAGATGGTATCTCATGTGTCTGTCGGATAAAAGAATTTTGCATGAGGCATCACAAACTGCTAGCTGTCACATGAAAACCTATCATTTTGATAGAGTTGAAGGGACATATCATGGCTAAAATCTCTTCCTTCAGCTGCACAGTATAAAGATAGTCCCATCTTGCAGTGGCAGTTGTGTCTAAATATTAAGAGAGATCCCAATCCCCAACTGCAATTTTTTCTTCTTTTACATAAATAATGAGGGTATTCTCAACACAGACAACACTCATCATCATAAACTACTACCATGACAACAACACAGACACACCCATCAACATGTAACGAGTAAAACTGGGAAATCCAGTGTGGCATTAATTTGATTAATCAAAAATAAATTTTTATTAGATTTGTTGTTACTGATGCAGTGCAACAAGCACATGTGATTTGGTACCCCTCTAGTGTCATGCTCCTCATTGCAGAATGTCAGTTAGTGATGATTGCATTTCTTCCAATGTTTGCCCTTTAGTCTCCAGTACTAGTTTTGCAATGAAAGGAACACCCAAACTGCAAATGCTTGAATATATGAAAAATGTTCCTGAAATGGCATTCATGCACAATTAAATCACCACTAGGAATAAAAACTCTGGATGACACAGAGGAAGAAACAAGTGAGAGGCATCACCCGCTGAGCTCCACTCGAATAAGAAGTTAAACGTGTAGGAAACAAGACAGGGTCACAGGAGGCAAACCAATTGACCAAATTGCAAAGAGTTCCAGCTGAGCCCTTCACATTTATAGGAAATATCTGGAGAAAGAGGAACACTATTCAGTATGAGCTATACTCATCGTTAATTTAAATTTCCATTGAAGTGATGAAGATATCAAGCTAATTAATGTTAACCAACCTATGAGACTATAATCCATGGTATTCCTACCATGCCAAATGAGTAAGATCCCATATACACCTGATTTCAGAATCAAACAGTTCAATTTTAAATATATGAGTCAAATACAAGAATATGAAATTATCACCGAGGGTTTGCATTTCACCAAAGTAGTGATGATGGTTATGTGTAACAGTGCAAGGATGAGAGAGCTTTCTCTGTCTAAAGAGTAAAGACTAGAAAACACTAAAAGAAACTGTAAATGAAATAAAAAAGAAAAAAAGAATGCAATTAAACTTGTACAAATCCCTCCAAACTTGACATTAAAAGATATATGTGGTTTCTGATCTACTGTGTTGGTTATGCTAGGGGTTCAGGAGTCAGCAGGCGCCAAGAGGGGACTCATATTGCATCCAATTGGCATCTGTACTACTATTGGTATATTTCCAGTGTTTAGAATACAGTAGAAGTACTCTTAGGTGCACTAAGGTAATTGGGATCATATATATTCCTATGATCTTTGTAACTCCTTCCGGAGTTTATAGAAACTCAATGAGCGTAGTCCTAGTGTGGGAAAACCACATAAACCTGGTGTTCTTGTGTATGTGCTTTGATCCCTTCTTCTGTTTTTATTGTTGGGGGGACATCAATTCAGAACAAGGTTCTTGCCACTGATCAAATGAAGAAAATTAGGCAGTTTTGGCTCAATGTCTTGCCACATTGCTCAGTTTAACTATTTTATTAGCTTACGTATTAAACGAAAAGGAGAGGGAAAAAATGCTACATAACAAAATATACATATACAAAAGAGATTGTGAAACCAAAAGTTACAAATGATAGTTAATAGTAAGAAGAAAGTATTAAAATGTTTGACAATTAAAATATCATTACCAATACTCCTACAAGGGCAAAAATGGGACTGACCCCTTTCCACCAGTTATGTCCTGTTCATAGTATATTGAAAATTACAAAGGGTGATTGATCAACACAGAAATGTCAAATGTTCAAGATAATGTTAAGGAACCTACAACAAGTATGCTAATCCTGGAAGGAAGCAACCTAAGCAATTCCCCATTGCAGAAACCTGCAAACATTGCAGATTCTCCTATTAAATCTTTGGTCAATTAAGCTCTAAACTTAAGAAACTTATTTTGTTGCCTAACCATCAAAATTGTTCGTCTTCCAGGTTTATCTATCAGTGAGGCGTCCAGAAAAATTGAAGGAATCTGCAGAGGCAATATCCACTCTTCTGAGAAATTCACTGAAAAAAATCGCACAATATTTTACATATATATATATATATGTTCAAGACCTACCAGGATAACAGCCAGCACTATAAACCCTATAGTACTAGAGATACCTGTCACCCAAAATATATATATATATAAACACACACACATGTAAACATACGTTTTGTGCTTTTTTTAATTTTGTATGAAGTTCTGTTAATAATCTCCATGGTTTACCAGCAGAATTAAAAATTTCACTCATATAAAACAGAAACCCATAGAGCCCTCCAAGTACTTGTACTAACATCAGCCCGATTCCAAGCTGTCCATTAATTTAGTCATTTCCATGGATTAGACAAATTATATAGCAGAAAAGGGAGTAACACAGGATATGATTGATTTTTTCAACACACAATGAGTAGATGAACATATTTTCGTTGAAACAAGTTCTGAATTTTGTCATCTGAGTTTTGTTGAAGGTTATCAGTATAATCCTGTACAATGCATGATAGACAACTGGCTCAGTTCTTTGTGTTGATGTCAATAATATGGATATGGTGAGTCCAAAAGAACTTCCAATGATCTGTTACTTTGATATCAGAGGCCTCTTGAGAGGTATCAGCATTGACTCCCCTGAGGCGTTGGAGAGCAGACTCAAATTCTCTTCGTTTGCCAATCTTTGCCTGCAGATATAGTTGCAGTGATCATTTGAGAATGTTGATGCATTCGTGTACTACCTTAAATGTGAACTACTGCAATTTTATTTAATTTTAACATGGTTTTAGCTTTGCTCATCCCAAAATGAAAAACAATGAGAATTCTGTACTCAACTAACAAAAATTTTAACTAAATTTCAATTGAACTCACCAATCATCTAGGGGACTCTGGAATGAGAAATAGACCAAGAAACATTAATATACATGGAATAGAACCTGAGAATGAAAATATGTAGAAACCATTACATAAGAAAGAACCATAACTTGAACCAATGAGAAATGTGAGAGAAGAGCCATAACTTGTCATGATTGTACAATGAAGAATGAACAATAAGACCCACCAAAAGAAAAAGTAAATCCCAATTGCAAAATGTTAATATCCAAAAAAGGAAAATTAAATAGGTTAAATTAGTAAATTTACATTAGAGTTTGAAATATATTTCCTTATTTTCAGTGGGGTTTTTAATTCAGATTAATGACCTGCCAGCAACTTATAGGTTTATTAAATTGACTAACCTGAATTCAAAAAAAAATAACCAGATAGAAGATTTATTAAGGATTTCGAAGGGAAGAAAATTGAAGGCTCAAATTTTTAATGCTTGGTCAATCTATTTATTCTTAAGGCAAGAAGTCTAAAAATATCTCCTTTATATTAATTTTAGTATTTCAAGATAAATTTTCTACAAAAAAAAGAAAAAAAAAATGGCAATTCAATGCAAAAGATACCTTAGGAAGTTTCCATAATCTTCTAACTTCAAACTGTTACTTGGCCATATGTGAAGCAAACTAGACTATTTTATTGTAAATCTCATGATATTGGGTTTGGCTATTTGTTGGAACACATGGATCATGAATGAAACTATGTACATACCTAGCTTTTGGTATTGAATCGATTAAAAAACTAAGGTTTTTAGTGACAGTTCGAATTGAAGATGAATGAATTTTATAAGAAATCAAAGAAAAATCAAGTCTGATCAAGGCTGATCATGGAGCTGTTGGATTTATGGGAATTAAACTAGGTCAGTTGGGGCCTTAATTAGTTAGGAGCTTTAAGATATCATTGAGCTTGTGGTTAAGAGCTAGATGTTGAAGCATAATGAATGGATCTTATTTGAAATTTATTTATGCTAAACACAGTATAATAAAGTTGGCATTTCGATGATGTAGATTGTTTTTTGAGTTTGTTGAAGAAACGAGACATGGGCATGAGCCATATACCCTTAGCAGTGATTTCCTTCATGCGGACGACGCATTAGATACCTCCTCGGTTGATGCACCCACACTTCACGACTAGAACATCCGACTGACTCCAACAACCTCTTGAAGATTTGAACTCTACATTATCACTAGGATGATGGTTCTATGGCTTAATCTCTTGATCTCACAAGTGAGAAACAACAGAAAAAATGTATCTTTTGAACTCACAGGTACACAAGATGAAATCTAAAGTTTTCTCTCTCTCTATATTGCTTACGTTAGCTGCGTTTCCAAACTTGTGAAAGTTGTATTTAATAGGTCTTTTATATTGTCTCTCTCATTAGGGTAGAAATTACCCACAACACCGCATGTAGTAATACACATTATAATTTTGAGTTCCCGATTTTCATCAATCAAGCCTCTTTTGAGGGATAGTCAAACTTAGATGAAGAGTAGTGGTATCTTTCTAAACTAATTTTCTTGAGCTGTTTATTGCAAAAATGGTCTTGAACAAGATGTAACTTTTATAAAATAATTAATGACACATTTGACAGTTACATTGTTATGGAATTTGCCAACTTTAAACCTAACGCATGCATAGTCTAAATTCCACATTCTATTCAAAATCACACTAAAAACTATTGTCTCATCATCCAATCAAATAATAAAACATTCCCCATGAGTATCTATACCCTCTATTATGGTGCTATGGTTTCGGATTATGTTAGCATGTTTTTATACCAATTGAATTACTATTGGAAAATCTGCAAGTGTGGGATTGTTGTCACATACATAACTTATTTAGTTGGATTCAAGGCATGATACAAAAATTTAGAAGGATTAAAGTTATTGACATAAACCCACCTCTCAGATTCTTTGGTGTTATTTCTACAAGGTACACGGGTCCCTGTTCGCAGTGGAATGATAATTCATTATCGGTTATATTCATGAGTATATGAATTTGAAAAATCAATATTACTTCATTTATACCACATAACATGGAATCCCATATCCAACTCCCAATAACAATCTTCCAAAGTCGAGCAACAAAGCACCCAGTTAGCAAGCACAAAACATTTAGTATTATGATATAAATGCAAATGAGTTATGTGAGATTAAAACTAGCAAATGTATGCAGATTGAAATCAGGTGCAACAGCCTAGGCTAAGATTGAGAGTTAAAAAGTGAAGAGGTAAAATTTTTTTTGAGAGGATTGAGGAGTAATTGCACCCTATGCAATACCTTAAGTATTGCATGAAATTCTAATCCACCCTTGTTAGGGGGGAGGAAAAAAATACAATCTTTGACGTATAATAAAAAAGGAAGATATGAAACCTTGGCAAAGATTATTGATAGCCATCCCAGGATGTAGAATATATCCAAAATCCAAAATGTCTACTTCAAAATATCAATAAAAGTAGAAAGGAATTATAGAATCGCTTGAGGTTTTTTGAGTCGAAAAACTTAACACCATTAACATTTTATAGAAATATGGCCTTGAAAAACACACATATCTACGACCAAAGGCATCCGACATCTTCCCACTTATTAATGCCCCTATTATTGCTCCAATTTTCATTATTGATCCAATCAGCGAATACTGCACATTTGAGTGAAAGATGTAGAAGTCAAATACATTAGCAGAAGTATAAAGAAACAATAGCAGTTTACTTAATTAAGTAGTGAAAAGCTAATGGATGAGTATTGATTTATAAAATATTTTTAGAAACATTTTATGAGAAAAGAAAAAATAATTGATTTTTTAAACCTTTTTTTATATTTATCATGAAAATAATATTAAAACTTTCTTAAAATGGTCCGTTAACAAATTTTCTAAGGGCACTCATTACCAAACCCAATTAATTAATCCAATTTAATAATTGAATATATATATATATATATATCTCACTTTCGACTATAAGAAGTTTTCTGACTTTTCTCCTCACTTGTCAAAACTAGCCATGGCGCAATACGCTTGATTATACTAGGATCTTTAAGACCACTGTTATGATTTAGATCGAGCGTGAGACTATTGATTACTCTAGTCATTTTTTTATAACTATATAAGCATTAGACAAACCATCCTTGTTGCCATATCTTATCCCATCACTATTTCCAAATTTCTTTCTCCACATACATGGTAATATCCAAGAGAGAATATATATGACATGGAATAAGTACATATATTATATCATACCCACGTGTTTCATTTGGTTCAAATTTTTTTAAAAAACTTTTCAAAAATTGTATTATATATATATATATATATATATATATATTTAAGCATTTTTATTTGATATGATTTATAGGTATACAAATTTGTATGTACATACAATATACAGTATAGTACGTGTGTTTTTGCTAACTATGCCCCATGTTTGCAATATTTGTATACCTAGTGGTTAGCAATTGTGTAAAATGATGAATGATGTACGTAACTAGCTAGCACTTAGCGATCGTAAATGAGATCTATTACTGTATATATATACTATTTGTAGCCAATGTTTGTGATGATAAATTTTAGAAACAATGTAATAATATTAATTTCATCCAACTTTCCGAGTCTATGTATATTTGTGTGCGCGCGCATGAGTACTTCACCTCTGCCACAGTGAGGCCCATATCAGCGATGATTCCATTCTCAGCAAGGGACGAATATACCGCCTGCAAAGAAGCCACAAACATCAATTTCTCAGACAAAAGAAAACTTCAATTTCATCCCATATCAGTTCATCATGTAACTCAAATAGTATCTCTAGCTGAATCGTAAGGCACTAATGTGAATTTATATAACTAGGTTACAATGTTTGATAGTACGTAAGTTTTAAAAGATTGAGAGTGTATGTTTGGAATGGAGAGAGATGGAAGGAGCTCCTGTCTCCTCTCACATTATCTCTTTCCATCTAAACACAATGAAAAGATCTTTTGTCCTAAAGAACTCATTCATCCAATTGAAAGGTAACAACAATTTTTTTTTTTTTTGGCATTTTTTTTCTTCAATTAAAATTTTTGTTTATTTTTCTATCCTTATTTTTCTATTATAAATTTTAGTTTTTTACTTGGAAAAAAAAAAATTGAACTTGACATTCTATCAAATCATATATGACAAGTTTTGAAACAATTTCCTTTGTCTCTATAGTTAGAGGCTTGCCCAAATTCTATTTTATAAACAAAATTATGTTCTCATATCCTTTTTGGCACTTGTGAAAAAAAAAAAAACCTTTGTGAACAAATTTTTTAAAAATGATAAATTGGTGATAATGACAATGACAGGAATGAGAGGAAAATCTAACTTTGAGAAATCGTTAAAACCAAATAGTTTGATGCAAAACATATAGCAGTTTCAATCTGACTCTATCGAACCTACTTAGTGTGTGTATATATATATATATGTTTTACTCGCTAAATTAAAAACAACACCAAGTAAAAAATGATTTTTGAAACATCATATGTTTTCCTTTCTTTTAGATATAGAAGCATTCAAAGACAAAAACACCGTTAGAGACTTTATTTATTTTTATTGTTAAAATAAAATTAGTGAAGCGACTAAAAAAATAAATTGAGAAAAAGATACTTAATTTAAAATTTTAAGAAAAGAAGAGAAAAGGAAAATAAAATAAATTTTCCAGTCCCAAAATTTAAGCATGTTACGATCAAGAGAAACAGCTTTATTAATAATATTGATACAAAAACTTTCCTTTGTAAAATGAATTCAAAAAGTGTCTATATATATATATTTGTACCGTAAAAAGTTTGATGCTTCTTCCTACCACACAATAGAAACATCAACATTTTTTTAAAAAAAAGAAACAAACACACACACACACACACACAAGAGAGAGAGAGAGTGATTCTAACACAAAAGCACACCACAAACTCCACTTAAAAGTTATAGTAACTTTTAAGAACATCAACATAAAAGCTTGTTCTGTGTGACCTTGTTTTGTCATATTTACTATTTTTAGTATTTATATGAAAAAAAAAAAAAAAAATATATATATATATATATATATATATGCTCATTCTTGTTGGAGAATGGAGAGGATAATAAATTTATTTATAAAAAAATTTCTGTCATGCATGGTATGTTGAATAACGTATATTGCAATAGAAAAAGTTTTCATATGCTCAAGTAAATCATTTAAAAGCTTAAAAGAACCATAGTTATAGCAATCTCCTAATTTCTATGACTTAGAAATTGGTCTTCAAAATCAAGATATATCATATAAAACACTGAAATTGCATAATTCACTCAAAAACTAAAATACTAATATCATTATATAGTTATAGCAATCTCCTAATTTCTATGACTTAGAAATTGGTCTTCAAAATCATGTTGTATCATATAAAACACTGAAATTGCATAATTCACTCAAAAACTAAAATACTAATATCATTATCAACTAAGGGTGAAAAAAGAACATAAAGAAAGTGTAGGGACTGAGTTTGAACACTTCTACTGTTGAGTGAGTGGACTCAAGCTCAGCTAGCCCAATACAATGAATTTGTAGAGAGCGGGTTCAAGAACTAGGCCCTAGCAAGCAGACAATGTCTAACGCAGTGTTCGCCACCATCGAACGCAGATGAATTGAAATTATCCTCAAAAGTCTGTCCTCGGCCTGGTCCGAGGAGCTCGATGGTAGTCTTTCTCCCATGAGGACGGTCCCCCTTTTTGACCTGTTTCTTCCCCTTATATAGTCCTTCTCCAATGATCCCTTTCCTCCACTTGTTGATCATCCATGACTCTCTCTGACAACCCGTCCCATCAGTCACCTTATCAATCCCCCTGTGAGTTGCAGCAACCGAGGCAGCACTGCCCAAGGGTCATTTCCTCATTAATGCTGCCGGAACATCAGTTATGCGCATTTAATGTGGAAGTGACAGCTCAATCCTGGTTATTCTCCTCGGCTGTTCTTCCATGGCTGACATGTTATACTGGTTCTTTCTCCTTAGATGCCCAGGAGGGCTGCCTATGTTGGCTCGTTACTTCCTCCTCCCATGGTCTTGGTTGGCCAAGGACAGGATTGTCCTCGGCGAGGGTATTGGGCTTCCTCATCCTCAACATGGGCCTTGAGCTTGGTACAAAGTGGGCCAGAGTTACCAGATTCTTTGACCCCACAGAAAGATAATACCACAAATAATTAAACTAAATAATTAAAAATAATAACATTACTTTTTATCTTCTATATTTTTTAATAAATTCGAATTTAAAATAGATACTCTCAATACAAATCTTTTTTTCCTAATTTTTAAGTAAGTGCACCAAATTGGACTGAAATGGATAGACAGGATTGTAATGGATTGAAGTAGACCTAACATAGCAAAATAGATTGTGCTAAACTAAATGGATCAGATTATTGGGCACATCATCATTTTTTTTTATTTGTTCTTCTAATTTGTTGATAATATTAAATATATTAACCAATTGACTTTACATATTCATCTTGGATGGCTTTTTTCCCCTAATAATATCTTGGACAATTTAATATATTTAATATTATAAAAAAAATTAGATGAACTAATCAATAATTAAAAAATGGTGACGTATCGATGATTTGACTCAATAATTGATAGTGTGGTAACATAAAAAATGAGTTATCTCCCATATGTGTTTAGTTGAGAGGATATAAAAGTGGAGAAATGAAAAACTATTTTTTTTTTTTTTTGTTAAGAAGAAAAATGAGATAGAAAATTTTGTTCATAAAAATTTACTTTCATATCTCTAATAAATAAATAAATAATTAGCAAAAAAATGAAAAAAAAAAACAGATATTAAGAAAAAAAAGGGTTGAACAAAACAAAAATAAACAAACAAACAAAACGGAAAATATATGGTAACAGAGAAGGACAAAAACAGATGCACAAAAGGGTATTACAGTCCGAAAAGTCCTTTTTGCGTTCCTTTTTCTCTCGTTTCTACTCAAGTTGGGAAGGAAATATTTTGGTGGACCTTAAAAGACAATACATGACTTTACCAATTTTTCTTCCACAAATTTATCTGTCCAAACATCCCTATAAATTTCATTTTGCCCTATTTTCTCCTCTTCTTTTTCTATCATCCCTAACATGTATCTAACCAAATATACTCCTAATAATGTCACTATATTATTATTTGTAATTTTGAGGTGAAAGATAGAAGAATCTTACTATTATAATTGAATGAATAATTATACATAAAATGGGATTATACTCACAACAATGCCACTAGTGAAGGCACCACAAGCAGCCACAATGGTGCTGATAACGAGAATAGCTGTGGCACTGGAATCACATGGCCGAATAGCAGCACCACCACCATTAGTAGCACCATGATTACCAACATGGTCATTGCCAATATCTACTACGTTGCTTGGCTCTTGTTTTACAAGTAGAGACTTTAACACCACTTCATCCTCCATCTTTCTTTCTTGGAATACGAAAGTAGTAAGACTTAAAACCTATATGGAAAGAAATAATGTTCGTGTATGAGAGAGAGAGAGAGAGAGAGAGAGAGAGAGAGAGAGATTACTATATATGGGCTCTCCTACTGTTCCATGAATAGCAACAATTGCGACTAATGGGCTTGGCCACAGCTCATGACGTGGCAAGTTGTGGTAGAGGTGTGGACCAATAGTAGTATCAACTGGACCAGTGTATTGCCAAGTATTCTCACTGACACCACCGCATACCCTTGATGTGATGGTCACTTCACAAGTATAAGTGCTTGTGGGATGTAAGAAGTAAGGGCCGAGGTTCAAGTCTCCAGGAGGGAGCTTCACATAAGATTAAGTTAGAGTAGAATTTCTATCTTGTAAAAAAAAAAAAAAAAAAGTATTGTCACCGACACCATAAAGTTATTTCTAAAGTTTATGCTATCGTATCAAGGTCTTGTTTTTTAGTAGATGTGGAGACTTTTGTAATTATATGGTTTCTCCACCATTTACCTTCTTGGAATTCAGAAGGGAGACAATAACTGAGTTTGTTTGCCATCAATTTTAGTTTTTATCTTTTAACTTTTAGCTTTTAGCTTTTATGTATAGTTCTTTAAAACCTCACTTTTTTCCACATTTTCTCACTTTTTCAAATTTTTTTCAAAGTTCAAATATATTTTAACACATGCAATTTCAGCAAAAAGTTAGATAAACCATTCTTAAATAGACACAATATATATAATGTGTAATATAGGGACTGGGTTTGAGCACTTCTACTGTTGAGTGAGTGAACTCAAATCCAGTTAGTCCAATACAATGAATTTGTAGAGAATGGGTTCAAGAACTAGGCCCTAGTAAGCGGATAACGTCCAAGGCAGGGTTCGACACCGTTGAACGCAGGCCAATCGAAATTATCCTCAAAAATCTGTCCTCGGTCCAGTCCGAGGAGCTTGATGGCAGTCATTCTCTCTTGAGGAAAAAGTTCATCCTCTTTAATCTGTTTCTTCTCCTTATATAGTCCTCTTCCAACGATCCCCTTCCTCCACTTGTTGATCATCAACGCCTCTTCCTGACAACCCATCCCATCAGCCACCTTACCAAAACTCCCAGTGAGTTGCAACAATCGAGGTAGCACTGATCAGGGGTCATTTCCCCATTAATGCTGCCGGAACACTAGTCGTGCGCATTTAATATGGAAGTGACAATTCAATCCTGGTTTTACTCCTCGACCATTCTCCCATGGCTGATGCGTTGTACTTTGTCTTCCTCCTTAGGTGTCCTGGAGGGCTGCCTATGGTAGCCTGTTACTTCCTCCTCCCCTGGTCTTGCTTGGCCGAGGACATGGTTGTCCTCGGCGAGAATACTAGGCTCCCTCCTCCTTGGCCTGGGCCTTGGGCTTGGTATAAAGTGGGCCACTAGGTTGCCAAATTCTCCGTTCCTACAATAGCCCCTCAAAATCCTGCTGTCCGGCTCCTCGGACAAGGAGGAGGATTTTGATATCCTCGGGCCTATACCGTGGCTTGTCTAGTCTGGTCCCAAGTCAGCGCTTGAAGTCTTTTCACCTGTCTAATGCACATTTCTGGCGCTTCAATATGCGGTACGCACCTGTATTAAATTTTGGCGGCTTCATACTCCCCACGTTCAACGGTGTGATGGTAATCCAACGGTGTAGATTTTTTGCTATTATGGGCGGGAAGGCTTGCACAGTTGTCTTTGGTGAGGGGGTAAATACCCATTTGAACCGGTCTGCCTCTTCACTTCTGCATTCAAGGTTTCTTGTGCACACACCCTGAATCCAGTCAAGTTCCTAACCCAATTCGTGTCTCTTCACAGCCTAAAAAGCCTATTCTGAGCGCTTTCCCTCATTTCTGTAAGTTTTCTTCTTACTCTATCTTATGCTTTTCCCTTTCTGATTTTCCTCTTCCTCCACTCCTCTCTCCTTTTTGCCCATCCCCGAGTCTCTTAGCCGTTCTTCGGGATGGGTAGGTTTAAGAAGTTGGTTAGGTCTCAAGAGGCGATGAAGGAGTTCATCGCCACCTATAGGATACCCGGTAACGTGGGTCTTAAGTACTGCGAGGAGAGGGATTGGTATATCAGGAAGGAGGTTGGTGAGGTAGTGATTCCCATAATCGCCTTCCTTGAAGGTGGTATAAGGATCCCTATGGGGTCAGTGATAAGGGGCTAACTTAGGCATTTCCGGTTAGCCCCTACCCAGTGCGCCACTAACGTATTTAGGATCCTGAGTTGCATGGATGCCTTGAACGAGAAGATGAGGTTGAGGTTAACTCATCACGACGTGAATTGGTGTTACAATCTCCAGCACTTAACGGGTAAGTCCTACTACATAAAGACGAGGGATGATAGAGTTAGGCTCATTTAGTGTCTCCCCGAGTCTAGCAAGGGGTTGAATAAAGATTTTCTCATAGTGTCGGGGGAGTGGCACGATGGCCTTCACTGCCCGACAATAAAGGGAAAGCCAGGTAGGGTACTCGGAATGTGGGAAGGTTGATCTACTATGTTTTCACTATTTGTTCTACTTGGTTGTTAACAGGGACTAGCTTTCTCTTTTGCAGATCCTCACGCCTTTGAACGACACTTCAATTTGGCCAACAAGGAAGACTTGGAAACTGTACTCAGGGCAGAGGTGTTTGTGAATAAGGCTGATAATCAAGTTAAAGCCGCTCATAAGATTCTTGGGTACAAACCGGTTCAGAAGTCTTTCTCGACTCCCAGATACGTAATTAGAGCCAAGGCCCCTGGGCTTCGCTAAATCACTGTGGTAGAGCACGGGATCTCGTTTTCTGAAGGATCTTTCATCCCCGAGGGCGTCCCGTTGGCAGGCTCCTCCTCGTCCCACCAAGCTGCGGAGGCTAAAGGAGGAAGTTCGGGGAAAGAGAGGGAAATGGTTGACCTGGGTTCGTCCGAGGACGAATTTGGTGCATTCAACCAAGTCCACCTATCTGAGGATCCCTTTGGTGACTTGGACGATCCCCATTTATCCGAAGCGGACCTTCTGTCACCAAGGATTGGTACTCAGGCTGAGATGGGTTTTAAGAGACAACCCCAAACCAGCCTGTTCAACCTACTTGAGGGCCAACCGAGGAAGGACACGCCGAGGAAGCCACAATCCCAGCTTCCTCCTCCTCCACCCAAGCTTCCCCCTCCCCCACCTAAGTCTTTGCCTGCGCAGACTAAGCCATCTTCCACTCCGCCGACCTCGGATCCTCGGCCCGAGTCCACCGATCCGAAGAGGAAGAGGCCTTCCAAGGGCAAAGACCCAGTGGATGGGGGGAGATCTCGTTCCTCCCAGGAGGAAGATGAAGCCCACCGACCTTCCAAGTAGCTGAGGATTGGTGGCCAGGACAAAGGAAAAGAGGTCATTCAGCAGTCCGAGTCCCAGGCCTGGCTGCTCGCTGCCATGCTTCATGGGAAGCCTTTGATGGATGACGCCACCCTCAGGGACTTCCATGGAGGCGAAGGGGTTCACGTAGCCGATGCCCTGGAGAGGTCCCTGCTTCTCCCCGCTGATATGGTCGAGCTGGGGGGCATGAGGAGGCAAGTAGTTGCCCACAACCTCAAGAGGTACTTGGGCATGGTAAGATTTTCGACACTTATACCTTTGTTCATATTTTATTCCTCCGTACCCAACTTACGGTGTACTTGTTTCGAATTGCAGGCTATCCAGGCTACTTTTAGGCTGGACGAGGAGGCCGACAACCAGGGTAGAGTCTTGGATCAGGAGCGCGACAAGTACTTGAACGCCGCGAATACCCTTAAGAAATCTGAGGCTGATCTCAAGAAGGCACGAAAGGACCTGGAGGAGATGGCGAGGGCCCAGGATAGTGCAACATCCGACCTAGCCGGTGTTAAGAAACAGGCCGAGGACCAGACAGGGCACCTACGGGAGGTTGAGGGTCAGCTGCAGGTCTCCAAGGAGCATATTGCCGACTTGAAGAAGAAACTGGCTGAGGCAAAGTGGGCCAAAGGCGTTGCTGAGTACGCCAGGGACGAGGCCATGGGGGCTAAAGAATTGGCCGAGTTTGCGAGGATAGATACTGAGAGCTCTAAAGAGCAAGCGGAGGAGGAGGCCTTTGCTGAGGGAGTGGCTAAGACCGAGGCTAGTCTCAAGGCTCAAGTGCCTGAGGTGTGTAGGCGCTACTGCTCCCAGACTTGGAATGAGGCCCTCAACCAAGCTGGGGTTGAGGCATCGTCTGAGCTTAGGCGGGCTGAGAGGGTGTATTATCCCTCCGCCATTCGCGAGGCTACCTCCGCTGACCCTGAAGCTGGCACTGCCTCTAGAGCGACAGACGAAGGCCAAGCCAGCGCTGCCAATGATCCAACGTTAACTGATAAGCCTGCTGAGGAGACTGGGCACCAAGGGACGTTGGGGAAAGAGGAAGTCAGTAACCCAGCAACGCCCTAGGACGTGGTGAAGCCTCCTGCTGACTCCCAGGCTTCCCCTACTGACTCCTAGGCTCCTCCAGCCGAGAAGGAGTCTTCCGGAGTTGCACCTCCGAGCCAGGATCTCGAGGCGTCAGATGAAGCTTCTCAGCAGACCCCCAAGGACAAGTTGTCTACCAAGTTGAAGAAGTAGGCAATCCTGTCGGGCCACCTTACTTTGTTGACTTGTGCCGTTCTAGTCTTCCTTCCCCTACACCTTAATCTACTACTATATATTTTGTTTTGGTTTAAAGCACTGTAATGCTACTTTCAAGTGGGATGCACGAATCCTCTTTTTTTTTTTTTACTTGGTGTTTATTGCCTGGACTTTAATTATTAGCTTCACAATTTCAGAGGCTCAGCATGTTTTTCATTCTAAATTGGCAACCAAAAAATGTAAAGCCCCTAGCGATAGCTTCCACTTAGACCTTGATTGATAATTGAACCACCTTAACACCACGAATTATTTTTGCCGGATTGAACGCCGAGGGAACGTCTTTATAATATCGGTTCCATGTCTCATGAATTGGTTACTGTAAACGGTAAACAATGCTTAAGAAAGCTGTTAGCTGTTGATTATGCTAAGGGGTTGGGTTCAATGTGCCTCAGAATGCCTTAAGTGACGCTCATGGGCTTGTGTTTGTTTACTCCTTTGCTGAACGTAGCCAGTCCCTCCAGGGACCCGAGTCTGGGGGCTGTACAGGACCCTGGTGTTGCTGAACCCTTAGGTTCTTCTCTGAGTAGCTAGTTTCCCCATAGGTTTGAGTCCGAGGACCATGCAAGACCTTGGTTCAGTCTAGTACCCAGGTTTTCCTTGAAGTGGTTAGTTTCCCCATAGGTTTGAGTCCGAGGACCATGCAAGACCTTGGTTTAGTCTAACACTTGTGTTCTTCTATAAGTAACTAGTTTTCTCATAGGTTTGAGTCCAAGGACCATGTAAGACCTTGGTTCAGTCTAGTACCCAGGTTTTCCTTGAAGTGATTAGTTTCCCCATAGGTTTGAGTCCGAGGACCATGCAAGACCTTGGTTCAGTCTTGTACCCAGGTTTTCCTTGAAATGGTTAGTTTCCCCATAGGTTTGAGTCCGAGGACCATGCAAGACATTGGTTCAATCTAGTACCTAGGTTTTCCTTGAAGTGGTAAGTTTCCCCATAAGTTTGAGTCCGAGGACCATGCAAGACCTTAGTTCAGTCTAACACTTCATCGTCACTGCTCGAGGCGAAGGAATTTATCCCCAACGCTGGAATGTTCGCTTCTAGAGCGATAGCAGTCTTGGCCTCACCTTGCCGAGGATGGACTCCTTCTTAGTCTGGGCAATTGGCCCAATATTGACCTGGACGAGGGCGACTGGTCCCTCCACCTCTGTGCACAGTGGTAGCCCCGTTGCTCCAATTTTTTTTTTGCCACTTCTGATTACGAAGCGTCCTTTCGCTGTTCGAGTTGTGCGCCTGACGCTTCGGTGTGCAAGGCGTGTCCTCATTAATACCCTCGTGGATTAAAGCAAATAATGTCGCTGCTAATTCTTCTTTTGAATTATGTGCGGATTGATTCCCACCAACCTTCGCTTTCTATATAAGGCTCTCTAGGGGAATCATTCTCCCACACTTCATGAATCCTTAAGTTCAACAGGAACTCTAAGCTCTCAACCCTCCAAGCACCTTTGATAACCTTGTCAGGCTTGTGATCAGGGCTTGAGGGAATGGGACAGCCCTGGATGAGGGCAAGGGCAAGGAAGCCAAAGGTGTTCCTACCTTTCAAACAAGCAAAAAAGGTGGTCCTCCTTCCTCAATCGAGAACTGTGGCAGTTTTAGATCGCATCAGACTTTCAGTGCAGCAGGGCTTGGGCGTCATCCTGATGGTAGCGTGCCTGGCAGTCAGGAGGGAGGTCCATGAAGAACATAATGCTTTTCTCCGGTACGCGTCCATACCTGCCCTTCAAGCTGGTAATGACTCGCGCCTAGCTTACCCGCCGATGGAGGTTCGCAAGATTACATTACGTTCGGTGCCCGGGTGTTGCCGCCTCCAATGCTTAATTATCATGAGGCTGGGGGAGTATCAAGGGAACATCATGGGATGGGGCCATCAGGCACTTTCGCCTCTTCTTTCTCATCGCCGGTACCATCCATACAGGCTCTGAAGTTATTGGTAGCCTTGAAACAAGCTTGCCTCAGCCTTCCCCTCCTATGGTTAGCTTTAGAACAAGCCTATCTAAGCCTCTGCTTGTACATTTAGCTTTAGAACAAGTCTGTCCCAGCCATTGTTTGTATTTTTAGCTTTAGAACAAGCTTGTCTAAGCCTTCGGGCATATGATGTAATTTTCCTTTTGTTTAATAAAAAGGCTACAATGTTTATTTGCTTTTTCCTCTGAATCTTTTATTTTTCTGCAATAATCGCTTCTTGAGCAAATGTGTTGTTGTTTGTTGTTTTTTTTTTTTTTAATGGGACTCGGAATCGGTGCCGTTGGCAGTGACAAAGAACTGCCTAACTTTATGTAAGCCAGTGGTGTAGGAACAATTGTCCTCTATGCTTGCTAGTGCACGAGTTCTCCCCACAGACGGCACCAATTGTAGGGACTGGGTTTGAGCACTTCTATTATTGAGTGAGTGGACTCAAGCCCAGTTAGCCCAATACAATGAATTTGTAGAGAATGGGTTCAAGAACTAGGCCCTAGCAAGCGGACAACGTCCAAGGCAGGGTTCGCCACCGTCGAACACAGGCCAATCAAAATTATCCTAAAAAATCTGTCCTCAGTCCGGTCCGAAGAGCTTGATGGTAGTCCTTCTCTCTATAGGAAAAAGTTCCTCCTTTTTAATCTGTTTCTTCTCCTTATATAGTCCTCTTCCGACGATCCCCTTTCTCCACTTGGTGATCATCCACGCCTCTTCCTGAGAACTCGTCCCATCAGCCGCCTTACCAAAACTCCCAATGAGTTGCAGCAATCGAGGTAGCATTGACCAGGGGTCATTTCCCCATTAATGCTGCTGGAACACTAGTCGTGCGCATTTAATGTGGAAGTTACAGTTCAATCATGGTTTTGCTCCTCGGCCATTCTTCCATGGTTGATGCGTTGTACTTGGTCTTCCTCCTTAGGTGTTCCGGAGGGCTGCCTATGGTAGCCCGTTACTTCCTCCTCCCCTGGTCTTGCTTGGCCGAGGACATGGTTGTCCTCGTCGAGGATACTAGGCTCCCTACTCCTCGGCCTGGGCCTTGGGCTTGGTATAAAGTGGGCCACTGGGTTGCCAAATTCTCCATCCCCACAGGTAACATCTAATGTTTGCTAATAATGTATTTTTGAATTTGAGATTCGATTTTCCAATTTTAGCAATTTAAGCTATACCATCGCCATGATGGTTTTCACTTTTCAGAAAATAGTTATGGCCCATAAAATTCGCTCATATGTTTTTTTTTTAGTAAAAGGGTCATGTTAACATGTGTTCTTAAAGCAATTGTTAATAAATCATATCAAAAAAGTTTTAATATCATTTATATGAGAAATATAAAAAAAAACTGTCAAAAAAATTTATTGTTTTATCATTTTTTCCGTAAAATATTTCTAAAAATAATTCTGTAACCAATATCCCCAAGACATTATTAATAAAATAATTAATTTGAAATGGCCTTTCACATTTATTTGCATTGGCTAAAAGCACATTAAAGTTTGTACGCTCCTTTCTTCTCAAAAAAAAAAAAAAAAAAAAATTGTACACTCCCTAGGGGCCGAACAGATGCAGAGTATATCTTTATGGCTATGGCCCTTAACATCAAAGTTTCCTACATTAGATAGATGTTGTATTCCAAAGTCATGACATGAATAATGTTACATAGTCAGCGTGATGCGAGAGCGATTCGGCAATATCTTCTATACTATTAATAAGAGGATTCTTCTGTTTCGTCTTCAATTTTTGGCGTATCAGAATATCCTCATACAAATTCTGAAATAACATACCATTTAGCTTAATTTTTTTTCCTACAAAAAATGAAAAAAAGAGGGGCGCGGGGGGGGGGGGGGGGGGGGGGTGTTAAAACAGTAATACTATCTCATGTACAAAAGGGGAAAAAAAATTGTTATTCTCACCAGAATATCCTCATACAAATTCTGAAATAACATACCATTTAAGCTTAATTTTTTTTCCTACGAAAAATGAAAAAAAGGGATTGGGGGGGGGGGGGGGGGGTTAAAACAATAATACTATCTCATGTACAAAAGGGGGAAAAACTGTTATTCTCACCACCTATTTGTATTCAAATGTCTAATTCCTATCTTTATTTGTTACAAAATTATTTCTTCCAAAAAAAAAAACCTCATTACCTCACGTAAAAACTATTCATTCTTATCTCGAAATTCCTAGGGTTTTTTTTTTTAATTCTTTAAAGCATTCCAAAATTTTTGTTATCCAAATTTTATACAGTTATCACAAATCCCCACCCATCCACACTAACGTATATCATCTTTCTTTTATTCAAATCTCAATTTTTTTTACTTATCACAATTCTTATCCCAATCAATAAATTCAAATGTCCCAACGGGTTTCAATTTCTTACGAATCTCTATCTCATTTTTAAACATTATTCCACGTTACCTTACCTCCTTCTTTAAAAAAAAAAATACACACGGTTATTTATATATCACTTTTAAGCATTATAACACTAAACCAAATAAATAAATAAAAAGAGCATTATTGCATGCGCAATGAACACGCACGGGCGCGCACACACACACACACACACACACACACATATATATATATTCCTTTCCTTTTACCAAGGTAAATTATAATGTTGATCCATATCTTTTACACTATATTTTAATTTAATCCTTAACATTTCAATTGTTATCTCTTGGATGGAAAAAGCTGATATGTCAAATAAAATAATAAAAAATTATTTGTATCAACTATATTGCCACGTTAGATTTAAAAAAATAAATAAATAACCTAAGACTTGTAAAATCCCACCAACCAAACCCATTAGTCATCTCTAGGGTCAGCTAAACCATAGATGTAAGTGATACAATCGCCTAAGGCCCTCAAATAATAAAAAAAAAAAGGCCCCCACTTGTATTTAAAAATACATACATATATATATATATATATATAATATTTATCTATATATTTAATGAAGAAAAAAAATTAAATCCTTTTATTTGTCAATAAAATGCATTAAAAATGCCCTATTGTATCCTAAAATATAAATGATTAAAAAAAACAAAAATAGTAAAAATTCGGCTAACAAAATTAAATCATTGGAGACAAATTCATTAACTCAATCTTGATATATGCCAAAATCAAAATTAATACCAGACAAATTCATTAATAATACAACGTAAATGTCTTAAAATATGCTAGATGTTAGAAATACTAAATAATTATATTATATTTCTCAATGAAAGAATATACACGAGTACCTTTATATAGGAGGCATATGAGTGTAGTACAAGTAAGAGTGTAGTACAAGAATGTGTGCTATACAAGTAATCTAGTTGGGCTTAAAGCCCACAAAATATACACGTTAACAGCCCCCCTCAAACTCAAGGTGGATGTGAGACCAACTTGAGGTTGTCAACCAAAGTACAAAGGCGTCCCTTAGGATGTGACTTGGTGAAGATATCTGCAAGTTGATCTTTAGAAGAGATTGAAATCAGCATGAAAGCACCATGAACAAGATGATAACAGATAAAATGACAATCAATCTCAATATGTTTAGTCCGTTCATGGAAGACATCATTGTGAGCAATATGAATGGCACAAAAGAGGAGTAGTAGAGGATGTAGACACACCTAAGTCTTTGAGAAGCTATCGTAGCCAAAGGAGCTTTGATGTGGTATTAGCAAGGGCATGATATTCTGCTTCAATACAGGAGCGGGCCACCTGAGTTTGTTTCTTACTTCGCCAAAAAATCAAAGAAGAACCAAGAAGAAAGTAATAGCCAGTGGTGTACCTGTGATCAGTGAGATCTCTTGCCTAATCAGCATCAGAAAATGCACGGAGAATAAGAGGAGACTAAGCAGAGTAGAAAAGACCATGGAATAGAGTGCTCTTTAGGTATCGAAGAATGCACAGAACAGTAGCATAGTGAGTCGATCGTGGAGCAAACAGATACTGGCTCACCTGGTGAACAACATAGGAAATGTTTGGACGAGTGACAGTGAGATAAACTAGGCTGCCAACCAAGCATCTGTAAAGAGTGGGATTAGATAATGGTTTCCCCCTTAAAGGAGTCAGATGTGCATTAAACTCAACTAGAGTGTTAACAATCTTACTATCAGCAAGTCCAGCTTGAGACAAGAGTTCAGAAGCATACTTGGCTTGAGTAATATAAAGTCCATCTATAGAATGAGTGATTTCAAGACCCAAGAAGTAGTTGAGATGTCCAAGATCTTTCATCTCAAACTGCTGACTGAGAAAATCCCTGAGTTCTTGAATGCCACTAAGGTCATCACCAATTATGATCATATCATCCACATACAAGAGAAGTAAAATAGTGCTTTTGTTAGTGCGACGAAGAAATAAAGCAGAATCATAATGACTGGCCATGTAACCCAAGCGATAGATGGTAGAGCTGAATTTGGCAAACCAAGCCCGTGGAGCTTGTTTAAGGCCATAAAGTGCATGTCAAATGTGACAAACCTTGTTTAAGTCAACAGAGAGACCAGGAGGAGGTTGCATATAAACTTCTTCACTTAAATCCCCATTAAGGAATGCATTTTTGACATCCATCTAAAAAATGTCTCATTTATTGGCAGCAGCAACAGCTAAAAGGGCACGAACAGATGAGATACGAGCAACCGGAGCAAAGGTCTATTCATAATCAATCACATACTCCTATGTAAAACCTTTTGCAATAACCCATCAGAGCGAGTCTTAATCTTGTAGATCCACTTACAACCAACCACAGATTTCCCGGGAGGGAGTGTCACCAAATCCCAAGTATGGCTTTTAGATAATGCATCAAGTTCCTCTTTCATTGCAATCTGCCATAAAGGGTCAGCGGAAGCCTCACGATAGGTGTGAGGCTTGTGTAGTGTAGCAAGGGCAGTGTAACAATGATAGTCAAGTAAATGTGCAGGAATAGATCTTACCCGAGTTGAGTGACGAGGTGGAATGTCTTGTGCAAGATCTTCAGGCGAAGCAAAAGCAAGGGACCCAAGCTTGGGGTTGGGGTTGGGTAGCTCGTCTTCGACCTATTCATCTTCCACATGTTCATTAAAGGTTTAACTAGGAAAGGGATTAGTGATATTTGGTGGTTGACAGAGAAGTCTATAAGAGAATCAGGAGCAACCATAGGAGGATCAAGAGCAACTACAGAAGGACTATGTGCCTCATCTGGAAAAAGATCTAAGACAGAGGAGGAAGATAGGGAGGCACGAAAGTGAGAGAGCTCGACAAAGAGGCGATGTTCCCAAAAGACAACATTGCGGGAGATACGAAGACGATGAGAGACAGGATCATAACACCGATACCCCTTTTGAGTTTCGCCATAGCCAAGAAAACAACAAAGTCTTGACCGAGGCTCAAGTTTATTATGCTCATGTGGCTGAAGAAGAACGAAACAAGCAAAACCGAAGGAGTTAAGGTGGTGATAGTCTAGAGGTGACCCAAAAAGGCCTCATATGGAGTTTGATTTTGGATAACAGGACTCGAAATGTGATTAATAGTATGAACAACATGAAAAGCAGCTTCGCCCCAAAAAGGAGCAAGAACTTTGGCAGAGAGAAGGAGAGCACGAACAGTGTCAAGAATATGACGAAGTTTTCGTTCGGCTCTACCATTTTGCTAAGAGGTACTTGGACAAGTTAGTTGATGAACAGTGCCACAGTTGATGAACAGTACCTGGAAAAATTTTGATGCGTTTGGAAAACTAAGTTTCAACCATTTTTGCAAAATTAGAATATACTTCCAATAATTCAGAACGATGTTTCATATTAAAAATCCAGGTATAGCGAGAGTAATCATCAACAAAGACAACAAAATGTTGAGACCCACCAATACTAGAGACAGAGAAAGGCCCCCAAACATTAGAATAAATAAGGTCAAAGATACCAGTGAATATTGATTCACTAGTATTGAAAGGCAAAGTTGGTTGTTTTCCTAACTGACATGAAACACAATCAAAATTTTATGTAGACACTGAACCTAGCAAACCTCTAAAAGCCAATTGTTGTGCTCGAGAGGAAGATGCATGACCAAGTCGAGCATGCCAAAGTGCAAGGGAAGGAATTGAAGAAATTGTAGCAGCTGCAGCAACAGAAATAGGAGCAACAAGTGGAAGACAAAGGTTGTCGACGGGAACACATACGCCCAACTCTAGGACTGGTTTCAAGCTCCTGTCCTGTCCTCGAATCTTGCACAATACACCCAGAATAATCAAATATAATGTGATAAACCAACTCAGCTAATTTTCCCACAGAAAATAAATTGTAAGAAAGGTCAGGAACATTAAAGACCCCAGGAACCGAAAGGTTGGAGGTCGAAAGAGAACCTATATTATGACTAGACATTGTGGAATCATTTGCTGTGCGAATATTAAGAGGATGTGGTACAGGTTTGCGTTTAGAAAACAAGGATGAGTGAGGTGTCATGTGATTGCAACAAGCAGAATCCATAAGCCAAGAGGAAGGCGACATACCAGATAAAGCTGAGAGAGAAGAGGAATAAGATGCATTACCAACCATACGAATGACATTAGCAATGATGTTTTTAAGGTCATCTGTGGACATGGTGAAAGTGCGTCCTGAAGACTTACACTGTGCATAGACGGAAGCCATTGGTTGGACACCCTCAGTGTTAGCAACAATAGCAGCAGAAATTGAAACAACTGATTTGTTGCAATGATAGCAAGTCTCAATATTGTGGCCAAAACGTTTGTAAAAATTACAAAAATGTTTGTTGGATTGTCGGCGACGATTATTGCAACAAGAAGAAGACCTGTCCTTATTCTTCATTTAAAAGCAAAATATGCAAAAAACGGACTGCAAAAATAAAATCTACGCAAAAAAATTGGGAAATGAGCACCTGAACTGAAAAAAGTCAACTCTGGATGAAAAGTCAACGATCAAAGTCAACCTTCAGTCAAAGTCAACAGAGGCTAATGTAAGCAAGATGACGTAAGTGCTGATTGGGTGCTGACTAGATGATGATATCATCAGGTGATGTTAGCAGGCGAGCAACTAAGGCTGACGTGGCAGATGACATGAGCAAGTGATGTCAGTGGGTAGTAGGGCGACGCGTGTAGCGCGTGTGGCGTGTAGTTGATGTTGCAGAGAATTTCAGGCAGTGCGTAAGGGCGCATGAAATGTCCGATGAGGCCGGTTCTTTTTCGACTATGTAGATTAGAGAAAGACGATTCTGACAGCGGCGATGGCGACAGGATCGAAGCAATACTGATGGCGCGTGAGGCGCGTGGAAGATTTTGCCGAAAACTTGACCGGCGCGTGGATGATCAAATGAAGAATTTTCCAGCGTCTTTGTGTAGAGGGATTGAAAAGCTACACGGTGATATGTCTTATGTCCTAATCGAAGGTCAGAGGTGACATATCCGATGATGGCAATGGTTTTGGTGGCGAATGAGGAGCTTTTGGCTATGGAGATTCAACCCTGAAGACCTCTGACGGAGGCAGGGTAGTCAGGAGAGGGCACTGAAAGGGTTTACTGACCACAAAAGTAGGCAGCGGAAAATACCGACAAAACAAGACTGCAAGACACAAGAAAATTAGAGTAGTGACTTTGATACCATGTTAGAAATACTGAATAATTATATTGTATTTCTCAATTAAAGAATATATACAAGTGCCTTCATATAGGAGGCATATGAGTGTAGTACAAGTAAGAGTGTAATACAAGAATGTGTGCTATACAAGTAATCTAGTTGGGCCTAAAGTCCACAACACTATACACATTAACACTAGAGATTATAAATTTCTAAAAAAAAAAACACAGAAAACAAAAAAAGTAAAAAATTATCTCTTCTATATATCTCTGTCTCTCCATCTATATTCTCACCTTTCTTTTCTTCATCTTGAATCCTTGATCTTTTTTTATAAGTTTTCTTTCATTCAATTATTCTTTGCAATAGCTTCACTACCTTCACAGTGGTGGACGGTGTATGTTGCTGCTGTGTGTGGGCATAGCAATCTGAGGTAACCTCTCTCACTTTCTAAAATTTTCATGAAGATGGAATAGTATGGTTTGTGATAACCGATAAGTGTTGGCATTTATTCAATTTTTTTTTTTTTTTTAATTTGCACACTACCTATTGCACAGTTGATAGGACAGCACACTGCACACTGCATATTAGCAATGTAGCAAGCCCAACCAGCCGATCCACAATCCCCACGCATTATTACTAAAGACACTAAAACTACGTTTGGATAACACTTAAAATGGCTTGCGTTTGGAGTTTGGCGTTTTAAACAGTGGGACCCACGGCTACAGTGGGTCCCACGGCAACTGTGCATAGGTAGATCAGACAATTTTCTAGGTCCTTCACGATACTACTCATATTTAAAAACTATTTTGCTACAGTGTTTTCAGCAATAAGTTTTCAGTTTTTAGCAATAAGTGGTATTCAAACACACCAGTGTGCGTTTGGCTCCAACTTAAAAAGCCAGCTTATTTTACTATTCAGCTTATTTTTTGCTACTATTCATGGGTCTCACTGCACTTTTTGGTACTATTCATGGGTCCCACTGTACTATTTCAGCTAACTTTTACCTTTATCTATAGTACTTTTAGCAAAAAAAAAATTTTAATTTTAGCAAAATAAGCGAATCTCAAACAAACCCTAACTCAGCCACTGTTACATTGTACACACATAGGCACACGCTATCCCACTCATTGTACCATATCTTTTACTTTTACTTTATCAATTATTACTATAAGTTATCACACCAATTGATAATTTGATGCATATCATATCAACCCATTTTGTTATAGTGATACTAACTTATTAAACAATGTAATAAATTAATTTTTAGAAGAACTTAAATACAAAAATTTAATTAGTAATTTTGCATCTCAAAAGTAAGAAAAATTGATTTTAAATAAAAAATAAAAATTCAATAAATATTGTTTAATTAATATTTAAATAAAAAAATGTCCAATTAAAATTTTCGCCTTAAGTTCCCAAAGTTGTTGAGCCTGCTAAAGTAGACAAAATATGGTTGTCCTATGTCCCAAGAATTTTAGTTTTATTGACCTGAATACCAATAATTGTGCTTACAACACAGCCACCAATGAATGAGAGTAATTCTTAGGTACTTTCAAAGTACGGAGAATAGTGTTCTCTTCTCTCACATTCATGGTAGAGTCCACTTATTAAAATCTATGATGGAGTCTACCATGAATGTGAGAGAAGGAAATACCATTTCTCCATGTTCTAAGAGTACTTAATTAAGAATTTTTCGACGAAGGAACTATAAGAAACCACAAAGGTGTTGATCATGAGAATAACTGTGGCATTGGAATCACTTAGCCTAATAGCAGCACTAGCACTACTACTATTACCAATGTCACTGCCACCATGGTTATTGCTAGTGCTTATATTTTCAGGCTCTTGTTCAAGGTCGGTCCAACATTATTTAGGGTCTAAAGCGAAAAATTTATGTAGGGTTTTTAATATGTAAATATTAATTAGACAAAATTATTTAATACTAATCAAATCTAGGTTAATTTATACATTAAATACATAATTTGATGAATAATACCAACTAAACTAATGTTAATTTCATATAGAGAATTGAATATCATAGTTTAACCATAAATATTAATAAAAAAATAAAAATATATTATGATTAAAAAAAATACTTTATTTTGGATATACAACGATACATAGTTAAGTAAAGTTAAAATCTAATTTTTAATTTTATATCTTGTTTTTAAGAAAGGGATATAGATATTATTTAGTGTGTGGTTTTGTAGGATATCAATTTACAAAAATTAAAGTGTCAAACTATTATTGGAGATTAATCTATAATTGATGATTTAACACATTTGCAATATTTTTTTGAAACATTTTAGAGTTTCAATTGAGTTAGGGTTCTACTGGTCTCGTACATTGAAAGTCTTAATAGAAATGAAAAGGAAAAATATGTTTAAAGCATTATAAAATGTTCACAATATGATGTGACATTAACTCTCATTGATAAAATTCATCAATGTCTAATTAATGAATATTTAAATCACTTTTTTGTTATTAGTAACATAGTAATTTGTTAATCAATAGTAAAATTTGTAATATGCTTAACATTACTAATAAAAAAATGCACAACCTTTAAAAAAATATGTATAATTTTATAAAAATTTGGGCCATTAGTCATTGGAAGTGGGGCCTTTTTCCCTAAGGAGAATTTTATTTTGGGTGGGGCCTTAGGCCTAGGCCTTGGGCCGGCCTTGCTCTTGTTTTACAGTTAGGGGCTTTGTCACTAGTTTATTCTCCATATTTGCTTTCTTGGAATACAGACTGAGCAAAGAATGGTGGAAAAGAAATTCTCTTTGTATGTGTCTGTGGCACCAGAGAGATTCTGAATTTAAAAGAATGATTATTGAGAGAGATATTTGTCATGTGCTCTTATTGAATGGTAATAATTAATACCTGTAACTATCAAGCTTGTAACATTATAAAAAAAGGAAACAAGATAATTATTCTGCTTCTCATGTGAGCGGAGAAGTATTACTCCCAGAAAATTGCAAATTTGCATTCAAGTGATATCTTTATACTAATGCTATCAGTACCATTTCGGTGGGTGTTCCAAATTTGTCAATGGTACAAGATGATTAATTGAAAATACTGTTAATTTTTATCTTGTCCTTTCAGTCAAAAAGGCATTCCTTGATATGGAAACTGCATAATTGCAAGTTTGGAGTGTAAATTTTAAAAAATAAAGTTGTGGAAGTGTCATATTGACACATCCTATTCATGGCTTACTCATAGTCATATGTTCAAGTGGCAGTTTTGTTAGGTGACCATGTATTTAATAGGTGCAATAGTTAGGTAAGCATGCATATCAGGCTCCGTTAAAAGCATTGATTTCTCCACATGCATACCTGATACCTAATTACATCTACATACCATTACTAAGTTGCCCTCACACTTACAACTGTTATATATCAAAATTGAAATTCCTTGGCCTCAATTAAGTCACTGCAAGCAAACACACTCAGCAATCAGCATGTTTGAAGTGCCAACTATTTAAGAGCAATTACAAGCTACAAATTATGTACAAAGCTCATTAGTGATCTGTATGAAATGCACAATGACTGTTGTTACTTTGTGTGATATGTGTCTTTATAGTGGAACTCAGAAATCATTTTAGTAAGATTCAATGGTATGTATAATCAATTTCCATTTTAAGCAATTAAAGCAAGAGGCAAATTGATGAAAACAGAGAGGAATTGATGAGTTCAGACCTGAGGGCAAAGTCCTTTATTATTAAGGAAGAAGTAAGAATGATGGTTTACTAAGTGTCTAAGCTGAAAAATTATTGTTATAAACCCCTATGTGATTAACGATATGGAAATAACAAATTTATTGATTAGTCACATAAAATAAAAGTATACCAGCAGATTATATGTATATAAAATAAATAAAATCACACTCAAAGGTAATAAAAATAGTAACACAAAGAATGATCACAAAGCCAAAACCTGAGAACAAAGGAAAAACCATTACAGGGACAAAGACAATCCCAAAAAAAATCCACTAATAAGAATTCACAATAGTAAACTTACAAAACCTATGCAAACCTAGACTCTATGTAATAAGAATAGTAACACAAGAAATGATCATGAAGCCAAAACCTAAGGAGAATACCTCTAAAGGAAAAACCATTAGGGGCAAAAACAATTCCATAGAAAATCTACTAATAACTAATAAGAAGTTACATTAGTCGACAACTTACAAAACCTTTGCAAACCTAGACTCTCACTATGTAATTTATGCAAACATCCTGTTTACCTTCCTACCTCATAAACCCTAAAACTTCTAGGTAATTGAATGTGCATTTTATCAAGCACTTGGCATGGGTTTTTTTTTGTGATCTTAGCTAAGACATGGGGTTAGTAAACAAAGTTTAAGATCAAGAACAAGGTTGGAAGCTAAAGCATAGGCTCACTCTAATCTCTTCAAATACAGCTTAAGAGCTAGACTAAAATGGCTTCAGCACCTATGAAATCCCAAAGCCCTCTGTGTGTTTTTTAATGTTTGGCTCAGTCTCTCTCTGCCTCTTCACTTTCGGCTTCAGCTCAAGAAACCAGAACCCCAATACCCTTTTTTGAAAATTAGCTCAGCAAATGGCATGGAAGATTTCGTTGTGGTGAAGTTGGCTGTGTAAAGCTCCTAAAGAGGTAAGCTTGTATTTCTCCAAGTTTGTTGTGTAATCTCAAGATGTGTAATAAAACTTAAATGGAAGATTACTGTAACTTGATGTTTATAGTGTGGATGTAGGCCTAGTGCCAACCATGTAAATCTTGCGTGTGCACTGTGTATCAGTTTATGACTTCTATGTATTTGATAATTTGTCTATTAGATTCCATATTACATATCTTGCTAGCTTAGTCTTGGTATTTGTTGAGTTTAACTTCCATTACCTTTGTGTTGATAAATTCACACTTGGTTGACAAAACTGAGGGAGACTTTGGTCTCGCCAAGAAGTGGGTGGCTTTTCCCTACAAAAAAAAAACTTAGAACAGCTTGCTCGAGTGGGCCAAAGGCAGACTACAAGCAATATCTCTGAGCGTCTGGATATTGTTCATGGCTGATTGGCTCACTCGATCAGGGCTTGTTCTCATTTGAGCGATAATCTTCAGTTTCTAAATTTTGGAGTTTTTTGTTTCACAGAATGATTAAGGAATGCAGATCCATTCCATATACCCTGTCATGGTAAATTGTCAATTTAAATACTAACATTGGCTATTCTAGGAGCTAGAGTTATAATTGATAGGCATTATCAACTGCTCTCATCCTTCATTGAATTACTTAGCAACAAAGCAAGTGGTAACTGTGGTAAGCAGATATCGTGGGAGAAAGATCAAATTGGTGGTAACTTTCATTTTATAATTTTTAGCATATCAAAGCAGCTGTCCATAAGGCTAGGTGCATGGAGAATGGGACCACACCATGTTCATAACCAAATGCCACAGACAGCATTAGAAAGGGCTCACATGATCCTAATCTTTCATTAAATATTATTAGAATATTTCTCCTTAATCTTGAATTTGTGATTAGATTCATTGATGCTGAGTAGTTTGCTTCATACATGTCACTAGGGTAACTAACATCCCCTTCACTGCTTGCTGCTTGGTGATTCTTATTGCAGATTATGAGTGAGTGATGCTTGTATTTCTTCTAAAGTTTGCCGTCTAGTCTCAGGTACCAGTTTTGCAGTGAACAAAACACCCAAACCCGACATGCTTGCATATAAGAAAAATGTTCCTGAAATATCATGCATAAAACATCAATCATCATGTACTACATACAAGAATGCTTAGGAGAGTGACAGTATAAATGAGAAAGAAACAGCTGCGAAGAAACAAACAGAAATGGAGACATGGAGGCATCACCTGCTGAGCTCCATTCTACTAGAAAGTTAAATGTGTATGAAACAAGCCAGGAACAAAACCAATTGACCAAATTGCAAATGCTTCCGGCAGAACCCTTTACATTTATGGGAAATATCTGAAAGAGAAAGAGAAAAATCATTTAACAGGAGCTGCACTCTAATCGTTATAGGGATAAATTTTCCGTGCAAGCTACAGAGTTGTTAATCAAAAAAGTTCTCACCTCTGATATTATGATCCATGGTATTGCTCCAACACCCAATGAATAAGATGCCTTAAAAACCTGAATTCAGAAACCAAGTAGTTCAATTAAACAGATCTCTAATTGCAGGAAAAGTGAAGGCAAAAAAAAAAAAAGGAAGAGGGGGGGTGGGGGGGGGTGCGGTTTAATTAATAAACCAAGTAGTTTAATGAACTTGAATGAAATCATTCCAAACTCATTACATTAATGGAAAAAGATTTAATTGTTGTTTGCCTTGTCCTCATCATCCATATTCTATAGTGACAAGAAAGTATGCAAATATGATAATTACAAATGCATTACCAATATGCCAGAAAGCACCAAAGTAGGAGTGGCTTCCGTCCACCAGTTAAGGCTCTGCTCACAGAAGCTTTAAGTTTATAATTAGTAATTCATCAACAATAGACACCACACTTAAGAACCAACCTGCCCCCTTAATAAAATGATACAGATGCATTTAAATTCTATGTTAAAGAACCTGCAATAAGAATGATAGTCCTGTAAGGACGCAACCAAAGCATTCCCCGGTAGCAGAAATCTGCAAACGTTATTGCAAAGTTTAGAATCAACTATGTTTTAAACTTTCGACATCATTTTGTATTCTAACCATCAATAGTGTCCGTCTTCCAAATTTTTCTATCAAGATTGATCCCAAAGCAATTGCTGGAATCTGCACGGAAAATCTGCAATATCTTGGTTATGCACTAAAGGGGATCACAACATTTTAGTTACACCGAAAAGATTTAGAACCACCTCAGGAATGGATACCACTATAAACCCAATAATACTTGGCACACCTGTCATAAACCCAAAATTGTATAATCAAATATCAATTCAATGCCGTTCACATTTGTCTATCATAGAAAGCATCATTGTAGCAGGCATTTTTTACCAGCCAATTCAAAAATTTCGTCCATATAAAATGCAAATCCGTTGAGCCCTCCAAATTGTTGCAGTACCATTAGTCCAATTCCAACCTATATCAAGTTTGAGTCATACAAATTGATCACAAATCCATGTAGCAGAAATGGAGCAACTTTGAGATTACTCTTTAAAGCTTACAATGAGTTGATAAGCATATTTCTGCTGAAACAAATGAAGGAATTTATCTTCTGAGATCTGTTGGATGTTTTCAGTATAATCCTGTCATACAATAAAACCTTTCTTCAATTTCTTGCTTCAACTCTACATGTATAGTTAATGATTCCTTTCTTACTTAAAATTAAGTTACTGGGTTACTTTGATATCAGCAGCCTCTTCAGAAGTATTGACATTCTTTCCCCTAAGACGTTGTAGTGCAGCTTCAAACTCTTTTTCTTGGCCAATCTTTGCCTGCAGCCATTTAGCTAAATATTTGGAGCACATTTGGTGGAAACATATTTTTAACTTCAAAAGTTTCATTGAATTTGGTGTGAACATATTATAACTCAATATACATTAGATAAGAACTAACTAAAAATTAGAATTCACTGAGCAACATATAATAATATAAACACCAACAAACTTTTAAATTGCACTCACCAGCCATCTAGGAGACTCTGGAATGAAGAATAGACCAAAAAGTAGTAATAAACATGGAATAGCTCCTGGGGAAAAAGAAGATGAAGATCATAACTACTATGGAACTATATTATTGGAATATAGTGTAATAGAAGGTAGTAGAAGCTACCTATTAGAGCCAAGGAATGCCAGTTGACGACAGAACCAATCAGATATGCAACTGTTAGACTAAAAGGTATCATTGCCTGTTGAATGGACAAGAAGGAGTCACATAAGGAAAAAGTACATTTTGAAGCTAACATTATTGTAAGGATAATTTACCATGGTGACTGATGTAAATCCTCCCCTGAGATTCTTGGGTGTAATTTCTGATAGGTAAGTAGGTGCCTGTTCAGAAATAGAATTCAAATTTCATTATCTATCATATCTACCATAAGTTAGTGCAATTTAAAATCTAAAGTCTTACAACATTTACCACATAACAAGTCAGTCCAAATCCAAATCCCAAAGATAGTCTTCCAAGGTCAAGCAACCAAGCACCCTTTCAACAAGTACTGAACATTTAGTAAATGTGTTGAAAGTAAACAATATGATATATGATTTTAACTAACAAATATAATATTTTTTTCCAAGACTCTTTTTGCCATTTTGGAAGTCCTATCTAATTTTTGGTAATTTATTATAATATATTCAAATAGAAAACGTGTACTGATTATGGTTTCCTTTTTGTAGAAGTGGCAATTGCTGGTAGTTTCCCATTGAAACAAGAAACTCTGCTCAGAACCATAGAAGAACCAAAAGTTCCTGCATTTCTGCCAGGGCACCAGCTCTGCAGATGGAAGTGGGGGGAGAAAAGAGGAAAAGTGGGCAGGTAAAATTTGGACTTCATTTTGAATAGCTTATATTCCTTGAAGACTACATGGTGAGAGACCATAAGTCGGTATGACATAAGATGATAGAACCTAAATCCCTTTTGTGCCACTCCATAGAAAAGAAAGCAACAAAACCTAGAGAGGGAGAGAGTCAAGTTTGATATGCTCATGAGGTTGGAGTTTTATTAAGTATCCAGAATCAAAGAGTTTAAGGTGATGATAGTTTGGGTGGAGCCAAATCACCTCTCAAAAGGGTCAATTGTCAAGCACACGAGTGAGAAGGTTGTTATGGAGTAAATATATGTGAGTGCAACTTCTCCATAGAAAGGTGTAGGGACAACAGAGGACTAGAAGAGAGCATGAATAGTGTCAAGGATGTGACAAAGCTTACATTTGGCTCTCCAGTTCTGCTATGAGCCTGGACATAACAAGTTGTGAACAATGTCATATTGTTCAAGTACATTTTGAAGTGCTTGTTGTTGAAACTCCAAACATGGCATGAATGGGTGCACTTGGAAAACTAGGTTTTAATCATTTTGAAAAAATTACAATAAATATATAATAATTCCAAATGAGAGATACCAGTTGATCTATAAGGCTCTTGGCACATGTTGTTTAATTAGAATTGCTATGAACTTTGAAAAACTAAATACATTTTATGGACCTACGTTAGCTTCCAATGTCCAATTTTTAAGAAGCCAAGGACAAAAAATGATTAAAGCAGAAGATAAACAACCTTAGCAAAATATATTGCGAGCCACCCCATTATGTAAAATATATCCAGAATCCACATAGTCTGCTTCGAAGAAAAATCAAAATTCAAGGGAATTAAGAGCTGGTCTATACACTTGGTTAAAACATATTCAACACTAGTCCTCCAGAATTATTTGATCATTTAAAAACTCACATATCTACGACCAATGATATCTGCCAACTTCCCACTTATTACTGCACCTATCATTCCACCAATCGTCATTATGGAACTGAAAACTGAATACTGCAAAATTGAAGGGTGAATGTATAAGGAAATTAATAGAACTGACTGGAGAACTAATACACTCTACATAATCAGATAATGCACCATTTTTTCATCAACAATCACACCCAACAAGTCCCAAATTTTTTTCATCCCATATTACAAATATTGTAATCTTAATTTATATATGTGTCTCTGATTTCCAGTGTAGATAAAGAACATCTAATCTCAATACAGCGATGGTCATACACAATCAAAATTCTTGATTTCTTCCCATCAATTTTTTTTTTTCTTTAGTTCTTTACACATTATTTTTCCTCTTTTGGCAACTATTTTTTGTGGCTTTTTTCTTTTGGGGGGGTGGGGTACTAATTCGATAGTTGGGGTGGGGGGATTTGAATCCTAAATGTTTTTATTGAAAACAACAAGAGATGTTAGTTGAGATATAAGGTTCTTGATAACCATGTTTTGTGTTTTAAGTATTAACTTTGTTATCAAACCAAAAATGGCATGTTTGTTTCTATGATCTATCTCTAATTTCAATTCTTCAATGGACATGTAACAACCACACAATATGAAGCAAAAGATTTATATGGACAAGGTTTATTTAGGTAAAGTTTTTATCAAGATTTATTTCAAGGATAATGTAATTCTTTTCAACTAACTTTCCCCAAGTGAGTTCCAATTAGTTTAACTGGTAAAGTCTCTGATGGTTAAATAAAATATCAATGATTCAATCCTCACATACACCAGAAACTGATCGGGTTCAATCTCCGCCTACAACAGAAACTGATTGGTATTTTGGTCTAATGATAAAAAGTTATCATCAAGAGCAAGCACCATGAATTGAAACTCTCTCAAACAAAAAAAATTTCCTCAATTCTTCTCTTGCATTTCTTGAGTTGCATGTGTGAGTGTGTGTTTACAATTTATAGCAATGAACTGAATAAACTAATTACGAACCTCAGCCGTAGAAAGGCCCAAATCAGCTATAATTCCAGATTCAGCAGGTGCTGAGTACCCCACCTGCAATGCAATCACAAAGCAGAATTTCATTAATACATATATGCCGAAACTACAATAAGGTTTGAACTCATTATTCATTACCGTGAGTTACTTGGTGATCAGAAAATATAAGGGAAAATTACACTATTCTACTCTAAATTATATATCATTTTATACTTTACAACATTAAACTACAATATGCATGATCCACCTCCTAAACTAAAACTTGTGTAACATTTGACCTCACTATGTTACATTTTCAATTAAGTCGAACAAAAGGTGTCTATTTTGGAAGGAATGGTAAATTGATTTTTTAATACTAAATTACGTTAGACTTAACCCCCAAAGTAGACAATAGAGGGTTAAATGTTATAGCACTATAACTTTGAGAATTCAATGATGCATTCCAATATTTCGGGAGCAAAGTGTAAAATGAGGTATACAACATGTAGGTTCTCCAGAGGCTATATATCAATTGTACTTACCACAAATCCACCAGCAAAGGCGCTACAAGCAGTGACAAAGGCACTAAGAAGAAGAACAGCGGTGACACCACTTGCACTTGCACCTGCGCTTGCGCTTGCACCAGTATCATTGGAACCAAAGCCATTGCTAATTCTGATGATACCAGGCTGTTGTGTAACTAGCAGAGATTTTGCTAATTCCTCATCTTCCATATGTTGCTATTTTATCAGAGACAAAGAGAGATGGAGATAAACTAATTAAGATACTGTAAATTTGAAGAACATGGTTGTGTTTACTGTTGGCTGTTGAATTGAAGCAGGAGAAAAGTTGGTTGACTGTCGGGTTAACTGTCACTCTTTCAATCATGTGCATCTTTTGCTAATTCATGGTGGGGTCACGTTATTTGATTTGTTAAAAATGTCCTCGTTGTGGAAATTAAGAGGTGAAGTACAATTTATATGACATGACATGGGCTGCTTTTTAGGTATGTTGTGTTGGATTATTTTGATAAAAATATTAAAATTTATTTTTTCAAGTGAATTGATTAAATTATTTTTTATCCTTTAATGGCTATATCAATTTCTTTGTTATTATTGAAATTAAATTATAATAATAATTTCAAATGCGTCATTTTTTATTTCTTAATGATACTAACTAAATAAAATTTGGACTAAGTTTAGTTACAAAATTGGTTGTAATCTTAAATTATAACCTTAATAAAATAAACATTACTACATATTTTGAAATCTAACAATTGAATTGCATAATCTTTACATTCATAATACACATTTTAAATTTTGTATCAATCGAATATTATTTACAATATAATATATAAACTTATATTTTATGTATAATATTAATACAACCATACTTTCTACACAATATATTTCTAGGTAAAAAGAAAAGTATTATTGTGAGCTTTCTATCTTACGAACAGTATAAGCTTATACGGATAATCAACAAAAGTAGTTGGGTTGTTGTATCCCATGGGAGCACACACAACGTTGTTAGTCTACTACACTGAAAATTCCGTAAACGTATGTATCATTTCAAGACAGTAACATGGTCCACACCTCAACCCCACCATCTAAAAACATATATGAATTGACGGTAGATTACTTCTTGTTATGAGATTAATTTAAAATATCATCAAGGTAACATCTCTCCTGTATTCTCTAATCTTATGGTAAATTCTAATTTATGTGAATTGTTATTATTTAAATGTTTATTTGAAGATTATTTAGTTATCAATTATTTTTCTTAGGAACAACATTTTGTAAGAGCATTCATAGCAAAGTTGTCAAAAAATTTAGTTTTTACCAACTTAAAAACCTATTTTAATTATTATTTTAACACATCACTTTATAATGCACCCTCTATCAAATCTTCTATTTTTATACCATTTCATTTAAATATTATTTCCCTATTCGTGAATTTTTACTATCTTCTCTCTCTCTTTCTTTTCTTTGCCGCCACACTCACTGCCACTAACCACCACAACCACCATCGTTTAAAAAAATAAAAATAAAAACCATAAAAATTCAACCACCGTGACCCATTCCATATTCAAATATGAGATCAACCCAACCATAAAATCAAATCATTCCAACCACAAAACCCACCAAGGCTAACCCGCCACCGTTGAGCCACCCTCATGTTGCCACAACCAAAATCCACCAGCTTAAAGAAAACCTAGACAAAATCGAAAATCTTCAGACCAATCAAGCTTGAATTCAATCTAGAGAGAGAATGACAGAGAGAAAGAGAGCAAACCCACCTATGGCCAACACGTCGCCATCGTGCTGCCGCTACACAGATCTGACCACCACAAAGTTCAAACTCATATCACAACCAACAAAAACCCACCCATCATACCAAAACCCAGCAAGCCACAAATCACAAAACCCCACGAATCCAATCTCACCTCCGATGCGCCCACGAATTCGATCTCCATGCCAATGCCCACAATCCGATCGAGCGGGAGCCACCATGTGAGAGGAGAGTAGAGGAGAAGTGAAGAGAGGAGAGAGGCAGGTGAGAGACAGAGAAAAAAAAACAAAAAACAAAAAAATGGTTTTTTTTTTTTTTGTGGTTTTGGAGCTAAAATCATTTGTTTCTTATGACAAAAATCCCACCATCTATATATAATTAATACATCAAATATATGTATTTACCTTATTTATACTCTCTTTTTTTATAAGTTATTTATACTCTTTTAAATTACATATGCACAAATTAATTTAGGTTACTATAGATTAGGTTATTATATATACTAGTCAATAATTCATGCAATGCACATGTATTTTTCTTATGAGAGTAAATTCTATAAAGACGTGGTGTAAAACCCATGTTTTACCCCTCCAATCCCAACATGCCACATCATCTTATCACATATTTAAAAATAAACATAATCACACTCAATCAATTCTAATACCCATATATAAATCCAACCAAATTGGGAATCTATCTAGATGTTATTAGGTGTGGTAGGATGTATTGAATTTTAATAAATTTTAAGTAAAATACTAATGTGGCAATCACTTATTGGATGGTGTAAAACATAGGTTTTACACCACATCCTTATAGAATTTAATCTCTTTTCTTATTATTTATCTTAGAATAATAGAGAAAAAAGCAAAATAAATAAAGGAGTAGATAATAATTATTTTTTCCATAATAATAATAATAATAATATATTTCTTACATTTCATTGAATGTATATATTACACTAAGTCCACAAAAACCCCATACAAAGAAGAGTAAAAAAATGTACCACCGAACACTTTGGCTTGATGGCCACTCTAGAAGTACAAGTTTTTGTGGGTTAGGGGGTAAAGGCCAAGATTTAAGTCTTTAGAAAGAAGTTTTATACACATATACGCTTTAAATTAGGCTATAATAAGATTTTATCTCAAACAAAATAAATAAAAATAAAAATGGTAAAGTTGCACCATGTAAAAATTAAATAAAAAGTAGTACCAAAATTTATGACGATGTAATAAAATCATAAAGGTAAATTACAAATTACACCCCTGAAGTTTAGGGTTGATAAGTTATTACACCCCAAAGTTTCAGAAACTTGATTTTATACCCTGAAATTTGGTTTTATTAGCAATTCACCTCATGGTTAATTTCTGCTGTTAGGTGACACATTATCATACTGATTTGTTTTATTTTTGTCAAATCAACCCCAAAACTACGCCTTTTGAAGTAGTGACCAAGTAGAAAGTTGGCGCAATCAAAACTAACTCATTTCAGGTCTAAAATGAAAAACACATTACTTTAGCTTAAACAACACCGTTCAGGCCAAATATCAGAAATAAAAAAACAGAAACCATAACCCCACGAACCGAGTGACCTCCCTTACCCAATCCCCTCAACTCGTGTGAACTCAGGCAGACCATTGGCGGCGGCAAAGGCTCCAGGTTGCCTCGGCGATGACCAGGAGCGTAGCCATTAATAAATACTTGGGGGGGCCGGGTTGTAACAGAGATATACTAAATATAATTCTTAAGTCTATTGGATACAAAATTATCAACTTTCATATATCATCATATACTTGAACATGTTGGGAATTCAACCGAAATTCCAAACCTATGAGAAACAAAAAAATAGAGAAAACAAAACGCCAAAAGAAAAACAATCACACGCACAAGACAGTATTTACGTGATTCGGCAATTTGCCAACGTCCAAAGAGTTGCAGGGATTTCACTATTATCAAAGAAAATTACAATGTGAGACTACAGTGTTCTTCTTTTTCAAAAACAACAACAAGACAAAACCCTAATCACAAAAAAAAAAATGGTTTTTATATCCTGCGCACAGGATATACAATGGGCTACAAAACGGGCCAAAAAATTTTTGTCTGCCCAAGCCTCCGCTCCATGGACTAAGCCTCAGTAAATCTACAATTAAAAACCACGCAACATTATTCGTGTCAGGTCGAGTCATCAACCAGATCAAATCATGCCTGACGATGATTTTTCATGGAATAAAATTCATCCATTATCATCTCTATAGTGAAATTCCCTGCAATTTCCTTCTCTATATAAACTATCATATTATCTGCCAAAAACTCATCCTCCATTCTATTGCGAAGTCTTGTTTTTAACAACTTCATAGCTAAGAAAGCTCGTTCTGTAGTTGCTGTAGAATCTGGAAGGGTCAACACAAGACGAATAAGTCTATCAATCAAAAAATTGATATTAGACTTTCCTGAAATTTTAAATCCCCTACATAGCTCGGAAATTGTACTCATATTTTGAAAATTTGGATGTTTTATCACATCAAGCTCATAATGTTGCAATTGAGACTCCAAAAGTTCTTGTTCATGTTCAGTAAAATCTTGAGGATAATATTTCTTAACCAAATTGCATATATGAACAATTTTGAATAATCTAAAAGCATCCTTGGGATTTAAAGCTGAACTAAGAATGACAAGTTCCATTGTTAGATCACAAAATCTACTTTTCAATTCTTGCAATTGAAAGTCTATTACTACTGTAAATATGCCAATTCTGAAATGATGTTCCATTGTTAAATCTTCATCTTGACGACAATATCTACCTCGACCTTTAGTATAACGAGCATTCATATCAGGAATATCAATTTCATGTTACTCACAAAATGATATAACACTAGCAAGTAAAGGCTCCCATCCATCATCTCTCAACTTTTGAATAAGTGATTTTGTAATTGAAACTAAATGCATGGCATTTAAAAGGTCTTGAGAATGTTGTTGCAAAGCTTGACAAAGAACATTAGTAATTCCCATTATCTCTTTCATCAAATCCAAGATTAAAATAAATTCAAATGATGTTATTACCTGATAAGCTCCCTCAGCATCACCGCGTTGTTTATAGTTAGCCCCTTCCTCAGAGATAGTGTTGATAACTTTGCAAGTAGCATCAAACATTTTAATCAAACTACAAATAGATTGAAAATGAGATCCCCACCTAGTATCTCCAGCTCGTTGCAAAGTACCAATCTGGTTTGCACCTCTTCCAGTCTCAATTTCATTAGAAGCAATCATATTCTCAACTTGTTCTGCTTGAGCATGTTGCAATTCATCATTACGCTTACTAGAACCAACAACAATATTGATAATATTAACCAAATGATCCAAGAACTGATGAACATCTTTTACTTCTCTAGATGCTGTAACTAGAGCTAATTGCAACCTATGAGCCATACAGTGTACATAATAAGCATATGGGCAATCTTTAAGAAAAAGAGCTTGTAATCCATTCCATTCACTACGCATGTTACTAGCCCCATCATATCCTTGACCTCGAATAATTTCAATGTGGAGGTTGTAATGAGAAAGGACAGCACATATCTCATTCTTTAAAGTCAATGCAGTAGTGTCTCTAACATGCACAACATGAAAAAAAATGCTCTTTAATGAAACCTTCTTTATCAACAAACCTCAAAATGATGGCCATTTGCTCTCTCTTCGACTCATCCTGGGCTTCATCAACAAGAATGCAAAATTTTGCATCCCCAATTTCTTCACGAATAACATTTCGCACATTACTAGCAAGAATATGCAAAATCTCCTTTTGAATTGTGGGTGATGTATATTTGGCATTTCCTAGAGCATTTTCCAAGACAACACTAGCTACTTTGTCATTGAAAGTTGATGTGAATTTTATCAATTCAATAAAATTACCTCTATTTTTTAAATCAAGGCTTTCATCATGACCTCTAAAAGCACAAGCTTGGAATGCTAGCCATCGAGCACACTCTACTGAGGTTTTGAGCCGCAACCGATTATTCTCTAATTCTTTTGACGTTTGTTTCTCAATCAGCTTGTCAATATGTCGTGAATAATTCTTTAAATCTTCGCAACATTTCACAGCAATTTTATGTGGGGAGTTTGGTTCTTTCCCTACATGACAAATTAAAGGACAATTCATTCCATCTTTCACCTTTTTCCAATTATTAAAACCTGTTGAAATGAATGCATCTGATCCGGGACTACTTATTGGTTTCTTACTAAAAAGATGGCAATGTAGACAATATAACGCATCCATTGAAGGTGAGTATTCCAACCAATCCTTATGTGATTCAAACCATGAAGGTTGAAATCGACGACGATGAGTATCATCATTGTATGGATAATCTATATTTTTAGGTTGCTATGGACCTTCTTTGAGATAAGCTCGTCGAATTTCATCTTGTTTGTTGATAGGAAATTCACATATTTGTTTACGTGATCCTGGATCACGATCTATCTCTTCAAATTGAAGTTTTGGACATTTGGAGGGGTGTTCATCAGGCACTGAAGTATTAACATTTGTTTCTACAACCACAGGTGTCCTAATTTCTGAATTGCTAACATCTTTTTTCTTAAACAATGCATCAATTGTTTTTCGTTTACTCATGATTCTTTTAGCTTTAAGAATATAACTCAAAAATTAACCTGAAAAGAATTTTAAAAAATAAAATTTTAATTAGAAATTTTTACTTAGTTATATGAATGCTATTCATATTCAAGAAAAAAAACAAAATTTCCACTATAATTTAAACAGTCAACCCATTTTTAATACAAATTTAATTAATAATAACCCCTCAAACAAAAACAAAAATAATTTAATTAATTTGTCTTTTATAATGTATTGGTTAATTTAATTATATAGCTTTAATTATTGTTGTTTAGAGTAACAATAAACTATATTGTTTTAATTTATTTGTCATTAATTATACTGCTTTAATTTGTTATATTGTTTAGCCCCTTGTACATATTACACTAAAAGAGCCGAACATTATACATTCCATGTGCAGCACAATAAATTAAAGCAGTGTAATGTGCTGCACATTACATTGCTTTAATTATTGTTTACCCGGCCCCATGAGCCCATGAGCCCATCTACCCCCTCCCCACCCCACTCAACAGACAACAGACAAGCACAACATGTGCCCCAATCACAATAGCCAGCTGCAATCAGAAAATTTCGCAATGCCAATCACAAATCACAACACACATTATACTAAATGACAATCAATATCTCACCAACACCAACACCAACACATTGACCAACACCAACGAATAAAGCCAAATTCAAAAAGACAAAAACAGGAAAAAATGAAAAGGGCCAGCCAATAAGAGACTCACAGTTCAAAAGAGAGAGAGACTTACTGAGATAGGCTATTAAAGAATAAAGAGAGAGACTCGGTCATAAATTTCATTTCATTTTTTCATTCAGTGAGATAAAGAGAGAGAGACTGAGAGAGAGTTAGAGAGAAAAACCTTGAGGGAGGGCCGGAGGGAGCACCGGAGCAGAGGCAGAGTGATCCAAATCTCCGATCTCCGATCTAGTATCTACGATCTGCGAAAATTTCATTTCATTTTTTCATTTCAGTGAGATAAAGAGAGAGAGATTGAGAGAGAGTCAGAGAGAAAAAGAGAGAAATACCTTGAGGGAGGGCCGGAGGGAGCACCGAGCACCAAGCACCGGAGCAAAGGCAGAGCGATCTCCAATCTCCGATCTTCGATCTACGATCTCAATCTGCGATCTGTGATGAGGGGCGACCGGGCGAGCAACGACGACGACGACGAGCGAGCTGCAGCGACAATGACGGCGACGTGACCGTGGGTTTGGTTTGTTGGGGTTTGGGTTTTGGTTTGTGTATTGGGGTTTTTTTTTTTTTTTTTTTTGATAAACACCTCTGTATTTGGTTTGCTGGAGTTTGTTTTTCTTTTGCTCTATATAGACAGTATTGGGGTTTGATTTCTCTGCCAGCAACGTGATGGGTAACATGGGTTTGATTTCTGATCCTCTGTATTGGTTTTTTTTTGGTTGAGAATCTGTGGGCTTGCCATGAGCGAGCTACCTCTGTAATCTATTGGGCTCGCCGTGGGCTTGGCTTGCCATGGGCTTGGGTCTGTTACAATTTTTTTTTTTTTTTTTCAGATTTTAGTTCAAATTTTTTTTGGGCTTTTTTTTTTTTTTTTTTTTTTTGCTTGAAAGTAGAACAGATAAATTTTTTTTTTTTTTTTTTAATTTGAGGGTGTTCCTGATTCAGCTTAAATATAAATTTTTTTTTTTTTTAATTTTTTTTCAAGTCAAGGTGTTCCTGGGAACACCCTGACCTATATGTGGCATGGCTATTGGCTGGGAGTGGGCTGGGAGAATAGGTGAGAAATGAGTAGGGGGGCCCATTTATTTTTTCTTTATAGTCTAATGGGAATTTTTTTTTTTTTTTTTGTAGGGGCCACGGCCCACCCAATCCACTATGTGACTCCGCCTCTGGTGGCAACGACCATCATCAGGATTCAGAATAAACAAAAGGCGACACAAACACACGTCTTATAACACAAGACACTACACACCAAGCGTTACACAGAAACAAATACGTGTTTTTCTTTGACGATGGCTCTTCTCTCTGAACTCTTGAAGAATCTCTCCTAGCAGAAACAATCTAATTTCTCTCTCTCAATCGCTCTCTTTCTTATCTTGCCTTTTGATTTTTGTTATTGTTTCTATTTTCTACCCCAAAGTCACAAACTTTCATTGGTGATCCCGTGCCAAACCCAGGTGGGTTTTGGTCGGCCACCACTCTAGCTACAGGCCAAAAAAAAGGTCATGTTTCATGGCTTTTCTTCATACCCATTTGCTCACATTTGCACCTTCGGTAACTTTGTGGTGTCTTAAACATGTCTTAGCGATCAGCGAGACTTGTTGATCGGATTGAAGAAAAGTTTGCCTGGGTTCTTAGGGTTATTGTTTCTGTTTTTTGATTTCTAATATTTGGCCTGAACGGTGTCATTTAAGTTAGGTAATGTGTTTTAATTTCAGGCTTGAAACGAAGTAGTTTTGATTGTGCCAGCTCTCCACTTGGTCATCACTTAGATGATGAAGTTTTGGGGCTAATTTGACAAAAATAAAACACATCAGCATAATAATGTAACACTTAACAGCAGAAACTAATTGTGAGGGGTATATTGCTAACAGAACCAAACTTTAGAGTGTAAAATCAAGTTTCTAAAACTTTGAGGGTGTAAAATTCAGTCAACTTCAAACTTCAAGGGTGTAAGTTGCAAATTACCCAAATCATAAATAAGCAGTAGGTACAAAATTAAAAATCAAGATGCCAATGCCAAGAGTTTTGTAGCTCAATTGGCAATTCTTGCTTCTGATGTTTCTAATAAAAATACCGAGAGTTTAAATTCCTACCCTAACTTTTGAATTATCAAAAAAAAAAAAAAAAAAAAAAAAAAAGAAAGCTAAAGTGGGGGGATGCCATCTTAAGTATAATGCATGCATGTAAATTTAATACAATCAAAACAATAGATTAAATCAAATTCTTCCAAGTACATCCATTAAGTAAGTTTGGTAGCACGTTTCATAATATAAAAATGGCTCCCCGTAAACAAACAGTCCTGAAAGCATTGATATCTTACTGTTAAGCATATATTGCCAAATCCCAATGGTACTGAAAGCCAATTGAAGACAATAGGTTGTAATAGTACCAAATCCCGATCAATCATCAAAATAAAGTAGCCCCGCCACCTCAATTTTGCACATGCCCAACTAAGTTTTTTTCTCTTTCTTTTTCTTTTTTTCTTCTTTTTTTTATATGAGATAGAAATTCTAATTTAACTTAATCTAAATATATATATATGTGTGTGTGTGTGTGTGTGTGTGTGTGTGTAAAGCTTCTTTCTAGATACTTGAACCATGGCCCTTATCCTTCTCCTAACAAGCATTTATACTTGTGAAGTGACCATCGCACCAAAGATATGCGGTGGTGCCCAACTACCTTTCAAATGTCCATTTCTGTTACCAAATCCTGATCATTCCATTTATGTTACCTTTCAAATGGAAATTACCAAAACACCTCTTAAAAACAATCAAACTAGGTGTTCATTTGAGATTATTCTTCTTAACTTTTTACTGAAAATGTTTTGTTGAAAATCTATATATAAAAAGAATCAATCCGCAAAGCAACAATAATTTTGGTTTATTCAATTTGCTCTATTTCACTGGCTTTCTTTTCCTTTTTATTTTATTTTATTTTATTTTTTGTGTGGAAATAACGCATATTGAACACACTTCTTATTTACTTTATTTTTTTATCTACATATGAGCTGTTACTCTAAATAAATAAATATTAACACAACAAATTGCCACAATATTTTCACAATTGTTGAAGTGTTAATTCCTTATATGCCAAATAAAATAATAAAATATCATATTGGAACCAACTACAACTAAAAATAAAGGTATTGTTAAAAAATATGTGACATCTTCAACATTTTTCATAATACTTTCATAACAAATCATAGATCATAAATTGTTATTAATTCTAATTTAAACTTGCCAATAAAATTACTTTTTGTCCAATAATAAAAACCCATAACAACCTACTACTTTATGATTTGTCGTGAAAATGTTGTAGATATAGCATTTCTCTTGTGAAAATAATAAGACATTCTGTTGTCATCATAATATTTTCACAACTATTAAAGTGTCAATTCTTTTTTAATCAAAATAAAATATAACAAAATTATAAAAGTATTACAAAAATGTCGTAACATTATGTTGTGTTTCTATAAATTTTTTTTTTTTTTTTTTGGTTTAGTTAACTTTGTTGAGCCAAAATTCACTATTTTACATACAATTTTTTTGGATTGACTTTTTGTATTTTTTTTTTTTTTTTTTTTTTTATCTTTATGCACCATTTTAAGTAAAAACACAGTTTTACACACGCACACAAAATAAATAAATAATTTAAGATAAAATCACTTTTTTATTCTTTATGTTCGGGGTAGTTCACAATTCTTACTTAAACTTTAAAATCAAGCAATTTCCCCCTTAATATTTTGGAAAAGAACTAATATGTCATATTGTTATTCTCTTAGTTAAATCCTAATGAAAGCTTATGATTTTTAAAATATTATATTGTGTAATGTCTAAAATACTCCTACTAAATTTTAACATTCCAAAATTTTATTTCTTCACTTATTTTGAGTTTTAGATGGTAGTAATGCTTAGAAAGTTGGAATAGTGATATAAGGTGTTTTATTATTTACCTAAAGAACATTGATTTTCTAGGTTTAAATTTTCAAAATTTATAATTTATTTAATGGAAAATTCAATGACACATGCCTTTTGTTATCCTTTTTTTTTTTTCTTTCTTTCTTTGCTTGCCTAAAATGGGTGTTCAATAAAAACTATGTAAGCTAAATATTGCACCTAGACTCATGTAGAATGACAAAGAAGAAAGTATGAATGAAAATTTTTTCATTATGTATGGTTGAAGGTATTTGATGAAAAACTTCAATTGTAGCATATGACATCATTCATTATGAAAATTTAAATATTGTAACAATGTCTTAGCAAAACTCAATTGCTTATTGTTGGAAGATGATAATATTCATTATCATTCTTAGAAGTTTTTAGTGAGTGGATATTGTCTTTAGCAAATAAGTACTAAGAAACTATTATAGCAAAATAAAGATTCATATGTTAGATAGCTACCCTAACTTTGTGTATGACATACATTTTTTATTTATTTAGTTTCATACTTTTTCAAATAGAAATTTTATCTTAATTTTTTCACTCAAGAGGTAGCACGTGCCTTACACGTGCCACCCTATCTAGTATATTAAAGTATACTTATATTTTGAAAATGTTTTTTTTTTTTAATTAAGTTTTAAAACATCTATATCTATATATTACTAAAAGCTGAAGCGTAGCGTTTATTGTTGCTACGCTCCAGTTAAGTCACATCAGCGTCCACCTCATTATCATTTTTTTTTCAATTTTCCTATAATTGTTTTTAACATTTACTTTTTATTTTATTTTAATATTTACATTTTTCCAACCTTTCTTCATCCTTACCTTTTCATCTCCTCACTACCCTCTACATAAATATTATTCTTCTTCTTTTCATCTCCCCACTACTCTCTACATAAATATTATACTTCTTCTTTCTCTTCATCTTCCTTTATTTTGTCTCTTCTTATTCACACTCTCTTACTATAAATTGGTAACTATCTATTCCATTCTATGCATGGTTTTTTCTCACAAAAAAAGGTTCTCTCTCTCTCTCTCTCTCTCTCTCTCTCTCTCTCTCAATTTTTCGATGAATTTTTTTATACATTCTTCTATTTATGCCAAATTACTAATCTTTGGGAATCCTTTCTTTTCTTTTTTTCTTCTTTGTTTTTCTACACTAGAATCATTATGCTCATTTCTCACTTAATTTAATCGGGTAGTTTGCCGGAATTCAAAAAAAGGTTCTCTCTCTCTTTCTCTCTCAATTTTTCGATGAATTTTTTATACATTCTTCTATTTATACCAAATTACTAATCTTTGGGAATTTTTTTTTCTACACTAGAATCATTAAGCTCATTTTCTCACTTAATTTAATTTGGTATTTTGCAGGAATTCAAGTAAAACCAGACAATAAGGAATTTTACGGTATTGGAGAACGCCTGAATATATACCAGCCAAAAGTTGAAAGTCAGCAAATTTGTGGAGCTATGATTAAGCTTCAAACGGGATTGATGGTATTGCCAATGTTCTTTAATTAGCATCCTTATTTCTATTTCTCTATATATGTTTCCTAGAATTAGTATTAGTCTCATTTTTATTTTCTCTATTATATTCTAGGTAAACCAAGAGTTCTTTAAAACTCCACATTGGTTAATGCCATTGAGATTTGTTTTTTAATTTTTTTTTCCTCTTTAATTGTTAAATGTTACCCTTTTTTTGCTCTTTCTTATAACTCTAATTAATGTTGATGGTTCTTTTTCTTTTTTTTTTCTTTTTTTTTCGGGTAGTTAAGGTTGATGGTTCTTTCTTACAGAGAAAAGAAAAAATTGAAAACAATTGAATTCTGTATAAACCTGTACCTAAAGGGGACATGAGCCTTTGTTTATTTTATTAGAGACAATATATTAAAGGGGCATATCCTTTGGCCATTGCATTGCATTTCTTAGAGGTTAAAAGATAAAGCTTGTCATTATAGGAAAACATTTTGGGTGGGGATAAGGGTGTCATTTTGTTTGCTCTAAGAGTAACAAAAGATCCTATTATAAAGGAAGCCCACAATCATATCACATGCTTATTACACTAACCATGAGCACTACTCATTATTCTCTCTCACCATGTTTCTACTACATTTGCATTTAGCAACCTAAGATTAAAATTTATTCCCAATAGAAGACTTGTAGAATCATTCAGTTTTTATAGGAAACTAGCCGCAGACTCGCATGATGCGTGGGAATATAAATATTATGCAATGAAGTGTAATATATAAAAAGTAACAATTACTTCAAGCATTGTCTTTTTTTCCCCAAAAAAAAAAAAAAAAGAAAAGATTTTTACACACTTTTTTTTTAATCTTTTTATCTCTACAAATATATCATTTTAATATTTTTTGTGTATTTCATTAATAATTTTTAAGGTGAACCATATTCTTCTAACTTTGTTGTAGTGTGTTACATTTGCTTAATATACAACTCATCTCTTAAAGAATAAGGAAATTATTATAATAATAAAAAAATAATCACAAAATTACAGTGTTAACTTAACCAAAATTAAAATAAAACTAAAGAAATAAAAAAATAGATTTTATAATAATTTATTAGTCAAAAAATTAGCAGGCATATTCAAATTTCTATTTCCAAAAACAACTAAGTATTAATCCAAACCAAAATTCCATCAAAATTATAAAAGGGAAAGAAAAGACTTTCTTATGGGAAATTTAAAAAGCACAATCCTAAAACACATATTAAAAAAAAAACCATCAATCTTAATTTGAGTTATAAGAAAGAACAAAAATCTTTTATGTGCAATTGTTCTCTTTATTGGTAAAGAACAAAAATCTTTTATGTGCAATTGTTCTCTTTATTGGTATTTATTGTTATATATTTTATTTTTACTTTTTTTTCTTCTCATCTTATGTTATTCAACATTTAAATTCAGTCACATCTTCTACACCATTAAATTATTTATATTTTCTCTCTTTTTTATTTTTAATAATTAAACATGGAATATTTTATTTAAATAATAAAATTATCCTTAAAAAATTGTACTTTTTTTTTTTTTTTACATTTACACTTTGTCCAAGCTTTTTTCTTACCTTTATCTTTTCATCTCCCCACTACCTTCTACCTTAATATCACTATTCATCTCCCCACATCTTCCATATCATTAAATTATTTATATTTTTCTCTCCTTTTTATTTAAAAATTAAAAATTAAAAATTTTACTTAATTTCAATAAATAAAAGTGTCATCATAAAGTGGAGTAATACTAGGGACACACTCATTCTCAAATCCAATACATCAAAGTAAAAATATAATACAAAAAAAAAATGCCAATTGGGAAACACTAAATTAATAATAATAATAATAATAATGAGGATATCAAACCAAATATAATATAAAGAAACTAATAGTTATGGATATACTAACTTAAGAGTAGCAAAATTAAATGGGAAAAAAAAAAAAAAAAAAACTTCAATGCATATTTAACGCAATAAAATCATCATCAAATTTTGAAAAACAATAGGCTGCTTATGGAAAGAGAGAGACAGAGAGAGAGATGGTAAAGAAAAAAAAAAATTAAATGTCAATTAATAACTATTAATTCGAATACAAAGGGGTTGTAAAGAGAAGTAAAAATAAAAAATAAATATGACCAATATGGAGAACATTAAAAACTTTCGCTGCAATAAAATCAACTGTTACATTCACTTAAAAAATTGAATCAATAATCAATAATTATACACAATCATAGCAATATATTTAAACTTAAAACTAATCAAACTCTAATTCATAACTAAAAAGAGATGTTCTCATGTAATAATAGAAATTACATAAGAAATAAAGTTAGAAAATTTTAAAATCCCTTTTTTGACATTTCATTTAACTTTATATTTATATGTATGTATGTATGTATATATATATAAATGTAATCTTCATACACAATTACATTTAAAAATCTAATAAACAATGCTACATCTCATTTAACACCTCTGTTATGAAAATCATTAGCCAGTAAATATTTGATAATAGTAAAAAATGTTATAAATGAAACTATGGAAAAAAAGTGATAAAACTAATTAGCTACTATCATTGTGAAGCAGTAGTCTATGATTTTACACATCTAAAGAAATGGAATATATAGAGTTTACTTAAGGTATATGTAAAGATTCATGTTAAAAAAAAGATATGTAAAGGTTAAAAAAATGTATATTCTATAAATAAATAAAAAGGTATATGTAAGGTTTTTATTAACTTAAAAGAAAATGAAAAATCAATTATTAACAACAACAACAACAACAACAACAACAACAATAATAATAATAATAATAATATAGAGGTAATTACATTCCCCTTCCTTGAGGTTTGAAGAAATGACACTCTATCCCAAATTTGAAAGGAAACAATATTTCCACCCTTTACATTTGTTTAACCAAACTTTGTTAAATTAATATTAAAATATTGTGTACTAACCTGCCTGTACTTAAGGTAGATTCCAAAATTATCCTTAATTTTAAAATTAAATTCTCTTATTTTAAAATTTTAAATTAAAGTGTATTTCAAAATATTAAGTAATGTCTTTTGCTTCTTCTTTTTTCCCCCTTTTCTTTTCCCAATGAGTTATGGAGAGATTTGTCATTTCAAATCTTTTGGTATTTTATAAATTTGTATTTTAATTCTAAAGTTATGAGTAATGTCTTTACTAAACATGGTTAAACATTTATAAACAGATTCTTAAATAAATTTAAAATATTTTGTTATTAATATAAACAAAATGGGAGAGTGTTATTACTTATTACCCCAAATATATATAATAAGATCACCCTAAAAAAAATTATCTCGCGCAATGCGCGGGTCTGCGACTAGTATTACTAAAAGCTAAAGCGTAGCGTTTAATGCTGCTACTCTCACGTTGCGCCACATCAGCTGCCACATCATTTTCTTTACAAAAAAATTCCTTCAATTTTAAAATAGTTTTTACAATTTTCAACCTTATAAATGCAGCCCACTACTTATTTATTTACTCTCACTATCACCCTGTAATAAATTTTTATAATTAACCCAGCCCACCTCTTATTTATTTAGTTTCACTATCAAACCCAACGTAAAGCCTTTTCAATTCAGCTTAAAGGAAAAAGAAATTAAAAATATCAAACTTGCAAGCCAGTTTGGAAAAAAAAAAAAAAAAAAAAGCGTTCAAGGTTTTGTGTGACCAAAGAGAAAGGTTGAAGATTGTAACGTAGAGGGAAGCTTTAGGCCTCGTTTGGAAGGAGGAAATGGAATGGAATGGAATGAAAAAAAATGAAAAGAATCATTTTAGAATATTCTTCCATTCTCTTGTTTTGGAGTTTTAATCAAGGGAATGGAAAGCTCATTCCCTTATTTGGGAGTTTAAGTGAGAGGGAATAAAATGGGTAGGAGGGAACACTCATTCCTCTCTATTCTCTTAAAACCTCAAATTTTCATTCCCCCTTGAAATTGAGAAGAATGGGAGGGAATGGAATTAGATTTAATGATTTAATTACTAAAACTCCCAAAATACCCTTATATATTCAACTCTTTATTTTAAAATAGAGGTCTAATAGTAATATTGTTATAAAATGATTTCATTCCCTCCATATTGCTCCCAAATAAGATTACTTACATTCCATTCCATTCCTTTATTTTAAAACATCTAATCAAGATTACTTAATTCCATTCCATTCCTTTCCCTTACTTAAATACATTCCATTCCCTTATGATCATTCTATTCCATTCCCTTATGAACTCCTAAATAGAGCCTTAAGTGGGAGGGAATTGAATGACTAGGAGGAAACACTCATTCTTCTCTATTCCCTTAAAACCTTAAATTGTCATTCCCCCCAAAATTGGGAGGAATGAGAGGGAATGGAATTAGATTAAATAATTTCTTTACTAAAACTCCCAAAATACCCATATATATTCAATCCTTTATTTTAAAATAGGGATCTAATAGTAATATTGTCATAAAATGATTCCATTTCATTCCCTCCATGTTGCTCCAAAACAAGATTACTTACATTCCATTCATTTTCATTCCTTTCCATTCCTTTATTTTAAAACATTTAATCAAGGTTACTTAATTCCATTCCATTTGATAGGCTACAAACTGAATGACCCCTTGTGATAAAATCAATTAATTAATTAGCCAAATTATTAATTAATCAATTTAACATGCAAATACGTGGAAGCACAAACAAATCACCAAATACTAAATATGCAGCGGAAAATAATTAACACGGTGATTTGTTTACGAATGGGGAAAACCCTAACGGCAAAAACCCCACGGGGTGATTTTCAGGTCACCACTCTCGAAACTCTACTATTATCAAATCAAGCGGTTACAAGTAAAGGAATCCCAAGTACCTTACCAACCTACAGTTGAACCCTTACCCCAATACCCAATTGGACTTGATCTGTAGTGACAATTTCCACCTTTGATGCACGGCTCCCAAGTACGTGACTAACCAATGCGCGGATCCCAGTACGCGACTTCAAACACCAACTAAGAAGGAGAGGTTGGCTGCAAAGTTCTTCAGTTCATCATACACAATGAAGATCAGGAAGATGCTTGTTACAAAACCCTATGGTGCAAATACACAGCAACTTCTTAAGAGAAGATGAACTAGGTTAAGAACTTCGTCTTTTGATCACAATTTGCTTGAACAGAGATTGCTCAATGCTTTTTCAACTTATGTACAATTTGACAGCTCTTAAAACAATCCTTTTATATGTTTAGGGTTAGAAGAAAAGAAGGCCCAAAAGCATATTCACGGATCCCAAGAAAATCAGATCAGAAAATCTGAAATTATAAATCTCGACAAATAGCAAGTGTCGAGGTAGCTATCGAGAAGGTGTCGAGCTTTAATGAAATTGCACTTCAGCTTGCTTTTTCTTGGATAGACTTGATGACTTCAACACTTGATCTTGAAACCTTATTTCTTGAAGTATTAAAAACACCTAGAACTACCCAATTACAAGTAGAGTGCGTTTTGTCAAAAAGATTAACCAATTTACATAAACAAGTGACATATGTTCTTAACAAGTGAACACACATATGTCCTAACAATCTCCCCCTTTGACAATCCGTGACAAAACCACAACAAACAAATGACCATATGAGAGAAGTCATAAATCGCTCAACTCATATTCACTTGTTGAATACAATAAAATCTATCCTAACACAAACTCTTGAAAAACTTTGCAAGAAGAGAGTTTATGGCAAGTAGACTTTGACAACCTGTATTTCTGAAACACTTTAAATAAAACTCATCAAGGCATCTTGTGTGAAACAGAAATAAATAGATTGCATACAAGTATAAAGAACATGTGTATAAAGATAGAGAAAAAACAACACATGAAGAGAGAGGTGAAAGAAACATACATCCACATATATAGAAAATAAGTACAATGTATGTAAAACTGGTCAAAAGACCTCATATACAAGATCAATGTATCTATAAAGAATAGAAAAGAAAAGATACATCAAAACCTCACTACATCCCTCAAAAATATCAACACTCCCCCTATCAAAATGTCTTATACTAACTCTCCCCCTAAGATGACTACTCTCATAACCCAAAACTACTCCCCCTTTTTGTCACGAGTGACAAAGGGTAGAGTGTCATGTAGACATCTCATCAGTAGAGCTAGTATCCCCATCATCATCATCATCATCCTCATCATCCTCAGAATCTGAAGCTGCTGGAGTAGGTGGTGATGGAGTAGCCTCTGGAGCAAAACCACCCATGGTCGCCTGCCGTCGTACAATACGACCAACACGAACATTCACCTGATACAGCTTAGCGGAGAGTGTATCAAGGCGAGTGTCCATGCACTGCAGCTGCGCCATAATATCTCCAAGAGATACATCACCCATAGAGGAAGAAGGAGCAGATGTAGAAGGAGCGGATCTAGATGGAGCTGATCTGGACGGAGCTGAACGGGAGGGAGGAGTGGCATCCATCTGTCGCGACCTAAACTGAGCCTCACTACGTTTTACGGTAGCGGCATCTATGGCACAGATGTGAGTGAAGTGGTCAGATACAGGAAAAGGGATAGAAAAATGGCGTAAGATCCTCGTGATAGCGGAAGGAAAGATGAGCTTATCACGGGACGCCGAATCTAGATGGACATCTATAATAGAAAGGATGAAATGAGAAGGAAAATCTATAGTAAGATGCTCTAGAAGTGATAGCAAAAATCGAGCACGAGGCTTGGTGATAGAGTTGTAGTGAGAGAGTGGATGGAGTACAAAGGTCATCACCATGTTAAGAAATCTAGGACCTTTAGCAAAAGGCCTACATGATGTGTACTGATGCTCACCCCAATCAGCAAGACGCTGACAGAAGGCAGAGATGAGCTCATCTTTGGACACGGTCCTCAGACGCTCACAGGAAGGGTAATCAGGAAAATCTATCCTAGGTACCCTAAGCACATCCGCAACTAGCTGCGGTGTAACAGGAATGCGCGTACCTCGAACGTGAGTGAAAAAGAGAGGTACTGAACGATCTATCCCGTGCATGTTGGAGTAAAACTCCTGTATCAGCACGAGAGGGCAAGTGACCGGGACGTCACACAGTGACCCCCATCCCCTACTGTGAATGACAGAAGGAAGGTCAGTGTCGGCGAAGTCCGCCAGAATGACTTAGCGTTCCGAATGAACACCTCGTCGAGAAAAGTTCTCAGAAAATGCCTTGTGGGCATCTCCATCACGGAACCGAAGGTTAAGAGGAGCAGAATCAGAAAAAGATGAAGCTCCAGAACGCAGAGGGTTCCGAGCAGGAGTGGATTTACGTTTGGGTGCCATAGACACTACTAATGTAAAAGAATGAGAAAGAGATAGAGAGGGAGACAATCAGAAAAGTCCCAACATAGTTCAAAATAGATCAAATATATTGAACAACAAGTACGTATGCATGGGAATGCATGAACATGTGACATGCAAAGAAAAAACATCATGGGCTCAGCCCAATTCAATCCTAGCAGTACACAAACATAGAGCACACATCTAAATGCATGTAAATATCATTATAATGCACATGAAATGCAATGTATGACATTTTGAAAACATTTAAGTGCAAACCCAAACCAAAATTTGAAGAAAAACTCATCAATTTTGAAAAAAAACCCCAAAATTTTCAAAAACTCCCAAAACCTAGGTTTTAAAACATGAAATGCATGAAAAAGGAAGGGAAAAGTGATCTTACCAAGTGATTGAAGAAAGGAATGATCAAGATCCAAGTGGGTTGGAAGATTTGAGTGAGAAAAAGTGTTTGGGAGATGAAAAGCCGTCGGACAGATCGAGAGAGATTGAGGAAATGAGATCAGAATCGCGACAAGTCCTTAAATAGGCACCTCAATAATTCTCGACAGCTAAGGTGTCGAGAGGTATCGAGGAAGCTGTCGAGGAAGGTATCGAGGAAATGGCCTTTGACAGCTGAAGGTGTCAAGAACATGTCGAGGTACAAGACCAATATCAAAGAACAGAAGCTCGATCGATCGATAAGGAATCGAGAAGCTATCGAGGAGACAAAGACTTTCTCAATCGATCCATCAGGTGTCGAGACAGGTGTCGAGATTGCGATTAGAAAAGGCTTGAGAAGCTCGACAGATGACCAGGTATCGAGGAGGTGTCGAGCCATCATTGAAAAGCAGTTTTTCGAGAAGTGAAAAACACAGACATGAATGCAATTCAACATACACCTCAACCAATGATCCACTCAATATAAAAAGCTCTCAAAATCATCTCTCAACAGAATTTTAAGCACATGGATCTTCAAAAGTGCACACACACACTAAACAAGTCTAACCAATTTTATATTTCAAAAATGAGTCAAGACAGTTTAGTGAGCATACATTAGCACATGTAAACACTTGTGATGGCCAAATCACATTGTACCTGCACATGTATCAAGAGTAGCAAAGAATATTGCGTGTTGTGTGTGAAAAACATCGCAAGATTGCATATGTTTATACATGTTATGATGATCTGAGATATGAGAAAATAACTTTAACTCACACACAATCATAACTGTTTGATGAGGACTATCACCTTTAAGGTACATCCTATGACTCCCACATCTCCTAGAAAACACGCTTGCAATCATGTTTAAAGCATTTTAATCTTTTAGCTTTATTTTCTTTGCATATTTTCTTTTAAGCATATCATGCATGGGCATAAAAAGAGAGAAAAGAAATACCCAACATGTTAAGCATAAACATTGCACTTTTGCTATGCCGAAGCATACGGATGTCTTTGACACTGTACTTTTGCTATGCCGAAGCATACAGGTGTCTATGACACTGCACTTTTGCTATGCCGAAGCATATAGGTGTCATACTATGATTGGCGGGCAACAATGGTGAGATGGTCATTTATACCTTTCTCTTAGGATTTTCTAGTCCTACTCGTCAAAAAGAGTGATATGAGTGTTAAGTTTAAGAGATAACTTAATCTTACTCATCACAAACAAGAGTCACAAAGCTCACTTGCTTAGTTGTGCATAGAGATGCTCGTCTAAGTTATAAGTGATACAAAATTTAGAAAACTTTGTTTCATTGGCCATCCAAGGTACACAAATACCAAAGTACACATAACACACACTGTTTTTGTATTTTTCAATTTTTCAATTTTTTTTTATTTTTATATAAAAAACAAAATAAACAAAAACTGAAAATAAACAAACAAAAACATGTTATCAAAGTAAAGCAAAAACTAGACTGACTCAGCAAAAATGCAAAACACACAAGTAATGCAACAAACAAGAAAAACAAGAGGGAAAAAGAAAGTGATGAAATCACTTAGAGTCCTTTTTCTTCCACACCTTGGAAGAACATTTCCTTTGATTGAATCCTTGAACAGGCGGTGAGGGAGAAGAATTTAAACCGTTCAAGTTCAAAAGGAACATGAGGGCTTTTAGAAGATCTCCAAGAGGAGCAAGAGAGGATTGAAGCTGATTTTGGCTTCCAGATGCTATCATGCCATTGCTCTGTTGAGTGGCTAACCACTTATAGCAATTTGGTCGAGTATGACTAGTAGCTCCACAATGATGACAGAGATGCTGCTTCTTTTGTTTAGGCTTTTAAGAGTTAGCCTTCTTAGCCCTAGGGTTTTTAGCAGTATTCTTATCTAGCTTAGGGGGTGCTCCTAAGATAGATTTACCCTTGTCTAAGTTCTCACTAGCTAATTTAGTTTTAACATCAATGTTCTCAATTTTAGTGTTATTAGCAGGAGGAACAAAAACAGTATTGCTAGTAAAAGCAGTATTAGAGAAAGAAATACCATACCCCAAACCAGTTCGATCCGAAGCAGATTTCTGATTGCTAAGCATCTCATCAAGCTTTGCACTTGAAGTCTTCTCCAGTTGAGCTCTGACTTGAAACAGCTCCACTTCAAGCTTCTTGGTCTTTTCGGCCAAAAAATTGTTCTCAAATCTCAATGCTCCAATAGTTTGATTCGCCTCATCAAACTTCGTGAACAACTCTTCACGATCGAGTTCCACATCACTGAGCTTCTTGGTGGCCAGCCTATATAATTTCTCATGCTTTTCAGAGAGCTTGTAAAGCTTCTCGTAGGCTGAATGGATATCATCTTGATCATCCATCTTCTCAAATTTGGACTCCACCAGTTCTTCTTCTTCATCCACTTCTTCAACAATCCCTTCAGTAGGATTGACTGTGGCAGTGAAGGCATTTAAGATTCCGTCATTCTCATTGTCGGAATCATCTTCAGGCTCAGTGTCACTTAGGGTTACAGCAAGTGCCTTGCTTTTCCCAATGCTCTTGAGATATGTAGGACACTCATGTTTCATGTGTTCGAACCCATGACACCCAAAGCACTTTGGTCCTGCGGGAACAGTATACTGACCACCCTCCTTAGCATCCTTCTTCCCTTTGTCTTGGCTTTTAAACTGAGAAGAACTTAACTGCCTGCGGTCCTTGTCGAAGCTCCTTCCATTGGCATTCTTCATAAACTTCTTGAACTGCCGGGTAATGTAGGACTTAATCTTGGAATCTTCATCATTAGAAGACTCATCTGTGTCACTATTCTTTACCTTCAAGGTCATGCTTTTGCCTTTACTTGACTTGCCAATCCTAGATAACCCTATCTCATAGGTCTGCAAGTTTCCAACCAACTCAGTCAAAGGAATCTTGTCTATATCCTTTGATTCCTCAATTGCCGTAATCTTGGCATGAAATCTCTCAGGTAGAGATCTGAGCACCTTCCTTATAATCTTGAGTTCAGGGATGGTTTCCCCAAGATTGAAGGCTGAGTTCACTATGTCCTTGAGCTTGGCATAGAACTCATCAAACGACTCATCCTCCTCCATCTTAATTTCTTCAAAGCTTGTAGTAAGCCTCTGAAACTTTGAATCTTTGACAGCCTTTGTTCCTTCATAGGTTGTCTGGAGGATGGTCCAAGCCTCCTTAGCAGTTTCAGTTAAGGATATCTTCTTGAACTCCTCATTAGTGACTGCGCTAAATAGGGCATTTAGAGCTCTGCTGTTGAAGTTAGCCGCCTTGATCTTAGCATCATCCCAATCGGCCGGTTCTTCTTTTGGCTTAGTCCAGCCAATCTCTACAGCTTGCCACACCTTCTCATCTAAAGACTCCAAGAAAGCTCTCATGCGTACTTTCCAGTATGCATAGTTAGTGACATCAAATAAATGAGGTATGATTAAAGATTGTCCTCTATCCATGACAAACAGGGGTCAATGGATCAACACAGCAAAGATTAAACCTAATCAGAGTGTGCCTGCTCTGATACCACTTGATAAGCCACAAACTGAATGACCCATTGTGATAAAATCAATTAATTAATTAGCCAAGTTATTAATTAATCAATTTAACATGCAAATACGTGGAAGCATGGTTTTGAAATCCGGACCGGACCGTACGGTCCGACCGGAAAAACCTCGAACCGTTCAATTTTACGGTTTTTTTGTCTCAAGAACCGTTCAATTTTACGGTTTTTTTGTCTCAAGAACCGTTCAATTTTACGGTTTTGAATCTGAACCTTAAAACAAAACAAAAAAACAAAAAGGAGAAAAGGAAGAAGACGATGACGAAGCAGGGGTAGCGCCATGAAGCAACTGCTGCTTCTCCTTCTTTCTTTTTTTTCTTCTTCTTCTCTGTCTGTCTCCTTCACTCTTTTTTTTGCTGAACTTTGTTGTATGTGGTCTGGTTTCTGCTTCTTCTTCTTCTTTCTTTTTTTTTCTTCTTCTTCTCTGTCCGTCTCCCTCTCTCTTTATTTTGCTGAACTTTGCTATATGTGGTCTAGTTTCCCACTTCCTCTTTCTTTGTATTTGTTGTGACTATTCTGACTAACACTAGCTGCGCATTGGAATTATAGAAAGCTTCTTAAGCTCTCCACGTGTCTACTGACACTAGCTGTTGGGCATTGGAAATATTGAAAGTTTTTAAACTTTGAATAAAAGAATAGCTCTCCAGTCTCCACGTATAAGTTTTAGTACGGTGCTTGCTTGCTGTCAAGCACTTCCTTTAGTATTGAATTTGCTTTTTTTTTTTTTTTTTTTTTTTTTTGCTGAATTAGTATTGAATATGCTCTCCACGTATAAATACAATGCTTTAGTACATATAGTGGTGAACATTGGCTATTTAAATGGGCTTCGGAAAAAAAAAGATGGGCAGTTCAGTGGGCTTAGCCATGAGAAATAAACTTATTTGTTTCTTAATAATTTTATTAGGTTTCATAAAATAAAAATTATTAGATATTAAAGTGTACTTTGTCATGACTTAAAAATAATTTAGAAACTCAATAACTATTGTTTTTTTAGAATTTAATCATTTTTATTTGTATTATGAAAGTTATGTTATAAAAAATACTATCTATATTTGTTTTGGACTATTTTAGTTAATTTTTTTATTTTTTATTAATTTAATGCTTTTATATATATTTAAAATAATTATTAAATTAATTATGACGTCATCACGGCTCGACCCCGGTTCGACCTCGGTCCGACCTTAAAAACCTTGAACCTCTCTCTTTTACGGTTCAATGAACGGTCCGGGTCTGAAAACCTTGCGTGGAAGCACAAACAAATCACCAAATACTAAATATGCAGCGGAAAATAATTAACACGGTGATTTGTTTACGAATGGGGAAAACTCTAACGGCAAAAACCCCACCGAGTGATTTTCAGGTCACCACTCCCGAAACTCCACTATTATCAAATCAAGCGGTTACAAGTAAAGGAATCTCAAGTACCTTACCAACCTACAGTTGAACCTTTACCCCAATACCCAATTGGACTTGATCTGTAGTGACAATTTCCACCTTTGATGCACGGCTCCCAAGTACGTGACTAACCAATGCGCGGATCCCAGTACGCGACTTCAAACACCAACTAAGAAGGAGAGGTTGGCTGCAAAGTTCTTCAGTTCATCATACACAATGAAGATCAGGAAGATGCTTGGTTACAAAACCCTATGGTGCAAATACACAGCAACTTCTTGAGAGAAGATGAACTAGGTTAAGAACTTCGTCTTTTGATCACAATTTGCTTGAACAGAGATTGCTCAATGCTTTTTCAACTTGTGTACAATTTGACGGCTCTTAAAACAATCCTTTTATATGTTTAGGGTTAGAAGAAAAGAAGGCCCAAAAGCATATTCACGAATCCCAAGAAAATCATATCAGAAAATCTGAAATTATAAATCTCGACAGATAGCAGGTGTCGAGGTAGCTATCGAGCAGGTGTCGAGTTTTAATGAAATTGCACTTCAGCTTGCTTTTTCTTGGACAAACTTGATGACTTCAACACTTGATCTTGAAACCTTGTTTCTTGAAGTATTAAAAACACCTAGAACTACCCAATTACAAGTAGAGTGCGTTTTGTCAAAAGGATTAGCCAATTTACATAAACAAGTGACATATGTTCTTAACAAGTGAACACACATATGTCCTAACACCATTCAATTCATTTCCCTTACTTATATACATTCCATTCCATTCATTTCCATTTCCTTATGATCATTTCATTCCATTTCATTCTCTTATGAACTCCCAAACGGAGCCTAAAGGGAGGGGGGGGGGGGGGGAAAAAACCGTTGAAGCCTTTAGGTATTGCGTGAGAAAACAAACAGTTTGAAAACTACCCACCTTTCTGCTCTACCATTTTGCAGTAACGGCTGCCTATCTGATTTCCTTCCTCCCTTTATTCTTTTCCACACGGTTTATAAATACTGACAGAACCTCCCTGCTTTGGTTGAGGTATCTCTACATCTCAATTCTTTTTTTTTGTTTTTTTTTTGTTTTTTTTTTTTTTTTTGATGTGAAACTGTCAAGTTTTATTCAAATAGCAGAAACAGGTACAAAATCTTGGTTGAGGACTTGTTGAATACAACAAGGAGTCTCCTCAATCCATACAACAGAATCATTTATGCTAAGAGCATATTTAGCTAAAACATGGGTAGGTTTTATTCAATTCTTTTTTTTGGGTGCAAAACTTTTATGCTCTGTTTATATTAATATGAGACCTTTTTTTTTTTTCATTTGTTTGTGTTTGTGTTTATATTAGATGAGCATCTTTCGCATGCCATTGATGTGTTTGTGAGATTGCCTGAATGTCGTTTCAATAGTGCTATAATTTTACAGCCAAAAAAACTATTTTATTTTACCTTGGTTTATTTGGAAATATCTCAAGTCTCATTTTTTAATGTGTTGTGGCTTATTGGAAGAAAGGAAGACTCTGAAGTAGTAAAGTATAAAGTGTTGGTGGAAACAGTGTTCTTCAATTTCTTGATATCATCTTCAACACCGGTACCCCAAATGGATCCGATCTTTTTCAAAGTAGCAGAGCCCAATAATTCAATGATCTTTTTAATTTTATTATAATATTGACAATAATAAGGTTATGCATTATGCCCGTAATTAATAAAAGTAACGTTCATTTTTCAGTGTTCTATTATCTTTTTATAATTTTCAGATGAAAGCTAAATTTTAATTCTTTTATCAGTTACGGAGTAAATTGCATCCTATCTTAAATGATGATAAAGCCCCACTTGATGTAATTTACTTTGCTACAAAAGAAGGCATTGAGAATCCCAGAGCCTGTAGTAGAATAATGTATAGAGACCACAATCAGTTTCTCTCTGTTGTTAAAAAAAAAAAAAAAAAAATACCCAAAAGCAGGAAAAAGGTTCAGATTTTTAACAGTACCTTATATATCAGTGCTTGCCTTAAAGTATTTGGTAAATGTTCCTCTACCCTGAAAATGCAAGTTTTGAAAGAATATGATGTCTTAACATAACATGGACCACGACCAGGGTAAAGAAAAATTAAAAATTAGAGATGGTAAACTTGCTACGTTTACAGACAGGTAAATAGCAAATTTCCCTTAATTTTAAGGAGGTTGGACGTAATACCTTATAACATGTGATATAGCCATGGTAGCATCATCAACTGTGACACAAAAATTGTAAACAGGTTGCCCATTGCTCCTCATAATTACAAAATCTCAAAGTGTGTCCAAGTTCCAACTAACCTTCATTTCACTATCAAACAAAGTTAACATCCTACACAACTTGATTTAACATTATGTTATTAGATACATCCACTAGATTATTTACTTAAAGTTGATGGCTGGTAGGGCAAAAGCCACCTGATAATTTGAAAAGCCCCAAAGAAAATGGAAAATGAAAAAAAAAAAAATTTGCATCCTATCTTATATTTTTCCGTACTAATCACAATCAACCACATCCAAAATTGTGGCACAAAATATTGAAATCTTATATTTTCTCTTTTTATTAACTTTTTACTATGACATAGTGGGCAATTCTATTGTCATCGTTATATTTCTAAAACAAAAAATATTCATAGTTTCATCAATCAAATATTTTAATTAAAAAAAAAAAATTATACACTCCCTAGGGGCTGAATAGATGCAGAGTTTTTCTTTATGGCTACGGCCCTTCACATTAAAGTTTCCTGCATTAGACAGATAGTGTATTCCAAAGTCATGACATGAATGATGTTACATAGTCAACGTGATGTGAATATATATATAAATATATATTTATTTATTTATTTATATTCTTTCTCATTACAATGTTGATCCATATATCCCAAGTTTCAATTTTCTCTTTTTATTAACTTTTTAATGTGAAGTAGTGCGCAATTCTATAGTCATCGTTATATTTCTAAAACAAAAAATATTTATAGCTTCATCAATCAAATATTGCAATTAAAAAAAAAAAACGTACACTCCGTAGGGGCAGAACAGATGCAGAGTTTTTCTTTATGGCTACGGCCCTTTACATTAAAGTTTCTTGCGTTACACAGATGGTGTATTCCTAACTCATTACATGAATGATGTTCCATAATCAGCGTGATGCAGATATCCATATATATATATATATATATATTTTTCCTTTCTTTCTCATTACAATGTTGATCCATATATCCCAACTTTCAAGTTTCTCTTTTTATTAACTTTTTACTGTGAAGTAGTGCGCAATTCTATAGTCATTGTTATATTTCTAAAAGAAAAAATAGTTATAACTTCATCAATCAAATATTGCAATTGTGATGATAATAATGTTCATGTATAATTCTTAGTATATGATTATTGTCATGTTTTGTCACCAGTTCATTTTTTCTAACGCATTAGTTTCTTAATATGTCTTTTCGTTTTTTAAAAACAGCTGCAAGCGATTCAATCAGCTAAACAAAAGGAAAAAAGTTCTTCACCACATTAATCTAACTGGACTACTCCAAAATCCATTATTCCTTCTAAGCGATGAAGAAAAACTCATTCATCAATGCTTTAGGGTTGCAAACAAACAAGCACTATTTTAGGTCGAAGCTCACAAATATTTTGTACAAGATCAAACTGAAGTGGGAAAACAAATCCTTCTTCAAGCAAACATAGAAGGAGACAAAAATGCAAAGTATGGACTTGCAATTGAGTTGTTATGCAAATCAAATGATGAAGGAATACAATTACTATTATCAATTCTAAACCAACCAGATGGAGAACAATTGCTGCAAAATTATCGACAAATCCTTCGACATACAATTTTTGGAACAAACACATTTCTCATCCCAAAAAACCAAGCATGCAAGAAAAATGGAGTGGGTCATTGGGATCGTGAATGCCCTTACCCATATGAAAATGAAGAATTACATGTAACATGCAACAACTTAATTACAGTCCTCTAAAGTTTTCACCTAGCATGACGCTAACTTTGAATTTATAAAATCCTTTCTATCTAATTTTAAGTTAATTAAATTTTACTAACTTGGGAAGACGGATGATCAGCTCTGGACTAACTACAAGGCCAACTATAGTTGTATCCTTTCCACATCTAATTCCAAGACAATACCTTCTATCATTATGAATCCTACAATATATTGTTTATACATATAATGCAGCTTAAGTAGTAATATATTCAAAAATATTTCAAATAATAACATGATCATAAAAAAATAACCACGCGCAACGCGCGGGTCTGCGACTAGTTGTACATAAAAGCTAAAAACTAAATTATAATGTGTCTCCAAACATACACTAAAGTTGAAATTAGAAGAAAAAAAAATTCTTATTGAACCAACCTCGAAAATCATTAAATAATATATCAACAAAATTCACAAAAAGAAAGAACTTGTATTGCATTGAAATAATCATAGTCTTAAGGAAAAAGTTAACTGATGCCTTAATAGTTTTAGTTAAGAAAACATTTTTAGAAATTTTTTATGGGAAAAGAAAAAAAGAATTAATTTTTTTGATAGCCTTTTATATTTTTCAAGAAAATGGTGTCACAAATTTCCTGAAATAGTTTATTAATAATTACCTTAATGGCATCCATTAAAATGATCCTTATCTTAAAGCTAACATATAGATTATTATACATTTATTTTATAAAAAAAAAAATTATTATACAATCACCATTAAACCAAAATTCTTCTCAAAAAAGGAAAAAACCATTAAACCAAAAATCAATATTTTAATTTCTTTCTTGAAATTTCAAGAGACCACATGAGGAAAAGAAGCTTTCCAAAGAATGTACATTCTACCCTCGGCATTTTCCTCTGCAACACAAAGTAACCTTGAAGATGGGCAGTTGGGTAATCATTTTCATTCAAGCTTTGATTTTTTTAGACAGATAATAAATGGGACAAGCCTAAACCCAAAAAAAAAAAAAAATAAAGTTCATGAACTGGCTCATGAACATTAGCACTAGATACAAAACAAACAAAACCTAGGCTCGTTTATGAGCTTAATAATAAGCTTAACAATTAAATAGGATTAATCATAAGCTTGACATGGGCTTGTTAATGTAATTTGAGCTGGATTTTAAGCTTAAAAGGCTGATATTAAGCTTGAGTTCAAATTGACTAGCTAATGAATAAAATCAAGCCAAGCTCATACTTTTAGACTCTTTGATGAGCTCAACCTCAAACATCATTTATAGCTAAGCTGTTTTACATTCATTTGTTGAGTTGAGCTTAAACACTCACTATTCGACAAAGCTCAGTTCATTTACGACCTATTGAGCAAATTGTTTGTGTGATCATGCAATAAACATGAATTGCTAAGCAACAAGCTCAAGCTTCCAAGTTCCTAAATTTCCCCATTCTCCTAGAGATACAACCTCAGTTGCTCATGAACACTTCTGTAATCATAGATGACTTGCATTTAAAGGTACTAAGTACTAACCACCCATTTGAGGCAAATTCAAGGCTTAAGAAGATGGAAAAGATTTTCACAACCATGGGAATTAGGAAGAACAGACATTTCATTTGTGGTCGTACCTGTGTCAGACAATTGTGCATGCATGTCCTAGTCTTGTCTTTTTTTTTCTTTAATGCAGGACATAGTCGAGACAAGAGAACAAGAAAAATCTAATACCCTTTCTCCAAACAAAGAGAGTATTCATGCTCTGAATAGTAATAGTGCATTTGAAAATTTAATAAATATCTTAATTCTTGATTTTTATTCTAATTTCCAAACATCCTTTAATAGTAAAGGATTTGTTTTATTATCCATTATTATTCTTAGTTTGGTATATATATATATATATATATTTAACATTATATGAAAATAATATATTTAATAATAATACATAGAAATACGAATAAAAATATATTTAATAATTATTAATCAGAAATATCTTGCCGTTTTGTACCTGTACCAGTACCGGTACCCATATCTGTATATGTATCCATGCTTCTTAGCATGGGAGGCACTAGTGAGCAGCATGTGAATTTTCTGCCATTTGGTGGGATGAGGGATGAGGGATAGAGATTGTTGAATGGGATTGCAAAATAAGTCACATGGGAGGCATTCTTGGAGCTTTACTTAATTTATTGTTTTTTTTTTATTTTTTTTCATTGGTAGTACATCAACTTTATTCATTGACTGAAAGAAAAGATACATCACGAGATAATGCTTGCTCTAAGAAATACGGTTCTTCTTCAAGCCAAAGTAACAAAATTGTACACATTGTTGTTAGTACCAAAGATTAGTTAGAATCTGAATTTTTAAGACTTATACAAAGGAACAAGATAGTTACAGAGTATAAGGTCACGTCTTTCCTTTTAATAAAGACTGTAGGAGACAACGTCTCATGCGCCCGACACATACAATACTTTTGCATTATCTAGAGGCATCACAAACAGCAAGCTGTCACATGAAAACCTATCATTTTGATAGAGTTGAAGGTACATATCTAGGCTAAAATCTTTTCCTTCAGCTTGCACGGCATAAAGATAGTCCCATCTTGCAGTGGCAGTTGTGTCTAAATATTAAGAGAGACTCCAAACTCCAACTGCAATTTTTTCTTCTTTTACATATATAATAAGGGTATTCTCAACACAGACAACACCCATCATCGTGGACTACTACCATGACAACAACATAGACACCCATCAACATGTAATGAGTAAAACTGGGAAATCCAGTGTGGCATTAATTTAATTACTCAAACATAAATTTTTATTAGATTTGTTGTTACTGATGCAGTGCAACAAGCACATGTTATTTGGTATCCCTCTAGCTAGTGTCATGCTCCTCATTGCAGAATGTCAGTTAGTGATGATTGTATTTCTTCCAATGTTCGCCCTTTAGTCTCCGGTACTAGTTTTGCAATGAAAAGAACACCCAAACCGCAAATGCTTGAATATATGAAAAATGTTCCTGAAATGGTATTCATGCACAACTAAATTACCACTGGTAATAAAAACTTTCGATGACACAGAGGAAGAAACAAGTGAGAGGCATCACCTGCTGAGCTCCACTCGAATAAGAAGTTAAAGGTGTAGGAAACAAAAAAGGAGGCAAACCAATTGACCAAATTGCAAAGAGTTCCTGCTGAGCCCTTCACATTTATAGGGAATATCTGGAGAAAGAGGAACATTATTCAGTATGAGCTATACTCATTGTTAATTTAAATTTCCATTGAAGTGATGAAGATATCAACTTATCAAGCTAATTAATCTTAACCAACCTCTGAGACTATAATCCATGGTATGCTGACCATGCCAAATGAGTAAGATCCCATATATACCTGATTGCAGAATCAAACAGTTCAATTTTAAATATGAGTCAAATGCAAGAATATGAAATTATCAACAAGTGTTTGCATTTCACCAAAGAAGTGATGATGGTTATGTGTAACAGTGCAAGGATGAAAGAGCTTTCCCTGTCTAAAGAGTAAAGACTAGAAAACACTAAAAGAAATTGAAAATGAAATAACCAAAAAAAAAATAAAAAAGAAAAGAAAAAAGAATGCAATTAAACTTGTACAAATCCTTCCAAACTTGACATTAGAAGATGTATGTGGTTACTGATCTACTGTGTTGGCATCTTTACTACTATTGGGATATTTCCAGTGTTTGATAATGCAGAAGTACTCTTAGGTGCACTAAGGTAATTGGGATCATATATATACCTATGATCTTTGTAACTCCTTCCGGAGTTTATAAAAACTCAATGATTGTAGTCTTAGTGTGGGAAAACCATGTAAACTTGGTGTTCTTGTGTATGTGCTTTGATCCTTTCTTCTGTTTTTATTGTTGTGGGGACATCAATTCAGAGCAAGGTTCTTGCCACTGATCAAATGAAGAGATTTAGGCAGTTCTGTTTCAATGTCTTGCCACATTGCTCAGTTTAACTATTTTATTAGCGTACAGATCAAACGAAAAAGGAGAGAACAAATGCTACATAACAAAATATACATATACAAAACAGATTGTGAAACCAATAGTTACCAATGATAGTTAATAGTAAGAAGAAAGTATAAAAATGTTTGACAATTAAAATATCATTACCAATACGCCTACAAGGGCCAAAATGTGACTGATTCCTTTCCACCAGTTATGGTCCTGTTTATAGCATATTGAAAATTACAGAGGGTGATTGATCAACACAGAAATGTCAAATGTTCAAAATAATGTTAAGGAACCTGCAACAAGTATGCTAATCCTGTAAGGAAGCAACCTAAGCAATTCCCCATTGCAGAAACCTGCAAACATTGCAGATTATCCTATTAAATATTTGATCAATTAAGCTCTAAACTTAAGAAACTTATTTTGCAGCCTAACCATCAAAATCGTTCGTCTTCCAAGTTTATCTATCAGTGAGGCGCCCAGAAAAATTGAAGGAATCTGCAGAGGAAATATCCACTCTTCTGAGAAATTCACTGAAAACAATTGCACAATATTTTTAAAATATATATATTCAAGACCTACCAGGGTAACAGCCAGCACTATATACCCAACAGTACTAGAGATACCTGTCACTCCAAAAATACACACACACACACACACGTAAACATAAGTTTTGTGCTTTGTTTATTTTTGTATGAAGTTCTGTTAATAATCTCCATGATTTACCAGCAGAATTAAAAATTTCACTCATATAAAACAGAAACCCATAGAGCCCTCCAAGTACTTGCACTAACATCAGCCCGACTCCAACCTGTACATTAATTTAGTCATATCCATGGATTAGACAAATTATATAGCACAAAAGGGAGTAACACAGGATATGATTGATTTTTTCAACACACAATGAGTAGATGAACATATTTTCGTTGAAACAAGTTCTGAATTTTGTCATCTGAGTTTTGTTGAAGGTTATCAGTATAATCCTGTACAATGCATGATAGACAACTGGCTCAGTTCACTGTGTTGATGTCAATAATATGGTAATAATGAGTCCAAAAGAACTTTCAATGATATGTTACTTTGATATCAGAGGCTTCTTGAGAGGTATCAGCATCGACTCCCCTGAGGCGTTGGAGAGCGGCCTCAAATTCTCTTTGTTTGCCAATCTTTGCCTGCAGATATATTTGCAATGATCATTTGAGAATGTTGATGCATTCTTGTACTACCTCATATGTGAACTACTGCAATTTGGTTTAATTTTAACATGGTCTTAGCTTTGCTTATCCCTAAATAAAAAACAATGAGAATTCTGTACTCAACTAATAAATTTTAGTTAAATTTCAATTGAACTCACCAACCATCTAGGGGACTCTGGAACGAGAAATAGACCAAGGAACATTAATATACATGGAATAGAGCCTGAGGATGAAAATATGTAGAAACCATTACATAGGAAAGAACCACTAGTTTGTAAGTATAATGTGCAAACAAATCTACCTATTATGGCCAAGGTGCGCCAGCTGGTAATTGAACCAATGAGATACGTGAGAGAAGAGCCATAACTTGTCATCGACTGTACAATGAACAACATGATCCACCAAAAGAAAAAGTAAATTCCAATTGCAAAATTTTAATATCCAAAAAATTAAACAGGTTAAATTAGTAAATTTACATTAGAGTTTGAAATATATTTCCTTATTTTCAGCGGGATTTTTAGGAAATTCAGATTAATGTCCTTCCAGCAACTTATAGGTTTATTAAATTGACTAACCTGAATTCAAAAAAGGCACCAGATAGAATATTTATTAAGGATTTCAAAGGGAAGAAAATTGAAGGCTCAAATTCTTAATGCTTGTTCAATTTATTTATTCTTAAGGCAAGAAGTCTTAAAACCTCTCCTTTATATTAATTTTAGTATTTCAAGACAAAAAGTTTCTAAAAAAAAAGTACTTCAATAAAAAAGATACCTTAGGATTCATATAATTCAATTTCAGGCGAAGTTTCCATAATGTTCTAACTTCAAATTGTTAATTGGCCATATGTGAAGAGGACTAGACTCATTTAAATGTAAATCTCATGATATTGCTAGTCCCTAAATGGGTTTGGCTATTTGTTGGAACACATGGATCATGAATGAATCTATGTACATACCTAACTTTTGGTATTGAATTGATTTAAAAACCAAGGTTTTTAGTGACAGTTCTGTTGAGGATGGATGAATTTTATAAGAAATCAAAGAGAAATCAAGTCTGATCAAGGCTGATCATGGAGTGGTTGGATTTATGGGAATTAAACTAGGTCAGATGGGGCCTTAATTATCTAGGAACTTTAAGATATCACTGAGCTTGTGGTTAAGAGCTAGATGTTGAAGCATAATGAATGGACCTTATTTGAAATTTATTAATGCCAAATACAGTATAAAGTTGGCAGTTCGATGATGTAGATTGTTTTTGAGTTTGTTAAATAAACGAGACATGGGCACGAGCCATAGACTCTTAGTCTTAGCTGTGATTATCTTCATGCGGGACAGATCTAGGCTTACCGAAGTTATGAGAATTCCTAAACCTCATTAGTGAAAAATAAATCTAGAATTGAGGTTCACTTAGTGACCTTTATTTATAATTAGGAAAGTGATGTGGACCCATTAGATATCTCCCCGGATGACGCACCCACACTTCACAACTAGAACATCCGACTGACTCCTACAAGCTCTTGAAGATTCGAACTCTGCATCAACTCTAGGATGATGGCTCTATGGCTTCAGCTCTTGATCTCACTAGTGAGAAACAATAGGGAAAATGTCTCTTTTGAACTCACAAGTACACAAGATGAAGTCTAAAATTTTCTCTCTATATTGCTTACGTTACAGGTGTTTCCAACCTTATGAAAGTTGTACTTAATAGGCCTTTTATATAGACTCTCTCATTAGGGTAGAAATTACCCACAATACCGCATTTAGTAATACACAACATAATTTTGAGTTCCGAATTTTCAATCGATCAAGCCACGATCGAGGGATAGTCAAACTTTGATGAAGAGTAGTTGTATCTTTCTAAACTAATTTTCTTGAGCTGCTTATTGCAAAAATGGTCTTGAACATGATGTAACTTGTATGAACTTATTATTGACACATTTGACAATTACATTGTTATAGAATTTGCCAACTTTAAACCTAACACATACATAATCTAAATTCCACATTCTATTCAAAATCACATTAAAAAAATATTGTTTCATCATCCAATCAAAGAATAAAACCTTCTTCATGAGTATATACACCCTATATTATGGTGCTATGGATTCCAGATTATGTTAGGATGTTATTACACCTATTGAATTACTATTAGAAAATCTATAAGTGTGCGATTGTTGTCACATACTTAACTTATTTAGTTGGATTCAAGGCATGATACAAAAGTTTAGAATGATTGAATATACCTCATGAGTTATTGACATAAACCCTCCCCTTAGATTCTTTGGAGTTATTTCTGCAAGGTACACAGGTCCCTGTTCGCAGTGGGATGATAATTCATTATCAGTATTATTCATGAGTGTATGAATTTGAAAAATCAATCTTACTGCATTTATACCACATAACATGTAATTCCAAATCCAACTCCCAATGACAGTCTTCCGAAGTCAAGCAACCAAGCACCCTTTCAGCAAGCACAAAACATTTAGTATTATGATATAAATGCAAAAGAGTTATGTGAGATTAAAATTATCCGTATTGAAATTAGGTGCAATACCCTAGGTTAAGATTGAGAGTAAAAAAGTAACGAAGTAAAAAAATTGTGAGAGGAATGATGAGTAATTGCACCCGATGCAATACCTTAAGTATTGCACAGAATCCTAATATCCACACTTATTAAGAGGGAGAAAAAGATAGAATCATTGGAATATAATAAAAAGGGGAAGATATGAAACCTTGGCGAAGATTATTGATAGCCATCCCATGATGTAGAATATATCCAAAATCCAAAATGTCTGCTTCACAATTTTAATAAAAGTAGAAAGGAATTATAGAATTGCTTGGGATTTTTGAGTTGAAAAACTTAACACCATTAATATTTTGTAGAAATATGGCCTTGAAAAACATACATATCTACGACCAATGACATCCGTCATCTTTCCACTTATTAGTGCCCCTATTATTGCTCCAATGGTCATTATTGATCCAAACAGTGAATACTGCACATTTGAGAGAAAGATATAGAAATCAAATATATCAGTAGAAGTATAAAGAAACATTAGCAATTTACTTAATTAATTATGGAAAAGCTAAGGGATGTCTTAGAGGAGAAATTATTAGGTTTACCATAAGGATTGCTGACATGGTCCTCTTTGACCTCCCAACCAATAAAATGCTGTTATTTATGCAAATGTAACATTATCTGATCATTTTTATTTTTTATTCATTGTGCTGATTAAGAAGTTCACATATTCATTTGGATAGATGACATCATCTCATTGGTCAGGGAGGACCACATCAGCAATTCTCTCGGTGTAAATAATAATTTCTTGTCTTAGAGGTATTAGTTTATAAAATATTTTTAGAAACGTTTTATAAGAAAAGAAAAAAATAACTGATTTTTTTAACAATTTTTTATATTTCTCATAAAAGTAATATCAAAACTTTCTTAAAATAATCCATTAACTAATGCTCTAATCCCATCAAAAAAATAAAAATAAAAATAATGCTCTAAGGGCACCTGTTAACCAAACCCAATTAACTAGTCCAATATATATATATATATATATATGACACTTTCGATTATTATGATGTTGGACTAGCGGAAGCTTTGAATCCATTCCTTATGCAGTAAAGAATTTTTCTCCTCATTTGTCAAAACTGAACTGACTTATACACGTATCTTTGACAGAGCAGCCAAGCAAAGAGAACTTAAATTTAGTTTCATTCTACATTCTGTGATTGGTGCTAGCTAAGTAGCAATGGCATGCACAATATGCTTGATTACAAGGATCTTTTAGACCATTGTTATGATTTAGATCGAGCATGAGACTACTGATTAATTACCCTAGTCATTTTATATAAGCATTAGTCAAACCATCCTTATTGCCATCTTATCCCATCACTATTTCCAAATTTCTTTGTCCACATACATGGTAATATCCAAGAGAGAATATATATGACATGGAATAAGTACATATAATTATCAAAAAAAAAAAAGAATAGGTACATATATTATATCATACCTACGTATTTCATTTGGTTCAAAATTTTAAAAACTGTTTCAAAAACTTTGTAATATATATTTTTAGTATTTTTATTTGATATGATGTATAGGTATACAAATTTGTATGTACATGCAATATACAGTATAGTATCTGTGTTTTTACTAAGTATGCCCCATGTTTGTAATATTTGTATACCTAGCGGTTAGCAGTTGTATAAAATGATGAACGATAGTCGTAACTTGCATGTGAACTTAGCTAGCACTTAGCGATTGTAAATGAGATCTATTACTATATATGTACTATTTGCAGCCAATGTTTGTGAAGATAAATTTTAGAAACAATGTAATAATTTTAATTTCATTTAACTTTAAAGGTATGTGTATGTTTGTGTGCGCGGACATGAGTACTTCACCTCTGCCACAGTGAGGCCCAGATCAGCTATGATTCCATTCTCAGCAAGTGATGTATATACCGCCTGCAAAGAAGCCACAAACATCAATTTCTCTGACAAAAGAAAACTTCAATTTCAACCCATATCAGTTCATCATCTAACCGATGGCCCCAAGTTCAAATAGTATCTCTAGCTGAATCCTAAAGCACTGATGTGAATTTACATAACTAGGTTAGAATTAATGTTTGATAGTAGGTAACAGTTTTTTTTTTTTTTTTTTTTGGTGGCATTTTTTTCTTCAATTAAAACTTTCTTTTTTTTTAATTTTTCTTTCCTTTTTTTTTTTTTATTATAACTTTCAGTTTTTTACTTGAAAAAAAAAATGGAGCTCGACATTCTATCAAATCATCTATACACACACACACGCATATATATATATATATATATTTGCGCAACGCGTCTCATCTAATTCTAAAAAATTTGTGTTAAGTGAATTATTAGGTGCAAAAATCAAAGAGTCTAAATTTAATTAGATTTTAAATTGAATTTTAACTAAAATTCAAGTTTGCCAAATGGTGCATCCTTTGCAATATTCTTTCTCTTTTCATTTTTTTATTTTTAATTAATTTTTTAAAGTTTATTTTAAATACCAATGCCCACTTTCCATATTTTGCTTGCTGTTATAGTTCCCTTGGCACTTTGAACCAAGAGAACAATGAATCTATGTAAAAATAAATAAAAACAATGAATCAAAGTGATGGTTCTCTCGAAAACAACCCCAAATCCTATTATATTCTTTGGATTCTTTTCTTAGTAACTAAGGCGCTTTATTAACGTTCTATCTCATTCTCACAGCTGGTTTGGTCACTTTGATTTCACTGATTTTGTATTCTCTGAAGTTTAATTTGTATGTGTCTGTCTTTGCTAATCACCCATTTTTCAAAATGTTTGTGCTTTTTATTAAATGCACAAAAATTGTTTGACAAAAGACCTTAGTATTATATTTTCTTCTTTTCCTATTGTAGGGTCAATTTTTGCAGCCCAAGCCCACGAAGATATGGATTTCGAGCCCGCTGAACCCAAAACAATAAATTTGTAGAGAGTGGGTGAAAGAGCTAGGCTAGAGCTGAATAAACAGAAATAACAGCAATGTTTAAGGAAGAAATTGTGTTAAAGCGTACTCGGACACATGTTCTCACGTCCGAAGAGGTGTTTCTATATCACAAGCCTGATTTACAACTCTTAGGAATTACAATCATGAGATTCTCTCCCTCTCTCCCTTTTTTTCTCCCTTTTCTTTAAGGGGCATCCCTCTCTTATATAGTACCCCCTTCCTCCATCTTTACCGTCCACTTGTTCATCATCCAGACGCCCACTTGAGTGCATGTCCCATCATACTCTCTTTAGCTTTGTGTGAGTGAAGGTAACTGAGAATGCACTGTTCAGAGGTCCTCTCCACATAAATGCGGCCAGGAAGGTAGGTGCAGTGCATTTAATGCGGTGGTTAAGGCCTGTCTCCTAGATATTTCCCTGTTCTTGTTATCTTCATGTGTGTCCGAGGTTTACTTCCCTCCTTATACTTGTCAGATGGAGCACTTGAACTTCCCGTATGTCTGTTAGGCAAAGATCCTTCGGATCCGAGGGCATTGGACTCCTCGGACAAATAAATAACTCCTCGGATATTGCCCGCGCTCCTCTCCAAACATGCTCCCTTTACATGGGCCTCTGATTAAATGTTTTCATCTCCTCGGACTAACAGTGTTCCTTAAATGGGGCCTTGGGCCCAAGTTAGGTTGGGTTTTTCGTCCCCCACAATAGCCCCTCAAAATTGTAGTTTTTCCCTCGTGTCCGAGGAGAAAAAGTAAGATTTTGACTTGCCCCGGAGCAAAAGCTTGTAAACAGGCAAATTCGAACTGGCACGTGCGTAGGCATAGGAACTGACGCTTCTTTAATGCCGCTGCTGCTTCCACATTCCCAAGGCGTTGCATTAACTGCGCCAGGTGGCGCTTTGTCCTTCGTACCCAACGATGGTTGATTGATCCAACGGCCGTGGTTTTTTCTTCAAGATTTGGGCGGGAGTGCCCCTGACTCTTCGTTTGACTCTGTATAAAACCTTAGAGGGAGTTATTTTTCTTCACTCTACGAACCTTCAGACGCTCCAGCAAGAACAAGCGCGTGACTCCGTCCAAATCTCTCAATCATCGATTTCAGTCTTCCTCAGAATCTTCACGAATCCCTCCACGAGCTTGCAATCCCTTTTCCGGCCTCATCCTCGTAAGTAATCGTCCACCGAATCCTTTAGTTTCCTCTTCGGCCATACATTTAGTTAAGTACCATGGGGAAGCTTCAGTACTTGGTGGATAGCCCTGAGCAGATGGAGGCGTTCAGGGCCACGTACCGCATACCCCCAAACGTGGGTGTGAGATATTGCCCCCCGGAAAAGATACTAACAGACCGAAAGACGGGAGAAGTCGTTATCCCTCTTATCGCATTCATAGAGGGGGGAATGACAATCCCCATGGGTCCCATCACCACTAACTACCTTCGGAACCATAGGCTCACTCCCTGGCAATGCGCGCCCAATATGTTTAGGATCTTAGGGGCGATTGAGGACCTCAACCTTCACTTAGGATTGGGACTAACCTGGCGCGACGTAGTACATATGTACGAGTGCCACAGCCAGCAAGATGCGGGGTATTACTTAAAATCCCGATCGGACGTTGTCAGACTTATCTCCTGCCTCCCAAAATCCAATAAAGGGATGAAGGACGACTACGTGATCGTCTCGGGCGCATGGCATGACGGCCATCATTGCCCAACCAAGCTTGGAGAGCCAGGTGGGGCATGCTAGATTTAGGCACACTAACCATAGGTTTAGGGACCTTGTCTTTTAGTGGTTTTTGGTTCTCCTTATGTCGCCATTTGTGAGACTCTAACATGATTTCGCTGCAATGTAACAGATAAAAATTTCGTTGCTCCTCGGCTCAGCCTTACGAACTTCGCCGCACTCAATTTTCTATTGAGATCGGAGATATTCGTGAGTGAGGACGGACAGCTCCGATCGGCTCCACTCATTCTGGGATACACAGGAAAACCGAAGAGTTTTCAACCAGTCGGCAACGCGATTGTTCAGGGAGATCACCGTCTCAACCGCATCGACGTATCTTGGAAGGGTTTTTTGGCACCGTACGACCTTCCGCCCGTACCACACCCACGCCCTCAGCACATACCTCCTCTCGTCCAACCCCTTCAGCAAGTTCCCCTCGGACAAGAGGTTGAGGGTGAAATAGTTGGATCCTCTGGTTCATCTCTTAAAGAGCAAATAGACCAGTTCCACTTCGAGGGGGACGCTCCAGGAGAACAAGTGGTAGAGGTCTCGGACGCCGAGGAAGAGATCGACAGGCATTCAAGTGTTCAGCCTGTTGTGATTATTGCCGGCCCTGAAGACTCATCGGACGAAGACATGGACCTAAAGAATTTGATGAAGAAGAGGGTCCAAAAGACCGAGCACAAGGATGTTGGGACGTCAAAAGTGGTGTCGTCTCTGCCCCCAGCGCCTACCCAGGTCTCCGATCCAGGTTCGAAGCCCATCCCAAACCCTCAGAAGAAGAGGCCATACGAGCCTGAGGAGAGGGAGGGAGTTGTGCCCACCAAAACTAATAAACAGCAAAAAGTGATACGAGACCATCGGGGTAAGAGGGCCTCCTCCACCGAGAGCCGAGAGGACTTGGGTGGGGTTGAAGTTCGCCGAGGAGGGGGAACTCGTATTTGGTCACCGAGGTTAGAGCTGGATGGCGCTCCTTTTGCTTGGGACACTTCCCTCCGCAACTATGATGGGGGAAGGGCAGGGTACGTAGCTGAGGCTCTGCAGCAGCCACTCCTCCTCCCTCACGACATGGACTCCTATAAGCGCTTCAACCAGAAGGAGCTTTTCCTGCCCCTTAAGAGGGACGTGGCCATGGTGAATATTCATTTTTAATTCAGATTTTATTTGCAGTTGGCTTTAATTCACTTCTTCATTTGATGTTGAACATGCTGTCATGCAGATTACTCAGCAAATATACGTAGCCGAGGAATGGAACAAGAAGTCCTACCTCGAAGCTCAAGCAGCAGCGCAGTCTCAATCTGAAGCCGAAAAGTCTCTGGGTCAGCTGAAGGAGGACTATGCTAAAATGTCAGAGCAGCTAAAAGATATGACCAGTCAAAGGAACAGCTTCAAGGCCGGCCTGAAGAACGCCGAGGCCCAAGCCGAGGAGCAGCGCAAAAAGTTGCATATGACAGAGATCAACCTGGAGACCGAAAGGGAGATGGTGAAGGGCCTCAGAGATGAACTCAAAAAAGCCAAAGAGCGCGCCCTATTGGCCGAACAGAAGGCTCAACTGGCCAAGGAGTCAATTGAAGCTGAAAAGAGAGCAGCATATCAGTTGGGGGTGGAGGAGACCGGGCAGCAGCTTACCGAACAGTTTGCCTTGGTTAGTCGTGATTACTGCGACATAACCTGGCAAAAGGCGTTGGACGCGGCTAGGGTCCCCTCGGATTCCCCCCTGAGGCTACCAGGGAGCATATACTATGACTCCGAAATCTGAGAGCTCCCAGGTCCTGACCCTCCTACCCCACAGCTTCCGGAGATCTCAGAGCAAAACTTGGCCAACCAAGCTCCTCCCTCTACCCTTGGTGCCACCAAAGAAACTGGTCAGCCAGGGGATAAGGATAAACCCACTGATCAGGAGAAGGACAAGGGCAAAGGGTTGGAGGGACAGAAGACTTCAGATGAGCCCAAGGGTCAAGCCCCAGATGCTGCTGCTCGGAAGGGCCAGGCTGCTGATAACGTGATCCCCTCGGCCAAAGAATAAACATGGGATTTTTCTTCTATTATTATTTATTTATTTTTTTTTTTATTTATTTATTTATTTTTTTTTTGTTTACTTTTATTTTTACTATAAGAGATTTGTAAGCTACTCTTTTTCGATCAATGAAGTAATTTTTCTTTTACTTTGATTGTCTAATCTCATATTTCAACGCTACGAGACCCCAATATCACTTTATTAGCGTGCATGATTATAGGTGTTACTAAAAATAAGCAGAATGTGTGGGAACTATCAATGAAAAGGCATCATGAGATAGGAATAATTTAGATACACTTAGCAGTTTCAATCATGGATCATCATGGAATGATATCTCAGCCATAGCAGTTGCATTAATTTTAGATTTAAACAGGCATGATTGGGGTGTCATCCAACCCACATCATCTGGTCCGAGGACTACAGGCATGGCAGGTTTTAAGTTTAAACAATTGAAAGAAACCGTAGGGAGTGTTAACTAATCCAAATCATCAGGTCCGAGGACTACAGGCGTGATAGGATTTAAGTTTAAACACTTAAAGGAACTGTAAGGGAGTGTTAACTAACCCAAATCATCTGGTCCGAGGACTACAGGCGTGATAGGATTTAAGTTTAAACACTTAAAGGAACTGTAAGGGAGTGTTAACTAACCCAAATCATCTGGTCCGAGGACTACAGGCATGATAGGATTTAAGTTTAAACACTTAAAAAAGCTGTAAGGGAGTGTTAACTAACCCAAATCATCTGGTCCGAGGACTACAGGCATGATAGGATTTAAGTTTAAACACTTAAAAGAGCTGTAAGGGAGTGTTAACTAACCCAAATCATCTGGTCCGAGGACTACAGGCATGATAGGATTTAAGTTTAAACACTTAAAAGAGCTGTAAGGGAGTGTTAACTAACCCAAATCATCTGGTCCGAGGACTACAGGCATGATAGGATTTAAGTTTAAACACTTAAAAAAGCTGTAAGGGAGTGTTAACTAACCCAAATCATCTGGTCCGAGGACTACAGACATGATAGGATTTAAGTTTAAACACTTAAAAAAGCTGTAAGGGAGTGTTAACTAACCCAAATCATCTGGTCCGAGGACTACAGGCATGATAGGATTTAAGTTTAAACACTTAAAAGAGCTGACTATGTAACTCATCGTTAGATAGATTAAAAGGAAAATTCGATTAATAATAATACCTTTTAAGGTTATTTACATTCCAAGGGCGCGGTATCACATGTCCGTCCAAATCCTCAAGGAAGTATGCTCCAATGCCAGCCCCTGAAGTAATGCGATATGGCCCTTCCCAATTAGGTCCTAGTTTTCCCCAAGCTGGGTTCTTCGCAGTGCCGACCACTTTTCTTAACACCAGATCACCGGGGTCCAAGGGTCTGAGCCTTACGTTGGCATTATAACCCTGCCTGAGCTTTTGCTGATAATGCGCCAATCGGACCATTGCATTTTCTCTCCTTTCATCGATTAGGTCCAAACTCCTTTCTAGCTGATCATTGTTGCCCTTCAGGTTGAATGAGCTAGTTTTTAACGTTGGGAATCCAGTTTCTAGGGGTATGACAGCTTCAGCCCCATAGGTCATCGAGAAAGGAGTCTCTCCAGTAGACCTGCGTGGAGTAGTTCTGTAAGCCCAAAGAACATGTGGCAACTCCTCGACCCACTTGCCCTTCACGTCGTCAAGTCTTTTTTTCAGGCCACTCACAATGACCTTATTAACAGCTTCTGCCTGGCCGTTGCCCTGGGGGTACGCCGGGGTGGAATATCTGTTCGCAATTCCCAGCTCGCTACAATAACTCCTAAATGCTTTGCTATCAAACTGGAGGCCATTGTCCGAGATAAGACTGTGTGGAACTCCAAATCTAGTGACTATATTCTTCCACACGAACTTCTGCACATCTACGTCTCGGATGTTCGCCAGAGGTTCTGCTTCAACCCACTTCGTGAAGTAGTCAGTGCCGACTAGCAGATATCTCTTGTTCCCTGCGGCCTTAGGGAACGGGCCCACGATATCCAAGCCCCATTGGGCAAAAGGCCACGGGCTGGTTAGCGGGTTAAGAGTTCCTCCGGGATGATGAATACGTGGGGCAAACCGTTGGCATTGATCGCATTTTTTGACGTAATTCAGGGCTTCTTCTTGCATGTTGGGCCACCAATAACCCTGAGTAAGAGCACGGTGAGCCAAAGACCTACCCCCAGTGTGGCTTCCACAGATTCCTTCGTGTAGTTCTTCTAGTAGTAGCTCGGCCGCTTCAGGAGGCATGCACAGTAAATAAGGCCCCGAATAGGACCGTTTGTATAACTTCTGATCTTCGAATAGCCAGAACCTGGTCGCTTTCCTTCGAATTTTATCGGCCTCCCCCTTTTCTTCAGGTAAGACCTCTTCCTTTAGAAACTTAATTAAAGGGTCCATCCAGCTGAGTCCGGCCACGACTTGATGTACTTGGATCACTTCTTTTCTCGCATCGGTAGATTGATACAAGTCCTCGACGAGGATAACTCTCGGCAAATCATGTGCCGACGAGGTGGCTAGTGTGGCTAAGGAGTCAGCGTGTGTATTGCCACTCCTGGGCACATGTTCCAGGCTAAAAGATTTGAACCTGGTTTGCAGACGTTTGACTCGACTCAAGTATCCCTACATTCTTTCATCTTTCGCTTCAAATTCTCCCTGTACTTGACCCACGATCAATCTTGAATCCGAGAACAGCCTTACTTCCGTTCCTCCCATTTTCTGGACCATGCTCATCCCCATCAGTAGAGCTTCGTATTCAGCCTCATTATTTGTTGCCGAGAAGCCTAGCCTTAGTGCTTTCTCGATAATAATTCCTTCGGGAGATAGCAATACTAGCCCCACCCCAGAACCTTTTTGATTCGCGGCGCCATCCACGTACGCCTCCCAAAGGGAAGGACCTTGTTGAGAGATCATGCCAACTGATTTTTCATCCATGTCTGGTGTCAGCTTTACTTCTTCTAGTCGGGGCTCCGTGAACTCAGCTACTAAATCAGCAATCACTTGACCCTTGATCGAAGTGCGTGGCATGTACTTGATATCAAAAGCCCCTAGGATCGTTCCCCATTTAGCGATTCTTCCAGTATAATCCGCACTTCGGAGTATTGCCCTGAGCGGAAGTTGGGTGAGAACAATGACCGTATGGGCTTGGAAATAATGTGGGAGCTTTCGCGTACCCAGGACTACGGCCAGAATAGCCTTTTCCAAGGGTAAATAACGGATTTCGGCTTCATGCAGCGATTTGCTTACACAGTAAACCGGTTTTTGGACACCGCCATCCGCTCGGACCAACACCAAGCTTACCGCATGAGGGGCTACAGCGATATACGCAAATAAGACTTCGTCCGGCTCGGGGCTGGACATAATTGGTGGTCGAGCCAGATAATCCTTCAATTACTGGAATGCCGTAGCACACTCTTCTGTCCATTCAAACCCTTTCCATTTGTTGATCAAGGAAAAGAAAGGCCGACATCTGTCCGCTGATCGTGAGATAAATCGATTTAGGGCTGCGGTCATCCCCGTCAGTTTCTGAACCTCCTTCGGATTCCGAGGAGCCTGTAACTCGTTAATGGCCTTTATCTGGTCTGGGTTGACCTCAATTCCTCTGTGAGTCACCATATATCCTAAGAACTTGCCTGATCCCACCCCAAATGAACACTTAGAAGCATTCAAGCGCAGCTTGTACTTTCTGAGAACTCTAAAAGTACTTTCTAGATCCTTTACATGCTCAGCCACCTCTTTGCTCTTTACCACCATGTCGTCTATATAGATCTCGATATTTTTGCCTAGCTGCGATTCAAACATCCTCGTCATCATCCTCTGGTATGTGGAACCCGCATTTTTTAAGCCGAATGGCATCACCTTGTAATGGTAATTTCCAACGGGGGTTACAAAAGCGGTTTTCTCTTGATCCTCCAGGGCTAAAGGTATCTGATGATAGCCTTGAAAGGCATCCAAGAAGCTCATCCGGGGGTGTCCGACAGTGGCGTCGACGAGCTGATCGATTTTTGGCATAGGAAACGGATCTTTAGGGCACGCCCTGTTTAGATCAGTGAAATCCACGCATACTCGCCATTTCCCGTTCTTCTTCTTCACCACCATAGTATTTGCCAACCACTCTGGGTAGAAAATCTCTTTAATAGCTCCAGCCTGCTTGAGCTTTGCCACTTCTTCCCTGACTGCTTCAGCATGTTCTTTGGATGGACGACGAGGAGGCTGCTTCTTGGGTGTGACCGTGGGATTTACTTTCAAATAGTGGCATATGAATTCTGGATCCACCCCCGGGGCTTCATAAGCGTTCCAGGCGAATACGTCAAGGTTTTCCTTAAGAATTTTCAGTAACCCTTCCTTCTCCTGTAAAGGTAGATGGGATCCGACCTGAAAGAATTTTTCAGGATCATCCCCAATGATAACTTTTGTTAAGTCCTCACACCCTGCACCCTTATCCAGATCTTTAGTGGGCGATAACCCATGCTTTCGTTGCTATAAGTTCTCTTCGGTTTTTGCTGACTTTGCTTCTGGCTCATGTTGAATGGCAGCCACCAAGCATTGTCTAGCCGTGAGTTGGTCCCCGTGGATTTCGCAAACCTGGCCTTCTGATGGATATTTAATTTTCTGATGTAAGGTGGAAGAGACTGCCCCCAGAGCGTGAAGCCAAGGCCTGGCTATAATTGCTGTATATGGAGAAAATACGTCTACCACTATGAAGTCCACTTCCACTATCTCGGAGCCCGTCTGCACAGGTAAGCGTATTTGGCCCTTAGGCGTCACGGCCCTTCCTTCAAAACTGATCAATGGAGAACCATACGGCGTTAGATCACTGGGTTTGAGATTCAGCCCCCTGTAAAGATCGGGGTACATAATTTCTGTAGCACTGCCTTGGTCGACCATCACCCGCTTTACATCGTATCCTCCGATTCTGAGAGTTATGACCAGTGCATCATCGTGCGGCTGGATAGTCCCCACCGTGTCAGCATCCGAGAACCCTAAAACTGGACATCCTTCCACTTTGCTTCTCTTCGGACCCTGGTCAAAGTCCCCCGCAGGCAGCCGGTCCACTGACATGACCTTAGATGGCCAAGATCCTGTTCTTCCTGGTGCTGCAAAGATGACGTTGATGGTTCCCAGAGGAGGTTTTAAAGGGTCGTCTCTCCTAGGCTCCGTGCTAACCTGGCCCCCTCGACCATTAGAGTGATGCAAGATATGTCTCAATTTCCCTTCACCGACCAGCTGTTCCAAATGATCCCACAAACTCCTGCAGTCTTCGGTCGTGTGTCCATGATCCTGGTGGTACTGGCAATAGAGATTGCGATTGCGTCTATCTGGATTCCCTACCATTTTATTCGGCCACTTGAAGAATGGCTCATTCCTGACCTTTTCCAAAACTTGGTGGACTGGATCCCTAAATACTGTGTTGACTGCCTGGGGATTGGCTGATCCTGACTGCGCAGGAAAATCCCTCCTCGGTTTGTTATTATGGTACCTATCTGACCTGAAGTCCCTTCTCTCTTGGGGGATAACCTTGTCCTTGCCTTTTCCTTGCTGCTGATCTTCTTCGACCCTCTTATACTTCTCAATGCGATCCATTAGCTGACGCATGCTAGTAACAGGTTTGCCAGACAAAGATGTCCTTAGACCATGGTCGGTAGGAAGACCGAGCTTGAATGTTTCCAGGGCCATTGCGTCAAAATTGCCCTCCATGTCGTTAAACATCTCCCAATATCTATCCGAATACACCTTCAGGGTTTCCCCTTCCTGCATGCTTAGAGACAGCAGCGACGACAAAGGTCGGGCCACCCTTCGGCAGGTAACAAAACGCGAACCAAAGGCTTGGGTGAGCTCTTTGAAGGAGCTGATGGAATTTGGGATTAGTCCATCGAACCATCTCATCGCCACTGGTCCAAGACTGGAGGGGAAAACTTTGCACATCAGTGCCTCATCCCTGGAGTAGACAGCCATCTTTTGGTTGAAATGACTTACATGTTCCACGGGATCCGTCCTACCATTATAGACGGTGAACGTCGGTTGGTTAAAGCGCCGAGGAAGTTTCGCCTCCTCTATCCTGCGCGTGAAGGGTGATCTAGAAATCTGATTCAAAGCCCTGCTCATGGCGTCATTTCCCATGTCTTCTTGTAATGGAATTCTGTGTTGCCCCTTACGATGGGCTTCTTGTTCATAGGAGTAGGATTCGCTGTCTGGTGTCCTGGACTTAGGTTGGTAAGTAACGTCTGGCGCGTCATCGAGGTCCTCATCGGAGTACGAGGAAGCCCTTTTCCTCTTTGCATGGCGTAACTCCCTCTTTAGTTTTTCAACTTCCCGCTGCAGATCCCGATTCTTTTCTGCATGGGATATGTAACTCCCACCATGTGATCGATTCTGGTCACAGGACACAGTATGTACACTGCCTTCCTGATCTTGTCTCCTCTCCAAGTTAAAAAAAGGGTCAACGTGTTGAGATGCCCTAGACTCTGCTTCTTGCTGATTCGGTTCAGCCATCACCTACTGTTGTTTTCTCCCCTGCACAAGCTCTTCCCACAGACGGCGCCAATTGTAGGGTCAATTTTTGCAGCCCAAGCCCACGAAGATATGGATTTCGAGCCCGCTGAACCCAAAACAATAAATTTGTAGAGAGTGGGTGAAAGAGCTAGGCTAGAGCTGAATAAACAGAAATAACAGCAATGTTTAAGGAAGAAATTGTGTTAAAGCGTACTCGGACACGTGTTCTCACGTCCGAAGAGGTGTTTCTATATCACAAGCCTGATTTACAACTCTTAGGAATTACAATCATGAGATTCTCTCCCTCTCTCCCTTTTTTTCTCCCTTTTCTTTAAGGGGCATCCCTCTCTTATATAGTACCCCCTTCCTCCATCTTTACCGTCCACTTGTTCATCATCCAGACGCCCACTTGAGTGCATGTCCCATCATACTCTCTTTAGCTTTGTGTGAGTGGCGGTAACTGAGAATGCACTGTTCAGAGGTCCTCTCCACATAAATGCGGCCAGGAAGGTAGGTGCAGTGCATTTAATGCGGTGGTTGAGGCCTGTCTCCTAGATATTTCCCTGTTCTTGTTATCTTCATGTGTGTCCGAGGTTTACTTCCCTCCTTATACTTGTCAGATGGAGCACTTGAACTTCCCGTATGTCTGTCAGGCAAAGATCCTTCGGATCCGAGGGCATTGGACTCCTCGGACAAATAAATAACTCCTCGGATATTGCCCGCGCTCCTCTCCAGACATGCTCCCTTTACATGGGCCTCTGATTAAATGTTTTCATCTCCTCGGACTAACAGTGTTCCTTAAATGGGGCCTTGGGCCCAAGTTAGGTTGGGTTTTTCGTCCCCCACACCTATAATCTAACATTGTAAAATGTCTCTTTTGAAAGTCTAATACATGGACGTGAAAATAATATATATTTCATGGATCAAATAGTAAATAATAACCAATAAATTAGATAAGTTTTCAATCTGACTTATTATGACTAATATATATAATAAGTTTTGAAACAATTTCCTTTGTCTCTATAGTTAGAGGCTTAGCCCAAATTCTATTTTATAAACAAAATTATGTTCTCATATCCTTTTTGGAACTGGTAAACCAAAAAAAAAACCCTTTGTGAACAATTTTTTTTTTTTTTAAAATAATGATAAATTGGTGATAATGACAATGAGAGTAATGAGTGGAAAGTCTAACTTTGAGAAAACATTAAAACCAAATAGTTTGATGCAACATATATAGCACTTTCAATCTGACTTTATCGAACCTACTTAGTATTATATATATGTTTTACTCACTAAATTAAAAACAACACCAAAAAAAAAAAAAAAGATTTTTGAAATATCATTTTTTTTTCCATTCTTTTAGCTATAGAAGTATCCAAAGACAAAAACACCATTAGCCTCTACTTTCTTTATTTTTATTGTTAACATAAAATAAAAAAAATAGTGAATCGACTAAAAAAATTAATTAAGAAAAAGATTCTTAATATTTTATATAAAAAACAGAAAATAAAAATAAAAGAAATTTTCCAAATCCAAAAAAAGAGAGGATAGAAAATATTGTTAGTATAAATTTTCTTCCATACACCTATTAAATAAAAAAAAATTAGCAAAAAAATTATTCAAAGAATTTATTAAGAAAAAAGGAATGAGAAGTATAATATCAAAAAAAAAAAAAAAAAGAAGAGAAAAATACAAAACCGATAACATATATATGGTAACAGAAAAGGACAAAAACAGATGGTAAGAGAAAACTAATGAAAAAGAAAAGGACAAAAAATAATTGAACCCAGTTTTTTTTTTTTTTTTATTTGAACGTCATTGTGGTACAAAAAGCAGCTCCTTTTTTGTTTCTTTTTTCTCTCTAGTTTTCTTTCCAATTAGGAAAGAAAACATTTTGGTGCCAGAAAAAACACCCGACTTCTACTAATTTTCCTTCCACAATTTTACTGGACCGAACATCCCTATAAATTACTTTTTCTCTTATTTTTTGTCATTCTTTTTCCATCCCTTAAAATCCATTTAACCAAACCGACCCACCTCCTAATAATGTTACTATTATTTGTAATTTTGAGGTGAAAAACAAAAGAATTTTACTATTATAAATTTATAATTGAATGAGTAATTATATATAAAAATGGGATTATACTTACAACACTGCCACCAGTGAAGGCACCGCAAGCTGCCACAATGGTGCTGATAACGAGAATAGCTGTGGCACTGGAATCACTTGGCCGAACAGTAGCACCACCATTACTATTAGCGCCATCACCAACATGGCCATTGCCATTATCTACTATGTTACTACTCGCGTCTTGTTTTACAAGTAGAGACTTTCTCACCACTTCATCCTCCATATTTCTTTCTTGGAATACAAAAGTACTGAGGCAGAAAACCTTTAGGGAAAATAATTATGTTCGTGTATGAGAGAGAATGATCATAGAGAGACTACTATATGTGGGCCTCTCCCACGTTCCAAGACCAGCAATAATTGTACTTACTAGTAGACACTTTCAAAGTAGGGTCTTAGTGAATAATTAATTATGACTTATGCGTGGATTTTTTTTTTTTTTTTCTTTACTAGTTACACTCTGTTACATTATAATTGCAGTAAAAAGTGGTGAAAAATAGCGTGTTTTTATACTTTTCCCCACTAATATTGCATTATTGCATATTTGCATACTGCCACAAAGGTTTTGAATCTTCTGATGAATATTGGCACTGGAATCACTAAGCCGAAACAGTAGTATCAGGACCAGCGTATTACCACCGACACCATGCAGCCATTGCTAAAGTTAATTTGTGTTATGGTCTTGTTTTTTCTTTAGAAGTATTAAGGTCTTGTTTTAAAAGTAGAAGTAGAAGCTTCTATCATTATGGTTCTCAGGGCCGGCCCTAGGCCTGGCCCATTTAGGCCATGACGTAAGGACCCCTAATATAGAAGGCCCCTAATTAATATGGGGGCAGTAAGTATTTTTTCATTTTTCTTTTTAATTAAAAAAAAAAAAGAGTGAGTTACTTGCATTTTTTTTTTATCTCATAAATTTTATAAATTGATATATCACCAATAATAATAAGTAATTTAATACTTTTTTTTTATTAAAATGTCACATGAATTTGTAAGTTTTTTATAACAAAATTTGTAGTAACTTTAGCATTTTTTTCACACACTCAAAAAAAAATTATGAATTAATAAAAATACAACACAATCACCAATTCACCATTAAGTCAATGAAAAATGTTAAAACTAATACAAGTTTTATGACAAAAAATTAACAAACTGATGTGGCAAGAGTATGATTGGTGCCACTCAAACAATATAATAAATTAAATGTTCTGAATAACTTTTTTTTTATTATTATTATTAGTGACACATCAGTTTGTAAAACCTAAATAATAAGTATCACTAGCTTACTCAGGGTGAATTAGTTTTATTAATTAGTAAGAATTAATAATAGATTTGAAATTAAAAAAATTATATTATAAAAAATAAAGTGAATATTATTTAAGTGATATTTAGATATAAAAACGCCCTTTTAAATTTTTTCACCTTAGGCCTTATACTATTTTGGGCCGGCCCTAATGGTTCCTCCACCATATTTACTTTCTTGGAATGCAGAAGGGAGACAAAATATATAATGGGAAAGGGATAGTGTTTGCTAATAATGTGTTTTTGAATTTGAGACTCGATTTTCCAATTTTAGCTACTACTTTTCAAAACATTCCTATTATCATATTAATTCATATTCTAAACCATATTTCATTTAAATATTAATTTTTCTTTTGTTTTTTATTTTTATTTTTATTTTTATTTTTATTTTTTTCACTTTTCAAAGGAAAACTCTAAGGTCACACAAAATCTTGTGACACACACAAATCCTCAACCAAACAGATAGCCTAAAATAAAGAAACTCCTGCCAATAATAGAATGGCAGGATTTTGCATTCAATTCATGAGTAGAAACTAGAAAGGCTTACCCGAAATTCTCAATTCGCCTTATAAAACTTTACTGTTAATTTTCACTCATCATTTTAGAAAATAAATTTTTTTTTCCCTGAAAATGAAGAAAAAAGAAATGGGTATAGAAGGGGGCAACCAGAGTAAGTTCTCTACCTAGACGTTACTCTAATCACGGGCGGTGCCAAATACTAATGAGAGTGGTCACAGGACCACCCTAAATTTTTTATTTTTTTAATATACCTTAAAAATTTTGAGTTTTAAATTAATATGATCTTTTGACCACCCTAGAAAAAAAAAAACAAACAAACAAACAAACAAATAAACAAACAAACTTGACCACCCAAAAAAAAAAAAAGTTGAACACCCTTAATAATACCTCTCCAAAAATTTTGTCCATTGAAAGTTAAACAAAAAAATTGCAAGAAACGCAATGTTCACAATATTTTCGCAATATTTTCGTAACAAATTCTAAATAACAGGCTGTTACTAGTAAACAAAAAAAAAATTTCAATGATAAGTTCAAATTAGAAACAATAAAAACTTACTATATAAAATGTACACTTTTTAAATAGCTAATCTGTTAGTATTTACTTTAGTCTTTAGTCGAATTTGTTGATGTAGGGACCGGATTTGAGTACTATCACTGTTGGGTGAATGGATTCAAACCCAGTTAGCCCAATACAATAAATTTGTAAAGCGTGGGTCGAAGAACTAGGCCCTAGCGAGAATTACAACAACTAAACATGATGACACCCGGGTTGGATGGAAGGAGTACAGGATAAAGTATGGAGTTAGGCTTCTCGGCCATTTTTCTGGGGGTACGTAGCTCCTAGTATTTCCTTTATGCTTTGTTACAAAGAAGGCACCAGATGCTACCGTAATTGTTCCTCTTTTTTTCTCCCCCCCCTCTTTTTGGGAGGTCTATTACATTATATATCCCCCTTTCCGTTGATCTTGGCCTTCCATTTGTCGAGCATACAGGCCATTACTTGAGTGCCCGTCCCATCAGCAGCCCTCCCTAACATTCTGTGGACTGCAGCAACTAAGGCAGCACTATTCAAGGGTCTTTTCCTCATTAATGTGGCCAAAACGTTAGTTGTAGTCATTTAATGCGGAGGTGACAGTTCCTCCCTGAATTGCTCCTTCATCATGCTTCTGTGGCTGTCACGCTATACCGGTTCTTTCTCTTGGGATGCTCTGGGAGACTCCCCTTGACGGTGTGTTGCTTTTCTCTTTTATAGTCTCGGCTGTCCGAGGACAGAATCGTCCTCGGCGATATTTCTGGGGCACCTAGGCTTCTTACTTTCACCCTCGGACCCCAAATACTTCCTCGGCATGGGCTTTCGGGCTTGGTACGAAGTGGGCCGGGACTGTCTGACTCTTTGGCCCCACAGTTGGATTTATGTGATATATTTTTTTCAAAAAGATAATCCATTTTATTTGTATTAGTACTTGTTTAGGCAATATGTTAGTAATTGAACGAGTGATCAGTAACTTAATAATTACTTGGTTTTGTACATTGAAAAAGATGTAGCTGATAACATTGATAATAAAATTATTATATCACACAATAATTTCAAAATATGAAAACTTGTAAATGGAAATTTTAAAACTTTATATATTTGCATATGTTTTTATTTTATGATGTTAATATATTTAAATTTTATTATTATCAAAAAAATTTAATTTAATTGTTTTTAATGACTATCCTGAATAGAATTTCTAGAGCCACCACTGCCCTAATAGCATCTTACCATTTGAGTTTGGGTTTGCAAGCAGGGGAATGGTGAGTCATAGTTGTTATCCCAACCTCACGAGGAGGACGCTAATGGTCATTGAGCTAGAGGTCTGGGGTTTCTTTCAAGCAGCACTTTCCATCAAGGGATTCGAACTTGAAACCTCACTCTCAAACCACTCTAGAGTAAGACCAATGATCACCATACCACCACCATGATGGTTTTCACTCTACAGAAAATTAATTATGGCCCAGAAAATTCGTTCATATGTCTTTTCAAAAAAATAATTAATTTGCAATGGCCCTTCACTTTAAAGTTTCCTGCATTGGTACGTTTCACTGGAGTGACAGTTTGTACACTCCCCAGAGGGCAAACATATGCACAGTATTTCTTTATTATTTCTCTTCTTTTGTTTGGATTTGATCTAAGGGAGAGGGACAGATGCTGTATTCCAAAGTCATGACATGAATGAAGTTACATAGTCAGCATGATGCGGGAGTGATTTGGCTGTGTGTGTGTGTGTATATATATATATTTTACTATTTTGTCATAAGTCTTAAATTTATTATGAAATTACCAAATATGGCCGAATTCGGGACTTAGATAGCCGACTTTGAAGTTAATTAACTAGGTAATTTTGCATTGCATGAGGTGGTAGGTTCTGGGGACATAATGAATTTGGTACTTTTACTATTGAATTCACTTCTAAGAAAACCAATTAGACTAGTCTATATCCTCCTTGATTAGAGACAGTTTAGAAATTAGAAAGAGATTTTTGAATTGCAATTTCTGTTAGGTTAGTAGAGTTTGTAATGCTGCAGTTCATGCTACAGCTAAGCTGAAGAAATAAATTCTCTGTGACTTAGAAGCTGAAATCTCTCCCTCTCTCTCAACAAAACAGAACAAAACAATACATAAAAATCCAAAAAAAAAAAAAAAAACTCAAACCTTTATTTTTCTAATTTTATTTTGTTGTTGTTAATATCGCTAGAAAATTTGCATTTTTTCTTTTTAATATTTGCCTTAGGCCCCAAAATGCACAAAACCACCCCTGATTAGCTTCTCCTTGAGAGGCTTTAACTCCATTGCAGCTGCTTCTTTCTCAGCAATGCACAGTGCTTTTGAGAGCTTGTTGAAGTCTTTAGGGGACTGTGTCCCGTTCGTCCATTAACTTGGTGAAGTCGTAAGAGGAATCTCTTTTGTTTTGACTAACAGTTGCAGCATGTGATGTAAAGTGAAAGTGCTAAACTACATTACAACAAATTTAAAATTTAATTAAATTGATTATTACTGAAGAAATGTTTAAAGCAAAAGTGCTAAACTACATTTCTCTAAAGCCAAAGGTGTGCAGAATATCTTGTTGAAGAATTTAATCTCCTTAACTAATAAATTGGTTAAACAATTAATCTAAAGCTCATCCTTCCCCAATAAGGCAAGAAGAAATGCCTTGTAGTCTCCTGATGTGTCCCTCTCTATGGCATTCTCCAAAGTAACATTGTTTCTCTTAAAATAGATTTTCATGATGTCCTTCAAATCCTTTTCTGCACGAGTGATGATCACACGGCTGAGAGCATCTTCATCAGTTCCTACTGTATTGATGGCAGTACGCAACACCTGAGTTCCAAAAAGAGTCCAATATATATATACATACTTTATGAACAATTTTCTCAACCAAATTATGTATTAATTATATCCTCCAAATTGTAAAGCTAATTTAAACAAGTCTCATAAATTAATGATATGTTGCATATACCTTTGCATAGTACTTCTGAGGGTCTCTGATACATCGGATAGTTGTACGCAATGCAGCAAGATAATTATCAGTTGGGTCCCCCAACAAACCCTAAAAATTAACATTTCAAACATTTTAATTATCATTTAATTCCAAGGTCCATGAAAAATTGAGATTCAATAATAATAATAATCGTATTGAAGTTGACGAGGCCACATTAATTTTAATTTATAAAAGTGAAGATAGACCATTTAATAAGTCAAGCATCTATTATATGTTAGACAATTAAGTGATTTTAATAAATTCAATGTTTAATTTATTATAGAGTAAAGCTTATTTTTTTAGCTTATATATGTATAAGACCATCACTGTAAAGATTTCAGTAAAGATCTTATTCATTATATTTAAACTTTGGTCAATTGCATTATATAGATTTATTTGAATGGTTTAGATTCTACTATAAAAATGAAATATTAATGGCTCCATTAATATTAATTTGTTAGGCCACCATCCTATCATAGTTTTCTCTAATGACAATTACAATTATTAATAAGCAATTTGTAAAAAACCTGTACTTTCCCAACACCTCATGGATCCCCCTTAGTTGCTATTTCTTTCCTTTTTGATGAACAAACTTTCTATACCTTAGTAATGGATGTACCATGAATATCTCTGTAGCGGTTGAAAGTTCCCTTGAGCTGTGCCTTGCTTCTTGTACTAAGAATTCTAATCAACTCTTCATGGTTAAAAGCCTTTTCTTGGATTTCCTCATGAAGAATACCTGCTTCTGAATCTGCCATTTGCGTATCTAATTCATACCCGTCATACCTGTAGGCGCTTACTACTGCCAAGAGAATCTGCATCAAAGTCCCATAAGCTACTCGCAGACATAAAGTGGAACTATTCTTGATTATTTTATTAAAATTTTTAAGCCAAGAGATTAGAAAAGCAATAATGTTGGATATATAATGTACTAGTAATATATGCATGGTTTGAAATTTGATCATTTTGATATGATGCAACTCAATCTATCCAACCTATATATATGAATGTATTAAAGAGTAAAATGTTAGTGTTACTAAATGGAAAAATGACTTATTTAACATTGGTTTTGATTAATTTGTGAATGCTATTAGTATCTTGACATTTGACACATACTTTCCTAATGTCACCAGTTGTGTAAGAAGCCACATCTTCTTCAATAGAGTGCTTGTAGCGATGACGATAAGCACGTCTTACTGCCAAGAGCTCTTCTGGAGATCCAATGCATGCTATTTCAATGATTAGCCGGTAATCAGGTACATCCTTCTTCAGTGCAGCATTGGTTAAGACAGCATCCCTATCAGCAGGGTCCAGTGTCCAGTGGCATATAGCTCTCTATGTCCATGTCATTTTATTGTCAAAAATTTCAACATGAAAAAAGAAAATACCCAATTGTAATTACATTCAATCATAGGTACATACATGTAATAAATAAATCTACGTCAAGGATAATCTGAATATGTCATCTGTATGGATATTTAGATAGTTAGATAATTTTTGTGGAAATATAAACCTCAAAGTCCCCGGAAAGTTCACATTTAAGTTGCTGGATGAGATCCTCTTGATAAACTTCCTCATAAGCTAGTCCAATAAGCTTCCTCTGATTTGCATATCTGTGTCCTAGTATGGAAATTAAAGCCCTTTCATCTGTTCCCCATCCTGAGAAGGATATCCAAATAACAAAGGAAAAGGATTAGTAGAGTTATTGGCTTTTGACATATGTATACCTTTCTCAAGAAGAATTAAATCAATTAATACATGAATGGTAAAAGTAGTAACTTCATTTTTCTTACTATAGTAAAAAAAAGGAGCAATCATACAAAACTTTATATTTTTTTAAGATGAACATATGTTTGAGGGTGAAGTTTTAGTCTAGTGTTTTAATACATTGGATGAGACACAAAAGTGACACGTGATCATTTTTGGACACATGTAGTATCTGTTTCGGTATACAATGTATTAGAACATTGGACCATGAAGGGAAAACCAAATCCTATTTTTGGTTTCAAGAATATATATTAATAAATAAGTTAGGAGAATAAATATGGAGTGCTTTTGATATTTTATCTAACATAAATATCCCCTTCTCAGTCCTAACTTGCAATGGAGTGCTACCTATAAGTAAAGAAAAATGAAATATGTATAGAGCCTGCCTCGGCAAAGTGTCATTTTTCTAGATACCCCTTTGTTTCCTTTTTATTATTTTTTTTTATTATTATTATTATTTTTTTTTTCATATGCTTAAATAATGGAAAACATATAAATGAAAGGCTGTTTTCCATATAAATCAGTTTTGGATTAGTAGTTGAACAAGTTTCTTCTTTGATAAATATAATTGAACAAGTTTCTACATCAAACGAACATAAGAAACTGTTTATGTAACAAAATCTTTTAGCTGCCATGACATATTGTTACCATTTCGTTTAAATGGAAAATCAATTGAATAAAATTGTTCAAGCAATAAAAAAAAATAAAAAATAAAAATTATTTTCATAAATTTGATGAATAATCCAATAAATAATTAATTACAGAATTAGAAACAACAAAATGAAATTTAATAGAACTTTTTAACCATATTACCAACATATGAGATCAGCAGCATATTTAGCATTCACAAAATAAGGATTAAAATAAGAATAACCTAGACAAGCCTTCTTGATATTCTCTGCATCTTCAATCGGGGAAAATTCCTTGGGAGCAATTATGGTGGCCATTGTTTGCTCCTCCTCTGGCAAGCCTCTGACTATTATTTTTTTTTTTTTTTTTGGTCTTCTTCATTTATAGTGGCCAAACATTTACAGCATCCGTTTCAAAATTAATCTCAATATATGTTATTCACAGCAGTAATTAATAACATGTGCATGTAACTTATAAAGAAGTTGTACCGGTTCCCACAGTGATTATCTCACTTGTATATTTCATTGCAATTACTGATAACAGAAAAAGTTAGAATGATATAGTAGCACTTATGACCAAGAAACATGCATAAACAGATGTGCAGCCTCTAAAACCATTGCACTTAAGTCAATTCTACCACAAATCCCACTAGTTGGTGAAGAATTAGCTTTGAGTAATTTGCAATTCAAACAGGGATAGTCCTAAGTTGGCATTCTATGGCACTTACAACAAAACATGTTAGTGGTGACTACCATCGAAGCAGCTTCAATAATACTACTTTACCTTACTTCCTTTTACACAATATCTTGTTACTGATAAGAGGATACGGATTATTAGTCCACAATAAGCTACCATTAAAATGCCCTATGTTACCTAGTGTTGACAACTTCTAGTAGAATTTCAAGTGCCTATGCTCTTCCTGATCTAAAATTATTTTCCTCCTCTTTATTAGAGCAAAAGAATTCATATCTGCTTCTAAAGTGCCAAATAATTCAATCTCAACTATTTGATTATTTGTTAATCCAATTCACATCATCATGAAAAATGTTCTTTTTTTCTGTTTGGACCAGGTGGCCACCTTGATAGTATTTTGAACATGTTGAGCTAGGTTTGGGGCATGACATAAACCCAAAGGTCCAAGATTCAATTCACCACACTATCGGTCTATAGGGTTTTGGGGTGTCTCTTGGACAAGAAATAGAATAGTCTGGTCAAAAACTAAGCCACCATTTCTTTATATCAAGAGAGAGAGAGAGAGTGCGCCTCAAAGTAATACCAGCAAAATCCAAAATGAAAAATCTAATCTTATTATCCATCTCATTTCTCATAACCATTCTCTATACAGTGTATCATCTATATCTTCTAGAAACTACCTTCCATCTTCAGAAACCACATTTCTCCACACACAAACCCATTAAACTTGATATTGCAACCGCCAAACAATGAAACAATGACATTCCTTCAGCTCACCAAAACTCAAACCTCAAAAGCCCACAAAACATTACACTTCATTAGTAACAAAACCTTCTTCAACCTGTTTATGGTCAGCAAAAGCTCAGCCTGCTTCGTCACAGAGATGATCAACACTTTCCCTTCTGAAATATTCTTTTTTACTTAAAGCGTTGAAATCCAGTACCTCTGATTCCAAGATGACTCACACAACCCCACAATAGCCATTCCTACAAAGAACAACCACAAAGACCAGTTAAAAGGAAATGAGTGTTCAATACTGATAATGAAAATTTTGATAAACAATAGGGAAAAAAAAGTATATTGTGTTTTTCCGAAGTGCCAAACATAGACTAAACTCTGAAAGCAAAAGAAGTAATTACAATACAAGTAAATCATCAAAGAAAAATGAAGATTAATTTTCAAGTCTATGCAAGCATATGCACATACATCACCCACCATAATTTTTTTCGCACAAAATGGCTGTGCTTAAGATTTGAACTCGCACACCTTTGGTTAACCAATCATACAATTAGGAGTTAAAACACACCGAGTTAAGCCCAACTTCCTACTACTCAGACTTGGCTCTTGCCAAAAATTTATAGAACTCAATATTGGCTCGAGCTTCATTCCAGTCTCAATATTCTGGTTGGAGCTCAGCTCATGCAATACTCAACTCTCTTCCAAGCTGATTGCAAGCTCCGAAAAATTTCTAAATGCTAGCTGTTTTGAGCATTTAAACTTCAAAAGTTGATGAGCTCTACATCAAAGGTAAGGTAATTGCACATAAGTGATGGCTTTTGTTTACAAGAATGGCTACTCTTTTCATCATTTGTTTGCAAAAGGAGAACCAGAGAGAGAAAAATCAATCTTATACATGAAAAGAGTACAGAGAGATGACAAAATAATGAAAATAATAAAATAAAAAATAAAAATAGAAAAGTTTAGAAGAATGTGCTGTCTATGCTTGATTCCTAAAATGAAAGCATCAGATCAGTTTGAGAAGAAGAATATTTCCTCAGATCTGTGATGGAGAACCTCTATCAAGCCAGCGCACCAGCTGAGCATAATGATGCTTAAGCCCAAAAGTCAGAACATAGTTCAAGCACAGGTCATCTTGCTTAACAAACAAGCCAAGCAAACTTTGATCGAGCTGCTTGCAAGCAGCTTGGCTCTTTTTTTAACCCTACAGTACTTGAGAACAGCTCTTCACATGTACCTACCACAAGCAAGAAAAGAGTTGGAAGAACAGGTTTTCTAGCATTATTTTAAATAAAATCAGAAAGATCAAAGGTAAGAGACACGAAACACTTCAGAAAACTGAACCCCAACCACAAACTAAAAAAAATCCTAACATCAAATATGGACAAAAAATCCTTAAAACTGCAAAGTAGTAACTTCAGAGGCATTTAGTGAAGTTTCAGTGAAAAAAAATATATAAACCAAAGAAACATCAGCACTAAACTGCATTTAGGGCTATTCACTCAAAATGTAACAAAATTTAATTAACAAAGATTTTTTTTTTAAATGTCATAGACATAAATCTCCAGAAACACTTTCTAATGGGTCAACCAAAAATTGGAAACTCATGGGAAAGAAGCTTCAATGCGCAAAGGTTTTACCAGTCCCATTTCCCATTAAAAAAAATGAAGCTCAGGGAAAAGAACAAATGGTCCCCTTGGTTACAGTAGCCACTAAGTTTTTCACCAGACATGCCAAAGGAAATCTTTTAGTCTGTGTGTGACTTACAAATAAAAAAATAAAAAGAGTGAAATGATTAATATATTTTATCCATTGCAAAGACCTAAGGTTTTGTATGAATCAAACAACAAATTAAGGATCAAACAGCTGGTGTGGTGAGCATGACAGTCACAATGCTGTAGAATAAATTGAGCATGTCAACATGAGATACTTACATTTACATAGAAGAAGGTAAGAAGGCACCGCAAAAACAGTTTAAGGAAAGACATGATTATCATATTGAAAGGATACTAAAGTAAGGCACAAGGACAGAATTTTCAGGGACAAAATAGTTTTGTAATCCTGTTCCATCATAATAGACCGAGCAATGAGATAAATCAAGTGCTCAGGGTTGGGAAAACAAAGGATGCCTTTCACAAAAACCTGGAGAAGTTACAAAATAACCATCCAAAATCCTGGAGAAGTATTGGATAACGACTACTTGAATATGTTTCTCTATAATGGTTTATAATAAACTTCACACAGGATTCATCACCAAAAATGACCATGACATTAGTAGCTAAAAAAAAAATCAATAAAAACGCAAACAATTTACACATCACCTACCTGGCCTCATTTCAGAAAAGAAATACAGAAGAATTTCTTGAACAAGATTCAGATCAATAGCAGCCACCAGAACCAATGCCAATTATGTAGAAACTGCAGCAGAACATGCAACATTCAGTCCACATCCACAAACGCAGTGCAGTCAATGTCTTGCAGGGTGATATTCCCCATATATAAATCGTTTATGTGATGAGAACAGAGAGGGAGGCATTTCCGATTGAGACTTTCATGAATTGCACCCATCCCTGGGACCCACTTGTCCTCAACAGATGGGTTCACATTCAAACGGTTCTGCAGTAACCATACCCGATAATAAACAGTATCCATTCTGTCACAGAAATAACCGATACAGGAACATGAAGGCTCATCAGAAGCCAACCTGATCAAAGCCAAAGATAAAGCCCCGTCAACAGGCGATCTGAAAGATTTTGATCTCCCATCATTTTAACTTCTCTTTCTGTGGGGAAGTACACTTCTACATTTCCATTAAAATCAGAGACCTTCAAATCTTTAGTGTATTGCTTAATGGCTTCACGTTTGGTTGATTCATGCTTCTCTGCTAGTGTCAAAATGCAAGAGAACCTCAAGTGATAAGTTACTACAGTTTTAAACATCTTGAAGTTGTGACAGCAGCAGAAGAAATCAAGCCACCTTCTCCCTACACCTGCATACCACTTGATAATATCAGTATCTACAAGAGCAATGAGTAACTTGATCGGCCTCAAATACTTGTCAACTTGCTCTTGAAACTTATCATAAGCATTAACCAGCTCTTGGGGTAATTGATCCCTAATGTGCCTTAAAGAGAGAAAATCACCAGCTGTAAGCATCTGATGCCATTCCCAACGCTATTCCAAGGAACCCAAGAAATCTTGGACCACTTCAGTCCAAGTTCTGAAGATTTCTCGAACCTCATTTTCAATTTGAAAGTCAAATTTAAACCCATCACTTTGCTTCAACTTCTTAAAAACATGCTGCAATATCTTCATCCCCTGTATCTTTCTATTCCTCTCTCTAGCATTTTTAAATTCTAAAGCTCTAACTTCCTTCTACCTAAGGTACTTCTTCCATGCCCTAATTGCTTTCTCTGTCATGAGAGGATGCAAAACTGAAGGTGGGACTGCCTGTAGTTCCATACCTAGAAAACTAATATTCTCAGATACCGCACTATGAATTGCCGTCTTCATTTTATCGACCCTCAAATCCAACCTACCTTCTAAATATTTCAAAACCCAATTCTTAAAGTCCATAATCAGCATTTTCGACCCCGACGTTATCACTAATATTTCATCCAGATACCTGACCACATACATCTTCACTGGCTTATAAAACAGGCCAGACATCCAAACAAGCTTTTCTGATTTAAACATTTTTCTGAAGACGCATATCTTGAATTTCTTTATCAAACCCATTAAAGTAAATATTAATCAAAATTGAACGCAACCCGCTTTCTTGAGGTAACCCCCTTCCTAAAGTAACAACCACCCAATTCAATTCCCACCACCTCACACTCAAACAGCCTCTTTATTAAACCAATCAAAGAATCATCTTTTATTTCCTCTTCAATAAACAAACACAACTTATTTACATGCCTATCATCAAACCTTTCTCTATCAAATGTGACACTAAACCACCAACTAGGATTCTCTACCGAGTTCTTAAGGTACCTACTGGCGGTGTGGCGTCCCATACAGACACGCCCACCATAAGAAAAAGTTACAAACCGTTCATCATACAGAATTTCCAACACCATCCTAATAGCTTCAATCAAAACCTTTAATTTCAAGTTGGGCAAGACCAAGGACTCACCTTTCTTTCTTGAGGGCATCATCGTGACACAACAAGCTTCAATATCGAACCGATTCTCGCAGAGCTGACGGCCTATTTCTTGGATATCAAACCGCCTGGAGACTGAGTTGAGAAGAGACTGTGAGTCGAGAGAGTTGAGGGCATTGCTGGGTTGTGAGGAAGTGAGGTTTTGGCAGGCAGTGAGGAGGACATTGGGCAAGGCAAGGACATTTGAGACAAGACTGGAGAATGTGCCATGTGAGTATTGAGTGAGAACTAAGGCTTTGAGTTGGGGTTTTGTGAGGGTTTCTGTGGGCTTTTGGGTTTGGGTTTTGTGGGGGTGGAGATGGGTTTATTCTTCTGACTCTGAGGTGTATAATCATTGAGACAACGAGAACAAAAGTGGAAGTTTGGACTTTCGATTGGAACCTCCGCTTTTCATCTCCTTTTGTGAAAGTGAATTTTTTTTTTTTTAAATAAATATGAAGGTGTCCGTTTGACAAAAAATAATTTTTACCAACTTATTTTTACTATTTAATTTATTTTTTTTACTATTTATAAATTTCATTATACTTTTTAGCACTATTCATGAATTTCACTGTATTTCAGTTAACTTTTATTTTTAATTACAGTACTTTAAACAAAAAATTTTCAATTCCTACAAAATAAACGAATCCTAAACAGTTTTTAGTTTTCAGTTTCAGCTATAGCGAGGAGAGAATGTATTGCCACAATGGCCTAAATCCACAACAAAAATAAAAAATAAAGAATAAAATTAACCCCCCTTAAAGCAGAAGCTGATGCAGCCAGACTAGAAGTAACAAAGGCAGCAAAATTGGGGTATAAAAGGCACGTGATTTGTGAAGGAGATTGCTATAAACGTCATTTTGTCACTACCTAATTCTTGATCATCTCCTCACTTGTCTATTGCTATTTGCTAATGTCCTGACAATGCTTCTGAGAGTTAGAATTTCCGCCTATCCTTGAGTGCTACTTGAGGAATGTTAACAAACCAGAAACTCTTGTATTTCAAAAGGTTTTATTTAACACAAGCTACCTAAACTGAGCCTGCCTTAGCAAAGAGATTCCATATATGTCTCATTATGGTTTCTTAGTTCCATTCTTGCACCTCTTTCAAACCTAATCCACCTTCTCTTTTGGCTTGCATACAACATCCCAAGATACTTTAGCCCCCTAAAGCTCCTTTCCTTTCCATAGCCTTGATAAAATTCTTTGGCAATATGAAGATTTTGGACCAGTTAAACCTAAAGGCTGTAAAGAACTGGAGCCATCCTGCAAAGGAAAGGTTCCTTGCTGTCCAGGATTCAATTCTGTTTGTTATCTTATCAAGAAGGAGCAAACATTCTTTTACACCAGGTCTTCGAGAAATTAGAGAAACCCTGAGCTATCTTACAAGTAGTAAGCCTTTTTGAATTGCAACAGCTCAAATATTCACTTCTTCAGCCATCAGAACAGCAGCACAGAAAACCTCAATCTTTTGAGAGTTAGTAGCCACACCAGACATATTTCCTAAATTCCTCCAGATACTAAGAAAAACATACTGAAAACTAGGTGCTTATGTTTATAGTTGCTTCTGGATTTACATTTCCCATCCAATCAATGCAACATAAACAAATATCTTTAGGGTGGAAATTTACCATTCTCATGCCACACAACAACCTTGAACAGTGAACCATCTTAAAGAAGCTACTGGGGTATGGCAGCTGTTTTGTGGCTAAAGCAGAGATCATTGCACCAAATCCTTGCTCTTAATGCAAATTGAATCTGTTTCTCATTCCCATCTTTGGGAGCAAAGGACATTGTTTGTATATCCAAGGAAGGAGGTAAGTAGAGAAGGTTGCAACCACACAACCAACATCCAAAACCTGAACTACCCCTGCAGCACACAGATCACTTTGGTCTCACTTGTAGTCATATTCCCTAACCTGAATATACAACAAAATTCAGTACGTTAAAAGTATGAACAAAAACACATATTGATCCTGACACAAAATTTAGATGTCATGCGCACGCACATTACAAATACATGTATGTATGTATGTACATAGGTAGTAGTAAGAAGTTAATAAGTTAGCATAAGCTGCATAACAACAAGCATTCTAGCTAGTCCTTTACTATAATGTTGACAAACCTTTAGCAACAGGTTAGGTGGAATCAGGGCTGGCTCAAGGTATTGGGGGGTCTAAGGCGATAACTTTAAGTGAAATCTATTCTTATACTTTGAATATTAATAGAATATTTATTTAACTTTTGGGTTTTTTTTTTTCATTTAAAATCTATTTTTTTAGAAAAAAAATTACAAATTAAAACAAATCCATCACATTACTCAATAACTATACAACTAAAATAAACACTATTCATTGAATGAAGTAACCAAATATTAAAAAATTATGATTGAAAAGTTTAATAAAGTTATATATTTGATATTTCTAAATAGAATTTGAGTATAAATTTATTTACTAGTGGAAGATTAATGAGTTCTTTTAACATTTATGTATGAGAGATTAAATGATTGACCCATTAATTCAATGAAGATATTTTTCTTTAACTAGTTTTTCTTTGATAAAAAACAACTACTTTTATTTATTGGTGAATATTTAGGGTTTAATTAATACTTCTATTGGTACAAGAATATCTCTATTGGTAAAAATTTAGGGGTCTTTTTCATTGGGGGCCTTAGGGGCGCGGTTGCCTATTTGGCTCACCCATTGAGCTAGAACTGGGTGGAATCTTCTGGTGGTGGAAGGGAATGTCTCTCTAGGTCTTCTCTTCTAGAAACATCCAAGAACAGCAAATTCTTTTACATAAGAAAAATCATGGCATGGAAGTAACTCGTTGAATGTCAATGGGCACACACTCATCCCAATTCCAAGGATCAAAAGTGGCATTTCAATAAGAGCAACCTTGTTTGTAAATGTAGAAATACCTACAAGTTGAAATTACAACAATATCAACTAGAAGAACACGAAGTTGCATAGCTCAGAAATATTCCAAGGCATCTACAGCAGCATGCTCTCTAAGGATCATGATCCTGACGATTCAGCCTCAGAAGATAGCAAAAATAAGCGAAGGCATGATGAGGATGAAGGGGTTGGACCTAGTGGAGAAGGCTACTCTGATGAGGAACCACAACCAAAGTGACTTTATAAAGTCAGGGAATTTATGGCTGATTCGGAGGATTTTAGTCAAAGGGAAATTTTCGACTTCGTTGCCGGTAAGTGATCTTCTTTTTTCTTACTATTAACATCACTATTTTACCTACTATTAATACTCTACCACATTTAGTTGGGTGTGAAATTTTTTGTCAAATTTTTTTGTATCCATTGAGTATAGACTTTCTTTTTCATCTAAGTTCATTACTAACCTAACTTTTTTATTTAGCATTGCGCCCCTAAATTGCTATTTTACCAACCTACCCGCTCAATTTGAGCTTTACCCAAGTGTCGATTGCTAAAATTTTTTGGCAACCATATAACCTACTATCCATGGTTGCAAAACATAAAAGTAAATAAAAGTACAAAAAAGATGGAAGAGAGGGACGGGAGAGAAGAGAGAGAATGAGTTGATAGGATAGTTCATATTATTTTAATGAGTCGTATGTAAAAATAAAAACTGGGATATTATGTGAATTATAAAATGAGTTGGTAAAATAGATAATATATATATATATATATATATATATTGTAAAATAGATCATTTTTTACAAACTGGGATGTGAATGCTTACTATTAACAATTTGTCATGTAATGTAATCGTGTGTGAAATTTTTTGTCCAATATTTTGTAATATAGTGGATGAGCAAGACTAGTCCACTTGGGCCCTTGGCTGATGGATCTCTTTACAAATGAATGGGCTATTTCTTGGCGGAATATGTGTCCGACCTTGAAGCCCAAGTCAATATACGAGAAAGGCCATATCACTTCGGTCGCAGATCTGTTTATGGAAGAATAGGTTCTTTCCCAGTTGAGTTGACTAAGTGCCAAACCTTGAAACCCAAGTCAGCAAATGAATGAGACTAGTAGGCCTTTATGGCGATGGATCCTTTAATGGACAAAAGGGCTCTTAATGGCTGATTACATGCTATACCACCAAAAACCCAACATCAGACAAACCATACACAGCCCCTTTAGGCCATGGGCCTTGTTCCTCGAATATGGACGACTTAAAGTCCCTAGGGAGTGCTGACCCTATTCAGCCACAAACGGTATATGCCTGATATCATAAGGTTATATGCAGATATGGGCAGAAAACAAGCTGAATTCATGTGTGACAACCTAACTCATAACCGAGCCTTTACGCTAAGTTCATAGGCTTGGCCATGAGCAAGTGTCACACCAATGGAGTGAAGTTCGATTTTTATGATTACTCAAGCAAATATCACGCAAAGTTCGATCGATCTTTCTGTTTGAGGCATTTTAAGTTTCGCGTGATGGTCTAGTTGAGTGAAGCTCGAGCAAGGCAATTTCCATGAGCGAAGCATCTAATAGCGGTATGATGATAAATGCTTTGGTTTTCATTAATAAATCTATGGAACCAATTCATAATGCACCCAAATTGAAACAAATATGTTTTTAAGGTTTGGAAAATTAAAAATAAATTAGAAAAAGGTCAAACCTAGTTAACAGTGGTTTGACCATTAACGAGGGATGACCTTGACCTCTAAAGTTGACTTTTTTACTACGTTCTTTCGAGCTAATTTTTTGCGTTGTGAATTCATTCTTGCATTTGTGCTTTTCTTATGACACCATTCTTCATACCTCTTTCACTGGGATGTTTTCGTGCATTGGCTTCCAAACTCAAGCTGGTCTCCATTCTCTCAACATAAGTTTGAGGGGACTATTAGAATATAAGAGCAGTTGGGCCATTGCTCTTAAGTTTCTTGTATATTTATATATTCAAACCTTGAAAATGACAAGAAGTGGTAGTTGTCCTAAAAGGCTATTGTCCTTATGTGATTGCATTTTCAAACTTATCAAATTGTGATTAGATACATTGATGATTGATGACATATAACACCAACAAAAAAAAAAAAAATTATTGCTGGATATGAGTAAATGATGCTTGGATTTCTTCTAGTGTACGCCCCTTAGTCTCTGGAACTATTTTACCAATAAATAAAATTCCCACACCACATATAACTGCATATATGAAGAATGTCCCTGAAATGATTTGCCCAAAACCATCATTAAATTCATTTTAAAAAATTAGTGTATCCAATATAATCTAGATGAAGTTTGATTGTAAGAGGCATCACCTGCTGAGCTCCACTCAAATAAATAGTTGAAAGTGTAAGAAACAACCCAAGAACTAGTCCAGCTGACCAATGTCACAAGGCTTCCAGCTAAACCCTTTATATTTATTGGAAATATCTGGGGGGGGGAAAAACAAAAACATTAATTAATTTCAAGCTAATGTCTTGTTGTAATGTCACACTCTTGCTTAAATTTGTAGTAGTTATGGAGCAGAAAAATGAAGCTTAACAAAAGTGGTCATACCTCAGACATAATAATCCATGGTATTCCTCCCATGCCTAGCTCAAAAGAGCCCAAGTATACCTAATTGCATAATTATATGATCAATACACAACTGGACAAGTAACACATGAAAACTTTATGCTCAATTTCTCAATAACTCAAGTTCGACTTACTTGAGCCAACTCTTTGTGTTCCCTAGTAAATGTTGTATGTGCAAGGCATGGGAGAGATAAAGCAAACAAAAATGGATCTTGGGTGTTAATCAGATGTGTATTGCACAGCAGTTGGCGATTTAAGATACAGGCAAGCATTGCTACCAAGGCCTGATCAGTGACTCTTTGATTTGGGAGCAATAAGGTCAACTTTCTAGGACTTTGTCTTTAATTACTTTGATTTATTTGAAATTGCTTACAACTTGCTTAATGTAGTAGAAAAAACTAATGCAGAAATTCCCATCTTAGATTTTTCTTTTTTATTCTTTTTTTGAAAAACAAAATAGGAGGAAAGTAAAATCTGTCTTCTGGTATTTCAATTTAAAAAAAAAAAAATGAAAATTTTTCCTTATAGTTAGTTTGCATTACCAACACACCAATAAGCACCAAAATGGGAATGAGCTCTTTCCCGCTTTGCAGATCCTGCTTATGAAATTTTCAACTTTTTAGGATGAAGTAATAATTTAAAAATAATTAAACACAGTATATATATTTATAAAGTCTGCTTAATATTTAACCTGCAAGAAGAATGAGAATCCAGTGAGGACACAACCTAAGCAAGCTCCAGTCGCAGATATCTGCAGGCATTGGCAGAATTCAGTATTGGATTGTCAATTAACCACAAACATAAATTGAATTTTGCTCAGCTCTGACCATTAGAAGCGGTCGTCTTCCACACTTATCTATCAAGAGTACTCCTAAAGTTGTCATTAGAATCTGCAGAGGAATGATTACTGAATTTCAGAAAAGAAGAAAGTTATAAACCATATATAAAAAGAATTACAAACCTGAACAACTGCTGCTAATATAGTCCCAATCTTACTTGAAAAACCTGTCACACAACAACTATTATGTCTTCATTTCTCTATGATTTGTTTCTTTCAACTAACCATAAGAAATTGCAATAATCACATTATTTACCTGCTGACTCAAATATAGAACTTGTATAAAATGCAAACCCATTAAGTCCTCCAAATTCTTGAAATGCCATCAGCCCAACTGCAACCTAAAACAATTTCAAATTTTCTTGACACCACAAAAGATATTGAAGGAAATAGGCAACACGTAAGAATAATTGATAATGCTTACTATGATTGAATAAGCATATTTCCCCTGGAATAGGTGCAGAACTCCATCTTCAGATATCCATCGAAAGTTTTCGGTATATTCCTGAAAGACGAGGAAAGCCAATTGCATTACTTGTTTTCAATGTTAGCTGCTCCTTCATGAAGTTTGAACAAAAAGGAAATTACAATGATATCAGCTGCTTCTTGAGAAATATCAGCATTTTCTCCCCTAAGGAATTGCAGCCTAACTTCAAACTCTTCTAAGCGACCACATTTGGCCTGCATGTAATGAGACTCATCACTCATCATATGAATATGCATAGTGATGAAACACTATTGCTTCATTAATTCCTAAACTAGAACTATAATGTTAAATTTGGTTTTCACTTGTTTTAGGCTTTGACATGTACCAGGAAAAAGAAGAGTAAGCAAAATTTGCTCCCTTCTTGGTTAATGCACCATGTACAAGCCAACCTGAAAAAAAAAATCAAGAATACATTCAACTGGACTCACCAACCATCTAGGAGACTCAGGAATGAAAAATAGGCCAAGCAGATGTGCTAGACACGGAATGATTCCTGAAAAATGAAAATGATGTCACATACAAGCCAAGTTCATGGAGCTTTGTTTTGATTGATTAACAACTCTACAAGACTAACCTATTAGAGCCAAGGTGCGCCAGTTGACAAGAGAACCAATAAGAAATGTGAGAGCCTTACCACAACCTATCATCAACTGAAAAGTGGATAATACATAGGCACATAAACGATGAAGCTTACTCCTAATTCAAATCAGTGATCAGACCATCTACCTGACTAAGTGATGTAAATGATCCCCTAACATTCTTAGGTGTAATTTCAGCAATATAAACAGGAACCTGTAAAAGAATTTTGAAAAATCATTCTTCATCACTTGGATAAATGATCAAATTTGATGTTCAAACTTTGTAATTATAATTACCACATAAGAAAGAATCCCAATTCCACATCCCACTAAAAATCTTCCGAGGTCAAGCCACCAAGCATCCTGTTAAATCACAAATTTTATGTTATAACCTTTTTTCTACTTTTTAATATCATTCCCTTCTGTTTGATTCCACCTAAACAATTAATTATCCACTATGGTTACTGACCCAGCCTTCACTTTTTATCTTTAATTATGTCTTTTTATTGTTTGATCCTCATATAACCATTTACAATCAGATAGCCTGTAAACTGTGAAATTATACCCAAAGGAACAACAAGTATTGCAAATATCCTACTTGGTGACATGTTTTGAAGTATATCTAGAATTTGAGCTTGAAATTCAAACAAAAACAATGAATTAAATATGACTTCTTCTAATGTTAAACCCAAAGCTATTCTTCAAAATTGGGGAAAGAATGTAGGCTGCAAATAATCAAACATAAGTGAAAAGAAAAAGTGTTAGAATTGATGTTGGGATATGAGAGAGAGAGAGAGAGTACAAAAACACACAAAAATTAACATGCTTTGACTTGGTGGCCTATATCCACAGCAAAAGGCCTTGAGCAACTACATCTTTACTATATTACACTATATATTATAACAAGCCCATTGAGATTAACCCTAGGCTAACCATAAAATGACCTAGAGTATAGTACAAGTTAGGCTTGCTATATAAGCATCATAATATAAGTAGTAAGTACAATAATCTGGACAGATATCTTTAGCAACTTCCATTAAATTCAATGTGAAAGCTTGAAGATACCTCGAATTTGAAATGTGCATGAGATCATGAAGGAAAGTGACCATATAGGGCCATATTGGAGGTTGAATGAACCAGGCCTGGGCACGATGTACAATGGAACATGTGAGGTAGTTAATGTTGGAGAAAAACTACATTGGTGGACAAAGGAAAATGGTAGAGGAACAATGACCAGAAGATGGCATATGCAAGAAAAATGACAATGGTATGACAGTCAGTGACAAATAGTGGTTAGAGGACGTCGACACCAATAGCCTGAGGAGAGGAGCACAGCTAGTCAGAAGACACCAACAAAGGATAGCATCATGGGAGTTGAAAGATAATAGCGTACTCACAAGAGTCAAAAGACATTGGTAGAAAACAATGGAATATTTCAAGAATCAAAATATTCTATTAGGATTTAATAGATAATTTAATAATTGGGGGTATATTTTCTCGTTTTCAACACTTAATGGGAAAAATTGTTTGGTTTTTAATTGTGAATAGCCCCAAAAATAAAGAGAGAAAAATTCTTTTTCTCCTAGATATATTAACCCTAAATTAACCATAGAATAAATTTGGTTAATTTAGGCATGTAGTACAAAAATTGTAATACTAACACAATAAATTTGGATAGGCATTTCTAACAAAAATAAAATTTAAATAGAGGAAAAGGTCCTAAAAGAAGTGTTAAAATGGAAAAAAGAAAAGCAGATTACACCTTTGCAAATACTATTGCAAGCCACCCGAGGATGCAGAATGTTTCTGAAACTCCCATTGCCTGTTTTACAAGATAAACTAATATTAATTAGTTGAAAATGTTGGTAGATTGTGAAACTGAAAATTTAGAGGTTGTAGAATTATTAAGAGCATGTAATAACTTACACCTTTCCTACCAATGAAATCTGCAATTTTCCCACTAAATACTGCACCTAACATTGCTCCAATTGTCAATATTGAACCAAAAATTGAATACTGCGCACCATATGTGAAAACAGAAATGAGGAAAAATGAATCTAAATCAAGGAATGAAACAGGCAGAAAAACAAAAAACAAAATTATGCACCTAAACCACTTTTATTAATGTAAAAATCCTTTGTACTAATCAACACATGACTTGCCTTACAATTATGTAAATCGATACAATCTTGTATAAAAAAATAAAGATAAACTATAAATTACCTCCTTATAGATTTCCTTATAACTTCAGTGGATTTAGTACTCATTTGGCATCCCATTTTGAAATAGTAAATATAGTTTTTTAACCTCAATTCTTCTTCTTCTTTTCTATTAAAAATTTAAAACAGCCTCATTATTTTCATACTACAACTTTTTCAAACAATATCCATCTTCAAAAGTTAAAAAAAAAAAAAAAAAAAAAAAAAAGGTTGTATGAAATGGTCACCAAGTGTCCTTTTGAGTCAATTAATGGTTTTGAAAACATGGTTTTAAAAAAACATAATTGATGATATAATAAAATTCATGAGAAGTGTTATTGATGTGAAAAGTTGTGGTGCAAAAACATAATTTTGCTTTAAAAACAACGCTTTTTTAAAAAGTATCTCATAACTTCATGGTGTTGGCCTAATCGGCTTTTAAGACCTCATAATCTTGGGTTTGAAACCCTTAGCCTCAAAAGATTTCTTAGGAAAAAACTTCACTTTACATTTTTTTTTTCTTTTTGATATTTTGATAGTTGGGGAAATGAGGATTCAAAAGCTAAACTTTTCTGTTAAAAACAGAATGAACTTTCAATTGAGTTACAAGTTTTTTGACAAGAAAAGTCATACAATTGTAATGGGTGTAGGTCTTAAACATACTTAAAGAGCATACCCAAGCCTTAGCTTGGGCTGGCTACTGGCAAATTAGGCCCGACCCATAAAAGAGTTCATGCTCATGACTCATACAACACACCCTACACTATTAAGGTTGATTGCAGTCTATTAAGACACTACTGGTTTGTTCATCTTCCACACCCACCCACCCACCCACCCCCCCCCCCCCCCACCCCCCTAACCAAAATGAAGATTTTAATTTAATTTTTTTATTAGAATTACTAACTAATGACTCATCTATTCTTACCTTTCTCCCCAAAAAAAAAAAAAAACCCTAAAAACTAATCTCAAACCTTTTTGATCAATCCTCCAAGGCTCATTACCCTCTTAAGATATCAATCTCTAAGTGGTTGACAACATCCATCACGATGCTTTTTTGAACCCCAACTCGTATTTTTCTAATACTATGTTAAAAAAGATACAACATAGCCATGGTACCATGTGAAAATTGAGAAAAATAAATAAAATAAATGTAGAGAGAGAGAGAGAGAGAGAGAGAGAGATTGTGTGATTTAGAATAACAACCTGCCTACATCAACAACAAAAAAAAACTTTTATAACTACATATTTATGGCTAAAGATATCAAGGCCAAGTTCTTTGGAATTGAAAGAAGCTCTATTTCTCTTGCTTACACACCAAATAGAATTGGACTTGGGTCTTGACAAGAAATTGAGCATTGATATCTTTAATATGTACAAAATTTTCTAACAATTTCTTTTATATATATATATATATATATATATATAAACAATCACTCAAAAACTGTTTTTTTTTTTTTTTTTTTTTTGGCTAGGTGAATCAATCAGTGTGAAATCCAAACATTGAACCACCACAAGATAAATGTGTATAAAGACTAAAGGCATTGTCTGTTTAAATACTATTTAGATAATGTAATAAAATGTTTAAATACTACTTTAGTTAATTTAACCTCCGCTGAAGTAAGGCCAAGCTCATCTTCAATTCCAGATTCGGATGGTGAAGAATATCCCACCTACAAAACAATCATAAATGATAAATCATTAGCTTGAGTAGGAAAGAACTTCTTCTATAGTAGTATAATACCATGATAAACTATGACTTTTTTCAAATACTAACGTGGTTAGGAAACAATAAATTTATTCCTTTAACCATTATTCTAACACCAAAAACCAATAACTATTGATTAGAAAATGAATTTCCTTTACCAAAAAATGGGTTCATCTTTATAGTACCTATTAAACTAAAATTACAACTTTAATGGGCCAAGAAAGCCTTTTTTATATAATCAGGCCAAGAAAACATTTGTAACACCGATAATTTGGATCCTTCGTTGTTAGCTCCACGTTTTGTTAGGGAACTTTGCCAATCTCGTTAGAGCCATTAGTGGGCATGGGTGTGTTGTGGGCCTCGATTGTAGGAGAGAGAGAGAGAGAGAGAGAGAGAGAGAGAGAGTTAAATTACTAATACTTCTAACCAATACTTCTAACACTCCCCCTCACGTGTGGGCCGAAACTACCTTTTAATAGGTGAGACCCAACACGTGGGAATTTAAATAGGAGGTAAAGTGGAGGAGACAAGGATCGAACTCAGGATCTCATGCTCTGATACCATGTAAAAGGAAGATATATGAAATGTTTCCAAGCCTTGCCTTTCACGGTTCAGGCCTTTTGATATATATATTAGAGTTTGTTACAAATTCAAACTGTTAACATGATGTACAGATCCGGATATATCTCTAGCTCATCACTTAGATACAAATTCAAATATGGTTCTATCTTATCCTAATCCTATCTCATCACAAGCCTAAACTTATCTGATCATATCTTATTCAAATGTGATTCAAATATACAACATCAAATACGGATCAGCTGCTATCCTCTGCAACTACAGCTGTATCCTTAACAATTATCAAGCTTTTGTTTGAGAAGCAGTGACCTTCTTGTTGTTGCTGCTTCTTCTTCCATGCTTTCTACTAAAATCACTTTCTTGAGTGAGATGAAAAGTAAGGGATAATTCAATGGGATAAATTTGATGAGAGACTGACTGAATCAGCAAGAAGAAGTTGAAAAAAGGTTGAGGAAAAGGAAAAAAAATGTATCAAATAGCACCTTATTTCAAAGTAATGAGCAATTCAGCACCACTATAGAGACTTGTGAGATGAAAAGACTTTTTATGAAAAAAGCATTCCGACATATGATTTAGAAATATCAGCATCAAAGTTTTATAATCTAACACTTACATGAATAGAAAGAGTTGTCAATGAATTTATCAATCAATGGCCTATTTTTTCTGGGGGGGTTTGTATTTGGGGTAGATTCCCTTGTCTTCACCGCTAAGAACCAAAAATAATAAATAAATCTCTACCAAAGTTGTAAAAGTTTGACCCAATAAGAATGATATTAAAAAGAAAAAGGATCAATATAGAGGTGATGAGAGTATGGGACCCTAACCCATCATTTTATAAAGTTAATTTCACTGCTTCTCTTGACAATATGCCTCTAGATTAGAAGCTGGAGAGCTCATTGTTAATAATTCTAATTAATTTTGGATCAGTGAATCTAATCCAACTTAAATATAAATAAATTAATCAAAATGCTGCTTTAGTTGTAGTCAAGTATTATAACTGTAGAGTCCGGGTTTGAACACTTCCACTATTAGATGAGTGAACTCAAACCCAATTAACCCAATGCAATAAATTTATAGAGAATGAGTTTAAAAACTAGGCCTTAGTGAGGGTTACAACAACTAAACATGGCCGTGGATGGGTTGAATAACAAGGACACGGACTAAAGTATGGAATTTTGTCCAAGGCCCTCATTTGAGGAGTTGGTTGATCTTATTATTATTTTTTTCTTCAGTGCTTGGTTCTTAAGGTTTCAAAGATGATACAAATTGCTCATCTATTCTCCAATCTCCTTTTTCTTTCTTTTCTTTATGGAGGATTTTTTTCATTATATAACCCCTTTCAGTTGATCCTGGCCCTCCATTTGTTGATCATGCAGGTCACTACTCAAGTGTTTGTCTCATCAGCCACCTTCCCAAACCTCCTGTGAGTTACAGCAACCAAATTAGCACTGTTTAAGAGTCGTTTCCTCATTAATGCGGTCAGGACGTTAGTTGTAGGCATTTAATGCGGAGGTGACAGTTTCTCCTTGAATTGCTCCTCTACCATGTACCCATGGTACTTGTCCCTTTCCTTGGGATGCTATAGGAGGTTGCCTTTGATGGCATGCCGCTCTTCCCTTCTGTGATCTCAGTCGGTTGAGGATAGAATCGTCCTCGGCGATGTTTCTTGGTACTTGAGACTTTCTTCGATCGTCCTCAGACATTTCTTTCTCCTCGGCGTGGGCTTTGGGCCTAGTATAAAATGGGCCGTGGTTTGTCAAATTCTTTGACCCCACAATAACTATGGTTTATTTATTATTAGTCTAGGATTTAGTCTACTATATATAAATTTTTTTTTATAATAAACATCAAAGGATGTAGTCAAGTACTCTAATTAATACTCTTTAATAAGTTCATTGAAATACATAAAATATATATATAATACAAAAATTTTAGATACGATAAAATTTTAACCTATAACATATGCTATATAATGATTGTTCTTTGTCATTAAGTCAAGACTAATGTTTTCTCAAAAAAAAAAAAAAGTGAAGACTAATTAATTTTTTGTATAGGCAATATTCAAACTCTAAATCTCGTATTTAATGACAAAAGAATATAGGATATCCTAAAGTTTTAAAAAGTCATCAAGGACTCTATTATGGGTATTCGCCTTTAAATCCAAAATATATTAATTTTCTTTTTTTTTCTCTTTGCTTTATATTTTCTACTTCATACTTTCTAACGTGGCATATTATATTCTCTATTTTCTTTGATATATTTATATTTTATATACTTTTTTAATATGGGATATCCTAAGATCAAAATATTAATGCACAAGTGAGCTTGATGTGGCTTAGAATTGTAAAAAGTGATTGAAAATTCAGATTTATAAACTTTTAAGTAATTGAAATTTTAAGGTTGTGCTCGTATTAGTACAATACTAATTATACTTAACATTGACCACTAGTTGGAACATAATGGAATTTTTTTTAAACATCTATGGTTGGAAATAATGAAGAGATATTACCTGACTTTTCCTTGAAAATTACACAATATGATTTTACCAAAAGATGTGACAAAGATAAGGCGTGGATCAAGTCACTATTTGGAGACAAATCGTACCATCTATGGTATATCCGATGTAGTTAGACAAATAATTTCTGCATGTTGTTCTCAGGATACAACTGTCCAACCACCTTTGATGATTATCCTTGCGAGCCTACACTACTCATAGAATATAAACTCTCTATAGTACTTTCTTTTCCCAGAAAATTTTGTAAAAGATAAAGTATTTTGTGAATAGTTAGAAGCAATAAATGGTAAGTGTTTAGAATAATAATAAAAATTGTTTTTGAAAGTCTAGAGCTTTTTAATTCAAAAATAATGTGTATATGAAACTTTTATTTCTTTTCATATATATAGAGCCGGACATGTAACTAGTCCTTAGCCGGCTAAGAATCAAAGTGTTTGCTAACTTTAAACAGTCATATATGATCAATAGGTTTCTTATATATATATATATATATATATATATATATATATATATATAAATCAGTTATCAAAAGTCTTTGCCAATGTATACACATTGAAACAAGTTAATAGCCAAAATCAAGTTGTCTTTTAGTGTCATCATGCTATTGAAAACAAAACCACAGCCCATAACGTGGCTGATCTTTAGATATCAATTAATATTTTTCTTCGAAACTTTGACTATATACAATAATTACAACCAAGAATGGAAAACAAGTTGTAATACTATAAACCATTCACAATAAATTATATAAATATATAGTTGTATAATTTTTTGATATTTTCCATCTATAACGTTACTATTAAATATATTAAAAGAAACAGTTTAAAGCAAAATTTTATAAATGAAAGTATACTAAAAGCTAGCAATATATGGTATTAAAAATCACATTAATTTTCAAAAAATTTCCTAACTAATACCATTGACAATAGCTATTCAAATTTTAAATTATATTTGAATTTCAAAATTTAGCAATCAACGTATCTGACATTAAGGGATAATTGATTTTCTCAATTCACATAAATGAGTATTAAAATAAATATGATATTTTTTTTATAAAAATATCCAACATCTATCAAACATGTTGCAATATATTAGGATATTATATATTAGGCACTAAAAAAGGATATTATATATTATTAGGATCTTACAATAAATATGTAGGCTATTATTTTGTAAAATGACAAAATTTGGCAACAAACTTGGTTGTAGTTTAAGGTTACAATCCCTACTAAAGAATTTAACAATGCTACATATTTTGAAAATCTAAGTTGAATTACATGTTCTTTATGTTTTTAACGCATATGTCAAATTTCATATCAATTAGATGTTATTTACTATTCGATCCATAAATTTATTTTTTATGTATAATTTTAGACTATAAAAACTTGAAATTTAAACATTTAATTGATAACATAATTATTAATCTTTGATCTTTTTTTTATATATACAAGATAGAAATTCTACTCTAACCTAATCTAAGTGTACCTGTGTGTGAAGCTCCCTCCTGGAAACTTGAATTCTGACCCTCGCCCCCCCCCCCCACCCCCCCTCCACACCTCACAAGTACTTATACTTGTGGAGGACCATGACACCAAGGGTGTACGGTGGTATTGATTTTTGATCTTCTGAAAGTTTTGCAGGCATGAAGTATATAACAAGAAAATTTAATCCAATGATAGATTTATTAAAATTTACATTCAATTAAAAGGCATTGAGTAGAGTTATTGGAGAAGCAAACTCTCCTATTATTGCTAATTGCTATTGTTCTAATGCTTAGTTTTTTTTTTTTTTTATTTAATTAAAATTAAAAACTGTCCAACCCGACTGGATTGAGTTGGGATTTTTTTTCAACCACTCGTGATGAGTGGGATTGAAAAAGCCCCTCAACCCAATCCAACCCATACACACCCTTGGTTATATATTTTAGTTAAACACATCCCATGGAATCTGTCATCATCATGATCCTCCTTGAGTGTCACGAACTAGGTTAATAAAGTCTTCCAATAGAGGGAGAAAACAAAAAAGAAAATAAATGCAATAATGCTAGAGAATTTGTTTTTCACAAGCTCATATTTGTGAAAAAAATAACCAATTTTCTTGTCGGAAATGAAGATCTTAGAACCAATTTTTCTACAAACAAAATGGTTAGGTGGCCCGTCAGACTCAAGTCCAGCAAAACCATATATGTGTTTGTAATTTATCACAGATCAAAAGTAAAGAAAGTGAAAATGAAATCATTAATTAGCCAAGAATTTCTGGGTTGAATTCCATGAATGGATATAGAAAACTCTCATCGATTACACATTAGAGTTTAAGGCCCAAGTCAGTGGATGTCTATAGAGACGAAACTGATGAATGGGCTCCATCTCTTTGTGGAATATGTGTCCAACCTTGAAGCCCAAGTAAACATTATGAGCAAGGCCAGTTTATTTCGGTTGGAAATCTCTTTATGGACGATTACATTCTTTTTCATGTGACCCAAGTCAGCTAATTTTTGTTTTCTCATTTCATTTTTACAGCCCATTTTTGCATTTGAGCTTTCATTATGGCACAATTCCTCATACCTCTTTCACCGAGACATTTTCATGCATTAGCTTCCAAACTCAAGTTGGTCTTCATTCACCCAACATGAGTTTGAAGGGGCCCATTGCTCTAGCCTTCTTGTATATTTGTATACAATTCAGATCTTGAAGATGACAAGAAGTGTTGGTTGGCCTAAAGGCTATTGTCCTGATGTGACTGCATTTTCAAAGTTCAAACTTATCAAATTGTGATTATATACATTGATGATGGATGCCATATATTACAAAATTTTTCTTATTGTTGGATATGAGTAAATGATGCTTGGATTTCTTCAAGTGTACGCCCCTTGGTCTCTGGAATCAGCTTATTAATAAATATAATTCCCATACCACATATGACTGCAAATATGAAGAATGTCCCTGCAATGATTTTCCCAAAACCATCATTAAATTGATTAAAAGAAATATTGTAGACCATATATATGGTCTAGATGAAGTTTGTATCACCTGCTGAGCTCCACTCAAATAAATAGTTGAAAGCATAAGATACAACCCAAGAACACATCCAATTGACCAATGTCACAAGGCTTCCAGCTAAACTCTTTATGTTTATTGGAAATATCTGAGGGGAAAAAACATTAATTAATTTCAAGCTAATGCATTGCTGAAATGTCACATTCTAGCTTAAATTTGTAATAGCTATGGAGTAGAAAAATGAAGCTTAACAAAGGTGGCCATACCTCAGACATAATAATCCATGGTATTCCTCCCATGCCTAGCTCAAAAGAGCCCAAGTATACCTAATTGCATAATCATATGATCAATACACAACTGGGCAAGTAACACATGAAAACTTTATGCTCATTAACTCAAGTTCTTACTGTGACTTACTCGAGCCAAAACTTTAGATTTTTCTTTTTCTTTTTTTGAGAAAAATAGGGGGAAAGTAAAACCTTTCTTCTGGTATTTCAATTATAAAAAATGAAAAAGTTTCCTTATGGTTAGTTTGCATTACCAACACACCAATAAGCACCAAAATGGGAATGACCTCCTTCCCGATATGAAGATCCTGCTTATGGCATTTCCAACTTTTTAGGATAAAGTAATACTTTAAAATAATTAATCACAGTACAAATATTTATAAAGTCTGCTTAATATTTAACCTGCAAGAAGAATGAGAATCCAGTGAGGACACAACCTAAGCATGTTCCGGCTGTAGAAATCTGCAGGCATTGCCAAAATTCAGTATTGGATTATCAATTAACTAAAAGCATAAATTGAATTTTGCTCTGCTCTGACCATTAGAAGCGGCCGTCTTCCACACTTATCTATCAAGAGTACTCCCAAAGTTGTCATTAGAATCTGCAGAGGAATGATTACTCAATTTCGGAAAAGAAACAAGTTATAAACCACATATATGAAGAATTACACCAAACCTGAACAACTGCTGCTGCTATAATGCCAATGTTACTTGAAAAGCCTGTCACACAACAACTATTATGTCTTCATTTCTCTGTGATTTGTTTCTTTCAACTAACCATAAGAAATTGTAGTTGTCACATTATTTACCTGCTAACTCAAATATAGAACTTGTATAAAATGAAAACCCATTAAGTCCTCCAAATTCTTGGAAAGCCATCAGCCCAACTGCAACCTAAAAACATTTTCAAATTTTCTTGACACCGAAAAAGATATTGAAGGAAATAGTCAACACATTAGAATAATTGATAATGCTTACCATGACTGAATAAGCATATTTCCCCTGGAATAGGTGTAGAACTCCATCTTCAGATATCCATCGAAGGTTTTCGATATATTCCTGAAAGACAAGGAAAGCCAATTGCATCACTTGTTTTCAATGTTAGCTGCTCCTTGAGAAAGAAAAAGAAATTACAATGATATCAGCTGCTTCTTGAGAAATATCAGCATTCTCTCCCCTAAGGATTTGCAGCATAGTTTCAAACTCTTTTAAGCGACCACATTTGGCCTGCATGTAATGACACTTGTCACTCATCATATGAATATGCATAGTGATGAAACACTACTACTTCATTAATTCCTGAACTAAAATTGCAATGTTAACTTTGGTTTTCACTTGTTTAGGCTTTGACAAGTACAATGGAAAAAGAAGAATAAGCAAAATTTTCTCTCTTCTTGATTAGTGCAGCATGTACAAGCCAACCAAAAAGAAAAACAAGAATATATTGAATTGGACTCACCAACCATCTAGGAGATTCAGGAATGAAAAATAGGCCAAGCAGATGCACTAAACAAGGAATGATTGCTGAAAAATGAAAATGTCATCACATACAAGCGAACTTCATGGAATGATGTTTTGATTGTATTAATATCTACACAAGACTGACCTATTAGAGCCACAGTGCGCCAATGGACAAGTGAGCCAATGAGAAATGTGAGCGCTTTGCCACAACCCATCATCAACTGCTAAGTGGATAATACATAGGCACATAAGCAATTAAGCTGACTACTAATTCAAATCAATGATCAGACCATGTACCTCACTAAGTGATGTAAATGCTCCTCTAACATTCTTGGGTGTAATTTCAGAAATATAAACAGGAACCTGTAAAAGAAATTTTAAATATCATTCTGCATCACTTGAATAAGTGATTAAATTTGAAGTTTAAACTTTGTAATTGTAATTACCACATAGGAAAGAACCCCAATTCCACATCCCACTAAAAATCTTCCAAGGTCAAGCCACCAAACATCCTGTTAAATCACAGGTTTTATGTTATTACTTTCTTTTCTTTTTTTTCACTTTCTGGTAAAGATGCAATGATTTCATTCACTTCTGTTTGATTCTACCTAAAAAATTTATTCTCTTCTATGGTTCTTGACCCAACCTTCACTTTTGTTCTTTAATTCAATATTTCTTTTTTTTAATTTGATCGTTATATAATCATTTACAATCAGATAAGAGAGAAGCACATTTGTCTAGAAGACACTAGCAAAGGATAGCATCATGGGAGCCGAAAGATATAGTAAAGGATAGCGTACTCATAAGAGTTGAAGGACTTCAGTAGAGGACAATAAAATATTTCATGAATCAAAAGATTTTGTTAGGGTTTAACATATAATTCATCAGTAAGGGGTGTTTGCTCGCTTTCAATACTTAAAGGGAAAGATTATTCGATTTTAAAGTTTAAGGGGTAATTGTGAACTATCCCAAAGATAAAGGAGGGAAAGTACCTATTCTCCTAGATGTATTAATTTTATTTAACCATAGAATAAATTTGGTTAACTTAGGCTTGTAGTAAAAAATTCTAGTACTAACACAATAAATTTGGATAGGTATTTCTAACAAAAAGAAAATTTAAATAAGGAAAAGGTCATGAAAGAATTGTTAAAATTAAAAAAAAAAGTAGATAACACCTTTGAAAATACTATTGCAAGCCACCCGAGGATGCAGAATATTTCTGAAACTCCCATTGCCTGCTTTAACAAGATAAATTAATACTAATTAATTAGTTGAAAATGTTGGTAGAATTATATATAGGTGGTGACAAAATTATTTAGAGGATCAAATAACTTACACCTTTCCTACCAATGAAATCCGCAATTTTCCCACTAAATATTGCACCTAGCATTCCTCCTATTGTTAATATCGAACCAAAAAATGAATACTGCACCATATGTGAAAACGGAAATGAAGAAAAATTAGTCTAAAAGTCGAGGAATGAAACAAGGAGAAAAACAAAAATACAAAATTCTGCAACTCAACTTCTCCATCAAAATCACCAAAAAGTTTCCCTTTACATTTTTTTTTTTTCTTTTGATAATTTGATAGTCAGAGAAATGAGTGTTTGAAGTTTTAACTTCTCTATTGAAAACATCATATTATTTAAATTAAGTTTTAACAACTTCACTCTACATTCTACAGCCTAATAAGACATACCGAAGAAGTAGAAGAATTACAAGAAAAGCCATACAATTGCAACGGGTGTAGGTCTTAACATACTCGAAGAGCTGGCCCAAGCCTCAGTTTGGGCTGGCTATTGGCAGATCAAACCCGACCCATAAGAGAGTTCATGCCCGTTTTGTCTTTTCATTTTCTTTCTTCATGTTTTAATTGGGTCTATGGGAGTCACATATAGATCAAGTGATCAAGTAGTTCTTTACCCTTTCTCAAAAAAAGAAGTAAAAAGAGAGTAGAATCCTGCTAAGAAATTAATGCTTGAGAGGCTTAAATAGGGATAGTCAGATAGAAGGTCACAAACACACTCATTTATCTTCCATCAATTATAACTTACCATATATTTATTTAACTTTTTCTATAAAATATTCAAAGTTTAAAATGAAAAAATAAAATAAAATACGTAACAAATTGTAATTTGCAAAATATAAGTGGAACATAAAAAGTATGATAGAAAAAAAAATTCCAATTAGGATTTAATCATATCTAAACCTCAGCCCTAGGGCTATTGGGGTCCCAATAAGGTTAACCCATAGATATCCTGAGTGAACCAAAATTGTACATCCAATGTATTTTAAACTCGGGTTCTTGACCTCAATCAAATGACATGAGAACAAACCTATGCCATTGGATAGCCAAACTCTCCCAGAGATTAAAATTTTCTTTTGGTTATGCAATCATGAAAGACTTGCCACTAGAAACCTTCTTTCTTGAGTTTCTTCTAGATCTGTTACCCCCATAATTCATTGGCTCTTTGTCCTGCTAATCCTCAATCTTTGGAAACTACAACCCATGTCAACAATACATACGTGACTGTAATTTTGCATGCAATTTTGGGTTGGTGTTCTTAAGTCTTAACTCCCTCCCAAGACTTCTTTGTGATGGATTTCAGGCACTGGCTTAACCTTAATTTCTTGTCTAAAATTCCTTGTTAATTCCTTTCGTTAAATGGAATGTTCTCTTCCATTCGGGTTGTTGGCTCCTCTGGCATGTTGTTGTTGTTTTATTTGTTTGTTTGTCTGTGTGTTTTAAGAGTCCACTGACATTCTGAGTTAACAACTCTTGTCCATGACTTCCAATCAAATAAAATAATTAAAAATTAAAATAAAAAATAAAAATTCTCTTGTATATGACTATCTACTTTTCAAAACATGTACAACCAAGCAGCGGAACAAGAAATTTTAAGTTAAAAAAAAAAAAAATTGTTAATAAAATTTTCAAGTCTAAGTTGTACACCGAGTATGTCTTTTAAAATTATTCAAATTATATTATTGTTTCATATATATTGAAATTTATATTAAAATAATTGTTCTATGATTAATATATATATATATATGTATATATTCTTTCATAAATTAGCTTTAACTTAAAATAGTTGTGCTCTATATTCTTTTATAGTTTTAAAATCATTTAAAATTGATTCTATAATACTCAATTCCTAATGAAGGCCCAAATCTAATCATGTTTAAGATATGGAGTTTTAATGCACACATTAATATTTTATTCTCTCTATTTTTATATGATATCAGAGTTGTGGTTCTAATACTATGTTAAAAAAGATAAAACATAATCATAATACCATGTGAAATTGAAAAATAAATAAATAAAATATTGTAGAAAAACAAAGCATGAGAGAGAGAGAGAGTAAGTGTAATTCGGCATAACAACCTGCCTAATGACTGATATCAATTATCAACAATTAGTAGAAAGTCTTCGATAACTACATATTTATTGTTAAAGATATTAAGGCCAAGTTCCTCAAAATCAAAATATCTTTTCTTTATCTTTCTTTTAAGCCAAATAGAATTGGACTTGGACCTTGACTAGAAATTAAGCCTTGATATCTTCAAAAAGTACAAAATTTTCTAACAATTTCTTTTATATATATATATATATACACACACACACACACAAACATATATATACATAATTAAACAATCACTCCAAAACTAATTTTCCATCTCCCTTTGAAGCTTTGTTTTGATATTCGTATCTATTTTTTATTTTTTGCTAGGTGAAGCTATTAGTATGAAGTTCAAACTTTGAACCACCACAAGGAAAGAATACAAAAAGCTAAAAGACCATTGTCTAAATACCGTTTAGTTAATGTAATGAAAATATTTAAATAATACTTTAGTTAAATTAACCTCCGCCAAAGTAAGGCCAAGTTCATCCTCAATTCCAGACTCGGATGGTGAAGAATACCCCACCTGGAAAAGACAATCATAAATGATAAACCATTAATTTGATTGGGAAAAAGGATAGTAATAGGTTCATTAAACTAAAAGTACAACTCAGCCTTTAACTACAAAAGGACAGAAATTAATAGGTTCATGAAAAAGGATAGTAATAGTACTTACTGCACTTCCAAAAGTAAATGATCCACATACGGCCACTAAAGTGCTAAGCACAACAATAGATGTTGTGGTTGATGAGGATTCACTTTGCTGCACACCACCATGATCACTAGTACTGCTCCATTGATGATTACTGTCAAGCTTTTGTTTGAGAAGTAGTGACCTTGTTATTGCTTCTTCTTCTTCTTCTTCCATGCTTTCTACTGACTTCACTTTCTTTAGTGTGTTTGTGTGATTGTAAGAGAGAAAGTAAGGGATATTTTAATTGGATGAATTTGATGAGAGACTGACTGATGCAGCTAAATGAAGTTGAAAAACGGTTGAGGAAAAGGAAGAAAAAAAAAGCATCAAATAGTACCTTATTTCTAAGTGATGAGCAATTCAGAACCGCCATATATGAGAGGCCTGTGAGAAAAGCATGTTGACATATATGTAGAAATATCAGCATCAAAGTTTTATAATCTAACACTTAAATGATTAGACAGAGTTGTCAATAAATTTATCAATGCATCAAAGTTTTATAATCTAACACATACATGATTAGACAGTTGTCAATAAATTTATCAATCAAATAGAAGAAACATTCCCTCCTTTCGACAAGTGTTTTGCAACAAATTAAAGCTAATGCAATATATACATATATATATATATATATATATATAGCAACAACCTTTCAAAGAACTTCTAGCTAGATGTCTTATGTCTTCGGGAAGGGGAAAAAACAAAAACAAAAGCAAAAAATGAAGAAGGGAAAGGGTTAATATAGTGATTATAAGGTTAATTTCACTGCTTCTCATTGAATCATATCCTACTTAGTTGTAGTCAAGTACTATAACTCTTGGTGTGATGGTCACTCTACAAATATAAATGCTTGTGGGGTGTTATGGGTAAGGGTCGGAGTTCAAGTCTCCATGAGAGAGTTTCACACACATACACACTTAGATTAAAATAGAGTAAAAATTTTATATTGCACAAAAAAAAAAAAAAAAAGTACTATAACTCTGGTTTATTTGTTCTTATTAATATAGGATTTATTATTCTATAATTAATACTCTTCTAGTTTATTTGTTCTTATTAATATGGGATTTAGTATTCTATAATTAATACTCTTCAATAGGATCGTTGTAATACATATATAAAGTTTTAAATACAATAGAATTTCAACTTATAACATCTATTTTATGTTTATTGTTTTTTATCATCAAACCAAAATACCAATCAGTTTTGATGTAAACAAGATTCGAATCCCAAATCTCTTATTCGACGATAAAAAAATATAAGATATCCTAAAGTCAAAAAAAAGGTCATTAAGGACTTTGTTATAGATATAGACCTTTAAAGCCATATATACTACATTAATTACCTATGTTTTTGTTTGCTCTTTATTTTCTACTTCATATTTTCTAATATAATATATTATTTTCTTTATTTTCTTTGATATACTTATATTTTATATTTTTTTTAATATAGGATTTCCTAAGATCAAAATATTAATGTGCACAAGGAGCATGATATGGTTTAGAATTGTAAGTGCAAGATTCAGAAGTGATTGTAGATTTAGATTTGTAAACTTAAATAATTAAAATTTAAAGATTGTACTCATAGTAGTGCAACACTAATTGTATACTTAACATTGACCGTTAGTTCGAACATAATGGATTGTTTTTCAAACACCTGTCAAACATGTCAATATATATATATTGAGAAACATATTATATATTAGGCATTAAAAATATATATTATATATTATGATCTTATCATAAATATGTAGACAATTTTTTTTGTAAATTAGCATGGGTTACCATAGTTTTGTAATTGACAAGGATTAGAGAGTTTAAATGGGTTCTCTTCCTCTCTTTTTTATTGCCTCTTGCTTTCTACTTATATAAATCGTGAGTTGAAGATACGATTTAGAACTTGAAATCATGTCTTCAATAATGATTTCTCAGTTGTTTTTCACTTGTGTGTATGAAAATGTATGCAAGTTAGTGCATGTAATTAACATTATCCTTTTAGTTAAAAACATCCCACAAAATCTGTCATCATCAAGATCCTCTTAAAGTGTCATGAAATAGGTTAATAAAGTCTTCCATTAGGGGAGAAAACAAAAAAGGAAAGTAAATGGAAAATTGCTATAGAGATATTTTTTTCATTTCACAATCTCATATTTGTCCTGTTGTATTTGGAATTATATTTCTTTTATTTTAGTTAATTATTGACACCACTTATATTATATACCAATTATGACAAACTATTTTACCAATAACATAATATCAACAAAAATTACCAATAACAAAATTGAGAAAAAAGAATTGTTTGGATGTCTAGACATATTGAAAAGGAAAATTTAAAAAAAAAAAATACATCATGAATTTTTATATTTAAGGAATTTTTTAATTTTTTATAACTATTTTTAGTTTATTTAATTACATGGTCTACTTGTCATGATTTTATTGATCCAACTAGTGCATGTGAAAAGCTTATATGTCATTTAATTAACAAATACATCAGCAACAAAATGATGGAAGGGCTAACAATCCAAACAACACATAAATTTTTTTTTTTTTTTTTTTTTGAGAAAGAAACAACATATAACTTTAGAGATTAAAATTCAAATTTTGAAACAAGAAGAAGTGAGAAATGGTATAATTGTTTGGTCCAAGAATAACTGAATAAGTATGTAAGTGAAGCTGATCATCATAAATTCATAATTCTGAATACGATTTTTTTTTTTTTTTGGGTAATAGATTCACATCTAATTTGTTAGTGAAAAACTGTATCTTTTTTTTTCTTTTTTCTTTTTTTTTGCTTTCAAATGTTTAATTGAGAAAAATCTTTCTTGATATTCATGTCGGAAAAGAAGGTTTGAGAACCAATTTTCTACAAACAAAATGGTTAGGTGGACCGTCATACGACTCAAGCCAGAAAGTCATTTTGCAAGAATTCCAAGCATTCACACATCAAAACTAAAGAAAGTGAAAATGAATGGAGTCATAAGTGGACTTGACCAAGTTTTCCATGCACTAATTCGACTTTAAAATTATGACCTGTTTCTTTTCAACTTGATCTAACCCACTCCCGGTTTGAGATTTTTCTTTTTTCTTTTTTATAATAAAACTCAACTAACCCAACTTAGCCATAGGTGATGTGGGGTTTATTTTGGTCAGGTTGAAATGACATATGCCACATTTTTTAAGTGCTTTTAAGGTTTTTTTTTTTTTTTTTTCTAAACTAAAGTGCTTTTAAATAATAGGAAATGACCACCGCACATCCTTGGTGCAATGGTCACTCCACAAGTATAAGTACTTGTGGGGTGTGGAGGGTAAGAGCCGGGATTCAAGTCTACAGGAAGAAGTTTCACACACATATTCACTTAAATTAGGATAGAGTAAAATTTCTATCTTGTATAAAAAATAAAAAATAAAAGAAAATGAATGTTTAAAAGGCAAAGTATATATAATGTTAAAACTATCCAAAATATTATTAGGAAAAAAAAATAACTAAAATGAATATATAAAGTCAATCGTTAATCTTTGTCAAAAAAAAAAGTCAATCAGGTAATGTTTCTCAGGAGAAAAAAAAGTCAATCCGTTAATAAATTTAATATTGTTAGAAATTTTATATAAAATCAAAAAAATAATAATAAAAATAATCTAAAACCCTAGCTTTGCGCAAGCTTGGAAAGGCGATCTTGAGACTGAGTTCGCAGGTCGAGCCCAATAGATAAAGGGCTAGGGCTTTTTGTTTGGTTGATGGACCCTCTTTGAGCGAAAAGAAGAACAACACAGTTTTGGGCTTTGGGTTACGTGGGTGGGCTGAATAGAAAAGAAGAAAAAGAGAGGAAGCTTGGGTTTTAATATTGGGCAACCATTGTTGAAGCTCCTGAGACGAAACTTTGAAGCAAATAAGAGATAAGACTTTTGCTCCTTAGCCCATTAGCCCAGAACAGATCATAGAGTGCCCATGCCTTAATTTCAAATCTTCCTCTCCCAATTTTTGTTTTGCTTTTGATCTTCAGCAATATTTTTGTATTTCCATGTTATAGCCAAGATCATTCAAAGTGAGCTACTGAGCATTGCCTTTTGAGAGTTTGACCCCCATAAAGTTAAAGTGTGAGAGGACCAGAATACTAATGGGGTTTACCGGTTGTCACTACTCAAACTCACAACTCTTGGATTTACAGGTGTGATGGGTCACGAGAGCTTCTTACCACTAGACGGCCACCTCCTCAAGTGGTGAATTGTTAATCGCCTAGGGCTCTCAAACCTTTTTTTCAAGTATCTTAAATAATGAGCATGTATATTGTAGTTCTTTCTCTCACACATTGCAAAATGATAATTTTTGTCTCCTCGTTGATTGGATATTTAAGTTAAGGCATATATTGTTATCTCAAACTTGAAAGCCATTACATTAACATAGTTCATAAATTGAAATAGAAAGTAAACATGTTTTCAAATCTTACAAACTTTTTAAAGGGTAAAAGCAAGAAAAGAGAGAACGTTTACAAATCCAAATGAAAAAACTGATCTAAAAGACTGGACGAATTATATGATTTCTTCTTCTTCTTCAAATAATTATTATCATTCTTTGGTTTTTCTCTAGTTTCTTCTTTGACTATGCAATTAATACCTTAAAAATTAAATTAAATTAAAAAAAAATTCTACAGAGAAAATTTGGCTTATAGTTTTTTTAGTATTAATCGTAATTATCTTTGTTTGGACAAGTTTGCTACTAAAACATGAGTGTTTCTCTTTACAGTAGAGAGATTAGCACCAGTAATTCTTTCGAAGCCTAAAAAAAAAAAAAGTGCTGCATTTTCTATAAATCTTAGACACTCTTCCTCTCAAATAGGAATTAACTATGCTTGGATAATTTTCCCACTGAAACCAGAAAGGATCCCATTTTAGTAAAACAGAAGGAGAAAGGGATTCTCATTTTTGGAAGGTTTCAACTTTTTTTTTTTTTTTTTTTTGAGAAAAAGGAAGGTTTCAACTAACGAGTGTCCTTAGTGCATTTGTTAATAGACTATTTTAAGAAAATTTTAATATCACTTTCATAGAAAGTATAAAAAATTGTCAAAAAAGTCAATTTTTTTTCTTTTTTCATAAAAAGTTTCTAAAAATATTTCTTAAACTAATACCCTTAGAACATCTATTAACTTTTCCCTTTTAGTAAAACTATTAGGACAGTGCCTCTTTCCAAGTGAGAAGGAAATTATTGCATTTTGGCAGACATTCTTCCTCTCAAAGAAAAATAAAAGATGCTATTTCATTAGTGGCCTATCAGAGTTAAACCTTTCTTATTTTATACATGGGAAATGTTGGTGCTTGTTAAGATTTCCCTAATGTGGGTTTTAGGTAATAAAAAATGAGATAAATAAAAGAAAAAGATATAAAAATACTTATAAAACTATAAATAAATAAATAAAATGACATAAAGCTACAAAAAAGACAAAAGAGTTTTAAAAAAAAAGTCAAAAATGTTGTTGTTAAATACATTTCAAATAGAAAAAGAGGATTCGAACCTTGAACATAGGGTTGGAAACACCAAGATGTACCATTTGACTTGAAGGTCATTGACCATGAAAGCTAAGCTTCAAATGCTAAAAAAAATGCTAAAAAGATTGTTCTTTGTTCAGTAAACAAGGGAGCTAGCACTTTCTTGGGTCGTGGCACACTTATTATTTTTCAAGTCTAAAATGATTGTACTTATTGTTTTGTAAAAAAGGGAGCTTGGCAATGTTATAATTTTCAAGTCTAAAGATGACTAGAAGGAAACATATAGTTTAGATATATTTTGGACCCATCAATGAACATGAATGCAATATAAGTGATTGTCACTTTGAAAACCTTGGTCGCTTCACATGAATTTCCGGACTCCTAATGTACAATCTTCTGTATAACTGAAAAAGGAGAAATGGCTTTTGCTTTGGCGGCCTCATAACACAAATTGATGAGAGACTGCTCTTATGACATTGTTAGCCATTAATCTTTCGAGTCTTTCGACAGCCTGAATTATGACTGAGGCCTTTGGCCTTGAACATATATGCTCTCAAACTCAATACTAAACAATTTAATTTATTTATGTTTTCTATACAATGCAATTTTTAAGATGAATATCCAATGTTGTTCTACAAGGTGCAAAACTACAAGTAGAATGGACTGAGCATGCCAGAGGCAAACAGTCATATAATGTCAAAGGACCTACCTACTTTACAATATAGTAGGGAATCCAGTACATATCTCCCTTTGTTAAAAATTTAAAATGCCAGTCTCATTTTTTCCAAATTTAAGTGGCTGCTGGGTGAAGAGTTAGACAAATAACCCACTGCTAGAAGAGCCCGAATACACTCCAATTGGCAGAGTTAGTCTCCAATATCTTCACAACCTGCTCCATTGTCGGCCGAGCATGTAATACTGGATGAGCACAAAGAATTGAAATGAGAACATATTGTTCCATCATTTGGCATGACCCCAACTCAGGCATACCTTCTTCAATGACATCCAATGCTCTCCCTCTTTGAACCAATGACCAAGCCCAATTTGTCAAAAGGTAAGCCTTCCCCTCATTTGTTTCAAGTGCTTTTTTCCCACTCAAGATCTCAAGAAGCACAACCCCAAAGCTGTAGACATCAATCCCCTCAGTTAACTTCCCATACAAGGCATACTCTGGGGCAACATAACCAAGAGTTCCAGCCACCCTGGTGCTCAAATGTGTCATTCCTTCTGCGTTAAACTTTGCAAGGCCAAAGTCTGCTAATTTTGGCTTAAATGCCTCATCCAAAAGTTATGTTACTGGCCTTAATATCCCTATGGATGATTGTTGGTTGGGCTCCATAATGTAGATATGCCAGCCCGTGTGCTGTTCCATTTGTAATCTTCTACCGAATTGGCCAACTAAGCTTCTTCATTTCTGATCCAAAAAGATGGTCATAGAGGCTTCCATTAGGAATGAAATCACAAATAATTATTCTCTGGTGACCTTCCAAAGGCACTGTTGCAATACAATAGCCTCGTAATGAAACAAGATTAACATGCCTAACTCTTGCAATAACCTCTACCTCATGTGCAAAAGATGCATCCCCAGAAGCAGAGCAATTCTTGAATCTTTTGAAAGCAACTTCGGATCCATCAGTCAATACTCCCTTATAAATGTTCCCATATCCTCCCTTTCCAATTAGATTCTCCATAGAAAAGTTCATGGTTGCCTTCTTAATGTCCTCATATTTGAATTTGAACAAGTTGGTACATCCACTAATTGGTCCCAGCCCCAAAATCAAACCAATCTAATCCTTTGCAAAATTAGTATTCTCTCTAATAGCTTTCATTTGTCGAATCCAAAGAAACCAAACTGTAGAACAGGCCCCAAAGATTCCACCAAGGAAACCCATTATAGCACCAGAAAGTACAATGGTATGTAGCTTCGTGTTGGAAGCTCGCAATGAAAATTCCAGTGAGAACAAACACTTTGCAGTGTTGCATCAGTTGGTCCAAACTTGTTAACTACAGCAGCGGCATACATAAATGGATATCCAGTACAAACTGAGACATTTGCTCTTTCAGGACCATGCAGATATGAATCACCAAGACTCAACAAACTTTTGGTGCACAACTCACAAGCAAAAGTATTTTTCAGAGACTGGTTACAGTAAAGCTTGACTGCCCGTAATTTGGATTCAGGCATTAGGCTCTCAAACTCTGCCTTAGATGTGATATTTGTACAGCCCTTTGAAATCCATTCTGGATGATAGCCACAAGAAGTTTGGATATCAAAGCCAACAAAAAACTTTCCAATTAGGCTCTGGTATGATTCCCAACACGCCTTAGAAGTGGTAGGAGGAGGAAGAAAGTACCCATTTGTTCGAAGATACTCAGATCGAACCAGGCTTATCCCCTCAAGAAATTAATGACACTGTGTTGGAATATCACGAAATGCAGGCCTACGAACACCTTTAATGACCAGTTTCCTAAGAACATCAAAGTTCAAAGGACAAAAGGCTTTAGAATGGTCACTTTGCAAGATTTTGTGTTTATCAGCAACTGAAAAACTAAAGCTAGAAAATGCTAAGCCTAGTACCAAGGCAAAGAAAAGGGATGATAAGGGGGACATTTCTGAAGCTACGGTTTTTTGTGTTTGAAGAAAATAGTAACCTTCTTTGCCAATTCCAAAGTTAATATATTGGCGGGAACTGAAAGTTTGAAGGAGTCTTAACTCTTTAACTTTTTTAAACATGGAAGAATCTTTTATTATATTTAATCCTATGATATCTTTGAATGGAAATAGACAATTAATGGGGAATAAGATATTAGATTTGATCAGATATTTAGAATTATCAGAGTCAAACTTAATTCATAATAGCATCCGCAATCGGTTTTGCTATCTCATCTTATTTTACCATCTCAAAAAACTACTTTATCAATTATACCATACCATTTTACAATACACCGAACATCCTAAAACTCTATTATTTTACCATTTTATTAAAATATTATTTTTTAATCTTTCTTTATTATTTCTTTCCAACCATCATTGTTTTTTCAAATTAAACTATTCCAGCTTTTTCAAATTCAACTATTCCAACGGTCAATTTTCAACAATCTGCCAATTTCTTTTTTTTTTTCAATTTCTTTCCAACTATTTCAACAACTTGCCATTTTTTTATTTTTTTGAGAAAAACTTGCCAAATATCAATGTACTCAAATTTGCCAACTTTAAAAATCCACATACATATATATACCATCAAACCTACCAAATATTAATGTAAAATCCACATACATATTTATAGATGCACCATGTCAAATATTAATGTATTCAACCTGTCAATTTTAATGATCCATATACACACACACACATATATATAGAACTTGCTAATTTTTCGTTTTTTTTTTTTTAGAAAGAACTTGCCAAATATCAATTTACTCAAACTTGCTAACTTTAAAAATCCACATCCATACATAAAAATGCAACCTGCCAAATATCAATGTACTCAACTTGCCAACTTAAAAAATTCACATACATATATATACATACAACCTGCCAAATATCAATGTATTTAACCTGCCAATTTTTAAAATCCACATACATATATATACATGCAACCTGCCAAATATCAATTACTCAACCTACCAACTTTTATAATCCACATACATACATATATATATATATATATATATATATATATATAGATACAATCCACATACATAACTATCAATGTTGTCTTTAGAAGACTTGTACATATATCAAATTATAATAAAACCCCACATGCATAACTCACACACTTAAGTTCCTACAACTCCCCTTGTAATTGCCATAAATGCTCAATGAGGTCTAATTGGAGTTGAGAATGAATTTTATGGTCTCGAATACATTGATGGGTTTCAATGAACTCCGTAAATTCATTTGTGTTCTCCCGTGACAGTTGTATAGTAGGATTGTCATCAATTTGCTCATAATCTACTTCCACAGCTTCATTTACATCTCGCTTATCCTCAACGATCATGTTATGAAGAATTACACATGCTTTCATGACGTCTTGGAGTGTTTCACTATAGAAAAATCTTGCAGGCCCATGCACAATTGCAAATCTTGCTTGAAGCACTCCAAATGCACGCTATACATCCTTTCTATTCGCCTCTTAGACTTTTGCAAATAATTTTTTTTTATGTCCTCGTGGAGATGGAATTATTTTAATAAATGTTGACTACTTCGGATATATGTCATCAGCAAGGTAGTATCCCATTGTATACTCATGGCCATTAATTGAGTAATTAACTGCAGGAGCACGTAAGGTTCATAAGTTTCTACCTTGGATTGAATACGGAGAAAAAGAGACCGACTCATCCGAAATCTCCTCCGAAATAAATTAGGAGGATATACTGGTGTGTCGGCAAAGTAGTCGAGATTAAGTCTTTTATGGTCTGCCAAAGGATCACGTTCGATACACCAACGACATTTACGTTGTGATGTTGAACCCTTAAGAACTCGCCTTATTATCTCATCCTCATCTGAGTCGTCAAAAAGCAATTTGCGAAGCCTAGAGCGACCCATAGAGACAACCTTGAAGACAACAGTGTTAGGAAATTATCACAATTATTGCAAAGCAAGCAGAGATTACATTATGGAAAGGGAACAAGTAGATATGTTATTCGATAAACAAAGCTTAAAATCTGTCAAAGCAAAAGTCCCCTGGTAAAGATTGATAAGAAATAAAGTATATAGTTCTCTATTTTCTACATAATAAGGTTTGAAACACTTTTGCTACGTTAATCTTTGTAAGGTTTGAAACTCTTTTAAGGTTTGAAACTCATTTGCTACATTAATCTAGATACAATGATAGATTTACGAAAATGAAGCCCGCCAGCAACTTTTTTTCTCCCATCCAGGAGGACCAGGACTATGCCTTTTTCCTAACATCTATGGTTAATTATCAATGTCAACTAAATAATTAATAGGTTGCACCTTGGGGTGCTAGTCTTTAATATTGGGCTCTGCACCACAGTGTTTCTTCATGAAATAGTGCCTTTGTCAAGTACATAGTAACTATGAAATATCTACGGGTTCTTTCCCTTTCCAGTTGTGTCTCTAGCTTTGTCAATAACATAGAGGCTGGAGTTCGTCTATTTTTTGGCCAGGATGTGTTGTATTTCTTCTGTATACAATTTCATACAGTTTATGGGTATGCTTGAACTATAGGTGAACTACTAGGAGAGTTTACTCAATTAGAAAATACTACATTCTTACAGACATATACTAGCTCAGCCTAGTTACACAAGCAATTTATAGTATCTTAAACTCAATCTCAAAGTTTGAACACCACAATTTCAGCATACAATATAGACTCAAGATTTTCAAAAATTTATTGGAATTCTTATACATTTCTTGACCTACTTCACGTGGGAAGTCCATTGAACTGCAAGTGAAGTTGCTCGTTATGACATGATACATTAAAAAGATAGACTAGAATCAAACATTTGTATGCAATAAACTATGATCTCCTAATTCCCATCTCGTTAAGAAAGAGGTCAAGGGCTAAAAAACATTTATTAAATGGCTAATATCTCTAACTTTAATTCAAGTATTAAGGTCTTGTTCACAGTATAGTAAAGCCTAAATATTCATTCATGTACTAAAGTATTAATCAAGAAATTGAAACAGTAGCTTGTTATTCAATTTTACCATTAAATAAGCTAGAAATAGGGAAAGGACATAAAGTTCAATTTTAATGGTAGGGACATAAATAGAGAAAAGGCATAAAAAAGTTGTCACTTTCCATTAATTGTGACCATCTAGTTTAGTTAATCAATCTTATCATAAGCAAAAATATATCATCAAACATAGAAAGGACATAAGTTTTTCATATAAGCAAAAATGATGTGATTACATAAGTGGCACAACCTACTGCCAATTGATCAAGTTGGAACAATACATCATCTACATGTTCCAAACCTACGCTTAAAATAAGCCACTACTAAAATAAGGTTGAAATAAAATGTCATCTACATATGCCAAACCCCAACCCATATATAATTTACTACCAAAATATAGTTATGACAAGACATCATCTCCTTGGGTCAAACCCAACTATTTACTCTAATTGTTGTCTTACAAATCCTGAGATTTTCAAAATAAAGTCTTTCTTTGTCATTCATGCCACTTGTATCCAAGGTCATTATTCTTCCCTCCTCCCTAATAGTTTCAAGATGAAGCCTTTCATTTCAATATCCACTCTATGCGTCTCCCTACTAGTTTTAAGACGAAGCCTTTCCTTTTCAATATCAGCTCTTTGCGCATCCACTCGAACGCTATCCACTTTGATGCGAAGAGCCTCATTGTCTTGTTCATGTGATTCCTGGATATATTGCAATTTTTTCGCTAAATAATCCTTAAAACCCTTATCACCATCTGTTCTCTTTCGCTTAGCCTTTTCGACTTTTTTGCCAATTGGTCTCTCCAACTCCATTGTGTCATCATCATTACTACCAACTTGATAAATTGAACTTGGATTTTGAGGGAGCCCTTTCGATCTTTCCTTAGGCATACTCTACTTTGGTTGGTTCTTCAATACAACTCAACAATGTTCAAATGCAAAAGTTGTTTTTTTGCCGATTGTTGGAGCTAGTGAAGCTTTATATAGATCCTTTGCATCTTTCAACTAATTTTTTTTTTAAAATAAATAAATAATTAGTGTCTTGAAACTATTCAGAAATTATTATTGTGACACCATTGCAATATAATTTATACTTTGTCCTCGTAAGTCCCACCACTTGGATTTCGGGCTTCAATTTTGGCCATGAACCCAGCAAACCTACTTGTCTCCTTATTAATATTTCCCCATCGACTTTGGAGGGAGGAAGCAGAACGTGTGGTTCTGTAAGTATTGTTCTCGCAAAAGTATTGCCAAATTTTTTCCCAAAATTTTTCAACCCTTTGGTCAGTACCTTACACGGCATCCATGCTAATGTTAAGCCATGCAGAGACGAGGAGATTGTCCTCATCTACACTGAAGTTACCACCACGTTTTGTTGGATTAGGGGTGACAAATTCAACTTCCAGACAAGACTCTTGGATGGGCATTGAAGTATTTTGAGACCCACTTAAAAATGGTGCCAGAAAATCATCATCCATTTGTGAGATATTAGCATATCGTGGTATCTCTTCTTGTGTACCCACCCCTTTTAAATAAGGAACTTAAAACAGTTAATGTATGAAGTCAATTAGAGCCAACTCACAAAGTCCAAGAGTTCAAGTATTTGTGATAAGTGATTACTACAATTAGAAATACAAACTTAACCAAATCTACAAGAGTTCAAAGCCTTCACATATTATGATTGGTGGCAGCTTCTCATGTACAGCAACATCCTACAATATATTTTGACAACTCCTAATCAAAACAATATATGTTGACAGCTCCTAATCAATCTATTTTGACTATATATACAACAGTAATTTTTTGTTACAGAAATACTAGCCCTATACACAGCCAAATATTAATAGAATACAGCAGCAAATATAACTCAAAATATACACATGCATAATATATCTGCAAACACAACCCATACATAGCCAACATGTACAAATAGAAATAAAATAAAACCATAGAGTTGAACACAACAAAAACCACTGATAGAACCTTTGCATACAACATATTAATTTTTTGAGGAAAAAATCAGTAAACAAGAACACCAATTATCTAATAAAATTGGGATTTTGGTAATTGAAGTATAACCTGAGCAAACTTTCTGAAGATGCTAATTCGACAGAGAGCGAAAACCCTTCGTGATGAAGCTGAATCCCACCTCTGCAAATATCAACAGCAATTCTTAGATCAAAACCTAACCACACACACAAGCTAAATCCCTCTTTTTCTTGTAGAAAGAGAAAAGAAACACAAACACAAAAAGTCGAACATGTATCAAAACCCACCTAGTAAATTGCTTTGATTTTGATTTTGTTTTGATTTGAGAAACTGACGGAGCTTCGTTTGAGATTTTGCAAACAAAATTTTAATCCAAACCCACAAACCCTTGAGAATCTCGGTTTGAAGAGAGAGTGATGGAGTGAAAAGTTAAATGGGTATCTAAAGTGTTGGGTTTATGAGATGAGTGAATCGGTAAAGGGATTTGGAGATGGGTGAGGGTGAATCGGCATTCGGCAGAGGCTTGGTGACAGTGGCTTGGTGATTCGGAGTGAAAGAGGGAAGCTTGACAATGGCGAGAGAGAGAGGGGATGAGAGAGCAAAAACCTAGACTGTAGCAAGAGAGAGAGGGGCTTAAACGGATTAAACTACAATATTTTGTTTTCGCATAGCGCAACAGTACCATCTCACATATGAGATGGTATGTGAGATGGTACTGTAGCGCTATGCCAAAAAAATTTGGCATTTCCCAGCTTAGCCATCTAGTTGCTGAGCATATTTTGGGCCTAAATGCCAAATGTACTTTACATTTAGCATCTGACCAGCCCACTGCTGATGCTTTAAGAGTGGAAAGTTTCAACTTGAACTCAAAAGATTCTCCTAACATAGTTATCCTTATTAAATAAAAAATGGAGGGGGCTTAATATCAATAAGAAAAAACTTGGCCTCCCAAGATCCTAGACAGGTGAAACCAAAACTATCTTATTATATCTCTCTCTTCTTGTTGCAGGGTCACTTTCATGGTACTAATTTATGATTAAACTGATATAATTATATTCATTTAAAACAAATTTAGGGAATATTAATTAGAAAGTAACTTGGCCTCTTAAATTCTAGACAAACAATAAAATAACCTTACTACATCTTTCATCTTTTGTTGGGGTCACTTATTCAATAGCAAGTTTTTATTTTAAGTTGGTGATAAGGTGTTCAAGCTGATGAGGACTTCTTCAAGGTCGGCTGAACAACCTCCAGAGGGCATTTTAAGCTTTTCTAGATAAGATAGTAGCTACATCAAGTGGAAACTGGCGGAATTCTAGAAGAAAAAAGACAGTGCAAGAAATGTAGGACAGCATTGTTGTCCATTTTCACTTGTACTCAATGCAATGAATTAGGAGTGACTATATGATGATTCACTTGATAGAGAGAATGTGACACAAACTAAGGAACAATTAGAACTGCCAAAATACAACGACAAATGGAAAAAGGTCGAGAGGACATGAGTAAATCTGCAATGACAAGACTTAAATAGTTGAAAAATAGGCAAATAATGCTTATATTATGCATATTATTATATATGATGCACTACATAATTAGATTTATATTTATATATTAAGGAGCAAATATCTCTGCCAAAAAACAACAGGCAAATGGGAAAAGATCAAGAAGACAATAATGGAATCTACATTGAAAAGACTTAAGTAGTTAAAAATTAGGCAAATAGTGTTTGGATTATGCATATTAGTACTTTAGTATATGATTCATGATATACACATATATTGATCATACATTTTAAACAAATCATAGCTTTAGGTCGACTATATATGGGAAGATTTTCTGCTAAAACAACTTTCAGTTGCTGTTAAACTCTCTTATCCCATGGTGCATGAGCAAATGGATGTAGGCACAACAATACTTTTAGTTCTATTCGCAAGTGACATATTTTGGGGCGTTTACGATTGCAATTAATTAACATTTTGGATAGTTGTAATCTTTCGTCCATCTTTTTGCAATGGACATTTAGCAAATTGTATGGAGACAATTGGCTCTATTTGAACATCAACTTGACTCTAAATTCAGGGGGGACAAAAGGAAGTAGAATTATTAATATGATCTCATATAACTAATCAAATAGAACAAAAATCACAAACTCAAGTTATCTCACTTTCCATAACAATGTGTGCTCTTCTTCAATGACAAGCTAGCACTTTTACTACTGACCTAATAGATGCAAATTTAAATGCTAGAACTACGGCACAAGCCTATTACTGCAATGGATCACTTACAAAATGAAAAACTTTTCACCTGTTTTGTTTCTATTTTTGATATAGAACAGTAAGTGTAAAAGTGTAATGAACTCTGGAAAGATATGTTTCTTTTATTAACAGAAAGAAGAATATTGGAAAGGGGGGAGGATATATTGTTAGGAAAAACATGACTGAATTTAAATTGATGATCACTATAAAGTACATGAAAACTGTTTGAATACTAGCCCAAGCCAACTGTACTTTAATTTTACCACACTCCTATTTACTTGTACTCACTCATATGCCTGTCTAATAAAGGCAGCCATTTGTACATTTTTACACTTTTTTTTTTATAAACCAATTTTACACATAATTCAATACAAAAACCTCTAGTCTTTACATGGTATCAAAGCCTATACTCTAGAAATTTTCTCTTCTAGGAATTCACCTAGTATTTGGCATAAGAGAAGAGAAGTTGCCATCTCTTAGTTATAAGCCCACCATGGAGATGGGTTTTAGTAACAAAGAGTATGATCCATGATGGAAAAGAGAGAGAAAACAAAAATCTTACTAAGATAACCAATCAAACTATTATCTACTGAACTAAAACATAACTTTGAACAATGGTAACAATAGTTCCTTTCTGAAAGGAAGAAGTTGAATTTTTTTCCCCCCACAGGGACTAGGACATTGGATCTAGCCATAAGAACAATGTTTGGCTAATAATTAACTAACTTCTTAGTCTTCAACCCTAATGCTAGCAACCCGGTGAAGGTTGGCTGTCCAAGACAGCTTAGGGCAGGGTTTATTGGGCTTGCTTCTCACAAGATTGAGGTAATCGTAAAGGGGCTCATAAACCAAACAAGTAGGCTTTTGGGCACATGGTAAAGGGGAATTCAGTGGAGCGTATTCCTTAGAATTTAGTAACTTCAACTCCATAGACAAGCACTAATGAATCTTTTTTTTCATATTACACCCACTATCTCACTTCCATTTCTTCCACCACAACTCTTGCCAGAGTTGTAGGTACTTCCCACAGTGGAACATCCGAATGCTAATGCTTTTTTTACATCCCAATATTTATGTGGTATCTATGATAGAAATGCAAAATTTATAAATTTTCAATTATAAAACTTGCGGTTGCAGGTTCAGAAACAAATTGAGGTGAAAAACAGGAAGACGTGCTGAAAAATGCTAACTATGCTAATATGGTAACCCAGTTTCTCTACTATTTAAGGAGCTCTACATCTCAATAAAATTTGTCTCTCTCTAAGAATAAAAAAGAACCTAATTCTCCGATATTGATTACATTAACATACACATTATGACACCGAAAGCATAATGTACAACAATGTAAACCAAGTATGCAAGAGGCAGATGAAACTCAAATATCGAATCATCCCTAAGATTTAGAATGGGATGATCACTCTTATAGAAAAATGGATGGCTACAGGAAGGCTTTTTAACTAGAGCTTGTTGAGAGCTCTTTGCTAGAAGAGTAACAAGACAGTCTGAGATTGAAGGAACTAGAAAATTAGTTTCCAATATCTTCACAATCTGATCCATACTCGGCCTAGCATATAATAGTGGATGAGAAGAAAGAACTACAACCAAAACATATTTCTCTATTAATTCTGTTAGGCACAACTCGTGCATTTCTTCATCAATAACATCCAATACTCTACCTTCCCTCACTAACAACCAAGCCCAATCTATCAAAAGTGAAGCTCCATCACTATCAACTGATATCACTGCTTTCTTCCCACTCAAAAGCTCAAGAAGTACAACCCCAAAACTGTATACATCACTTCTCTCAGATAATTGTCCATACAAAGCATACTCAGGCGCAACATAGCCAAGGGTTCCAACCACCTGAGTGCTCATATGTGACAATCCCCCTGGAGTGAACATTTCATCCAAAAAGTATATTACTAGCTTTAACATCTCTATGGATGATAGCAGGCTACACCCATAATGTAAATAAGCCAAACCACGAGCCACTCCAAGAGCAATGTTTTGACGAATTGGTCAACTAAGTTTCTTCATCCCTGACCCAAAAAGATAATCATAAAGGCTTCCATTAAAAATAAAATCACACACAATTATCCTTTGGTGGCCTTCGGGCTGCACTGTTGTAGTACAGTAGCCCTTCAATGCAACAAGATTCACATCCCTAACACTAGCAATAATTTCCACTTCATGTGCAAAGCTTTCATCCCCAGCAGCTGAGAAATTCTTGAACCTTTTCAATGCAACTTCAGACCCATCTAGTAATATCCCCTTATAAACATTCTCATATCCACCACATCCAATTAAATTCTCTCTAGAAAAATTCTTTATGGCCTTCTTTATTTCCTCCAATGTGAACTTAATCACACTATTATTTCCATTGATCATTTCCATCATCGAAACCGAATCCCTCTCCATTGGATCAATTTACTTCCTCTCCCTACATTTCTTATGCCTTCTCCAACAAACCTAAACAACCAAAACTGCCCCAAATATGCCAATAATGCAACCTACCGGTAACCCCCAATATAGTATCTCATTTTCCTTGGTCTTTCCACTATCAGAACTGAAAGCAAGTGTGAACAAACACTTGATAGTCCCTAAATCAGTTAGGCCAAACTGATTAGTAAAAGTAGCAGCATACACATATGGATTGCTAGCACAATCTGATTCATTCCCATCACTAGCACCAGGAAAGAACGACGAATTGACACTCTACAAACTATACATACACGATGCACAAGTTAAATCATTCTCCAAAGATTGATTGTGCTTATCTCTAATTCCTGCAATTGAGATCCATTAATGGACAAGCAGCATCACCCAGCATTCTATGTGGGATTTCATGGTCAGTGGCAATAGAGGAACTTAAATTGGGAAAGCCTAAGGCTAAGCTCAATCCAAGAAAGAGGAAGAATAAGAGAGGCATTTGGAGGGCCAGGTTTTTGGTGAGGGGATTGGAATGGCATCCATTTGAAGACGTGATTTGTTGCTTGTGAGTGCAGAGTTTTGACTTATACATTCTTTACTTTTAAATGGGGATTGGAAGTTAATTATTGGAGGGAAATTACTTGGAAGTTAGAAGTGGACCTAACTGAAATTTAAAATTTGGAGGTCTTGGATATGTGCACTAAGACCTATTAGCACACCTTTTTTTTCTTTTTTTATAAGTGGATATAGATATTGGGAGCAAAAGATCCTTAATTTTAAGTAAGGATAGAGATTAAAAAAAAAAAATCATAATATTTTTTATGAGACATAGCAAGTTATGATTGGAGTAACATTACTTCTACATGTAGTGATTTATAACACTATTTTTTTTATTAGCACCAATTACTGTTAGAATTACGCGGTTAAATGATTAAATTCACAATTTTTTAATAGTTTAAGCTTTTAAACGATCGGTAATTTAACATAAAATCAGAGCAGGAGGTGCTAAGTTTGATCTCAGTCTCCACTCTACCTTCCATTTAAAATCTCACGTGTAATTTAACAATCACAACATATCAATATAATAGTTGGGAAAAAGATAATGAAAAATTTTGTGTCTGAATACTTGGCCATAAGTAATTTGAAGAAGAAGATGAAGACTGCGTGAGGTGCATTGAGTCTAATTCAAAGCCTATTTTAAAAGTATTCCACATGAAATTTTTTCTTTATCTATATATTACTAAAAGCTGAAGCGTAGTATTTATTGTTGCTACGCTCAGGTTGAGCCAAGTCATGTCATTACCATTTTTCTTGAATTTGTCCTACAATTTAAAAATAGTTTTTCTAAATTTAAAAATCCTAATAAAAAGAAAATAATTTCCAACCCTATCTCTTTCACGGTTACAATTTCAGACGGCAACCCTTTGTGTTCCACAGTTACAATTTCAAACAGCAGCCTTTTGTGTTCCACAGTTACAATCTCAAACAGCAATCCCTTAGCTTCCTAACGCCAGACTTTGGCTTTCTAACTCCTTCATATCTTCCTCTCCTCACACTATATTAATACTAAAAATCTATATCTATCAATATATAATATAAAACACCACTCCTTATTGTTTGCAATTTAGTATTGTTGTTGACAATCCAATATCACTTTTCTTCTAATGCATGCATAAGTTTAGTTTCCATGTATAATATATTTTAGATTGTGTTTGGCAGGGAATGATGAAAAATTAGCTGTTTGCAAGGATCATCGAGCTAATGTTTGCATCAATTTTAAGATGGAGGATTTTGTTAAAAGGGTGAAGGAAGAAATTGGTGGAAAAGGTATTTTCTCTATTATTAAAACCTCACTTTTCTTCAACTACGGATTAGTGAAACTAAAGAATATGATTATTATTTTGTTAAGTGGACATTTTCATAGGAAGGTCTTTGTTATTGTTTGTTATTGTCAAGGAAGTTAATAAGTTATTTCCTTTTTCAAGGCATATAAGTTGCACTTTTGGGAGTATCTAGGGTACCATGGAAAAGAAAGAACAGTGCTAAGGGCTTGAAAACAACTTTTTGTTGCTCTTTGGGGCCATGTTTAACTTTGCCTTGAGGTGAAAATTGAGACTACATCATACAAAAATACAATCCCTTTGCAGAATGTACAGCAATAGAGGTACGACTGTATACAGTAATGAAGATTTCTATCCATGAGAAGTGGAAGCTTACAAGAGCATAGACAAATTATTTTCGTATTTATTTGTATGTGAGTTTTTGTTGTTATGTTATTGCAATTTTAATGTGGAAATTGTTATATGAACCTATGAAATAACCGTCAAGTTACTATTAACCTTGATTTATTTGTTCATATATACTCTAGAGATAATTAATATATATAATATTATATCATGTTAATATGAAATTAATTGACATTTTTTGATTTTTTAGTACTTAATAAAGAAAACAAAAACAAATATGTATAATATATTAAAATAAAATTGCCAAACTTTTCACATGCAAGTATGGGTTAGCGACTAGTTTTGTTAAAAGCCCGCTTGAGCATGAACCATGCATAGTGCTCTCCATATCTTGGAATTCAGCAAATTCTTTCAACGCAATTAATCAATGGAGAAAAAGGTTGAACTTGAATTTTTTTTTTTTTTTTAACATAGAAATGTTGACTTCAATTAAAATTAGCTTGATTATAAGTTACAACCCTCAGAAAATTTCTTGAACTCATATGAATTAGAACTTAATTACACTATTATTCCATTATATGGAGAATATGATCTACGTAAACTCCATATTTGTATTTCTCATTTGAGTCCTTTAATGATGATGCAATTAAAGAAGTTCCACTGGGAAGTTCTACGTTAAAATAATATTATTGCTTTCAATATCGTCGGATACTCCACCTAATTAAATTCCCTCCTTAGAAAATTACTTGAACTCATAAGACTTCGAACTTAATTGTACTGTTATGTAGAATATGATCTATATGTACTCCATATTTGTATTTCTCATTGCAGCGGTTTAGTGATGCAATTAAAACCATGGAGATTCAATTCAATCAGAAATATAAACGAAATAAGAAACAATGTAGAATTTCATTCACTTCAAAAGGAATTTACAAAAATATTCAGGTCTTCATACATATAATGAATACAAGAAACATGTTTTTTCCATGTGGTATGGGGAGGAAAACTCGTTGGATGCACCCACTTCGCCAAATTACAATACCTTCGTCTGATGAAGCTATGAGTGATTTTATGAGTCATTGATGGGTTATCACTGGCCGGGAAGCCCAGGAGTGCATAGAGGTCGGTGTAACCAAGCTTGTTCTTCTTGAACTTGCCGGCGTGAATGATAGACATAGCAATGTAGTAACGCTCCACTCCTTCAAAATACGGATCATATTGTTTCGCCATCTTTGCAAAGTCGTATGCTTGCTCGTATTTCCCTTCCATCCATTCGCTTTCAACCCAACTTAGCAGACTGTCAGTCATGACTTCACAGAACAGAAACACAGAACCAGACAGAGAAAGCAGAGCGGAAACACAGAAACAGAGAGAGAAAGCAGAACCAGTAGCAGTGACAGCAGAACACTGGAATGTGAAATAAAAACAATGAGAGAAACAGAGATTGAGCAAAATAGCGTGCCTAATTTATAGGAAGAGAATCCTACTCCTTATAGGAAGAGAAATCCTGCTCCTTATAGGAATAAGGAATCCTACACCATCAAGAATAGAATTATAATACTATTCCTACTCGGTAAAGGGAAATAAATATTTTAATTAAATAAGAAAAGAAAAACATTCAGCTTTTTTTAATCTTACAAGTACCTGAAGCAACTAGTCAATAATATATCTGATTTTTTTTTTTTTTTTTTTTTTTTCGTATTCAGGAGCTAAAAAATGGGACTAAAAATCACCAAATAGATATGAGAGATAGAGAGGGTGTGTGAGTCTAGAAAATACTATTTAAAAGAAGCTGAGATCTTTGCCGCCAAAGCATATAATTATATTGTTGATGATATATTTATATTTATAATTATTTTATTTTCTTAATTGATTTGTGTTTAATTTTGTAATTTTTAAGTGGTTTTGGAGGGCTCTATTATTATTCATGTTTTAGTTTTAGTGTAGAACTTTGTGAATATTAATGTTATATACACAAACTATTTTACAAATATTTTACAAACCACTAATATCTCACGCTTCATATCAGCTTTTAATTTTTAATTTGTATTTAAAAATGCCAAACTCAATATCTCATACAATCCACATCAGAGTATATATTTTATTACAGAAATTTTTTTTCAAAAAAAATATTAATTCCTAATTTTAATTAAAAAAATTAATAAAAAAAATCTTGAACCTACAAATTTTATTTTCTTTCACTTTCTCGGCCACCAAACACTTCTAAAATTACCGTTGTCTTCCCAAACCCGAAATCTAGCACCATCACCATCGATCTGTCCTTTCTTTCCTTCTCTTTTTTCACACAACTAAAAAACCTCAAACCAAGAAAAGAAGAGTCCTAACGCCTTATCATACCTCGATTTAACTTTAACTCAACGAATGAAAACAAAACCATTTTCAAAACCAGACCATGCCACATTTCGGATTTTGTTAATTAAAGCAGTATATGTGTGTGTGTGCACATTTATTTTTATATAAGATAAAAATTTTACTTTAGAATAATCTAAGTGTATATATATGTGAAGATCCTTCCTAGAGATTTGAACCCCGGCCTTTGCTCCCTACACTCCACAAGCATTTATACTTGTGGAATGACCATTGAACCAAGAGTATGTGGTGGTATATATGTGCACATTTAATTAAAGAGCAATATATATGTGCACATTTCTCAGATTATATTTAGGGGTAGCATTTTTTTTTTTTAATATATATTTGATTTGGGAATACCTATTTGTTACAAAATGAGTTCAGTGATTTTCTACCATTTAGATTCTTTCTATATTTTTTTTCATTTTTTTTTATCCAATAGAGAATCTTTCTAAAAAACAAATCTCTGGCAAAACGCAATTAGTCGAAGTAATAAAAGAGAAAGAGGAGAAGGAAATAAGAATAGGCCAAGCTTTGCCCAAAGAAGTGCATTATAATTGCTTTGCCGTCAGGATTTTTATCACCAGCTGAATCTGAAATTATGGAAGACTTGGGTCTCTCTGTTGCAGCTGGAAGTACCCATAAGTTCTAATAAGTAAATAAGTGATTACTAAAACTTATTCATCCCTTTATCACCTAAGTCAAGGCCTAACTGCTTTTTCAACAAAATGTATATTCAATTTATCTATAATATATAATCACTTTAAGTTAGAGTCAAAAAGATATTTATATTGCAGGTACGGATATAATGTGAAGAGTACACAACTACACATACATATATGCAAGAAAAAAAGAAAGATAAAAAGAATAAATATACAATATTTGCAATACATGTTCATTATGATATGGTTATATATGCTCTTGTGTGTGTGTGTAGAGTATGTTTAAAATAATTGTTTTTTTCCATAAAAAATTGTTTTAGTATATATAAACACACACTACGTGCTTTATTTGCCCACTATACTCTTTGGTACTATTTATAGGTTATCTTTATTTACAGTATTTTCAGCAAAAAAAATTTAGCTTCAGTAAAATAAGCAGATCTTAAACAGACCCTACATATGTATGTTGACAATTTTATGCTCCATCTATGTTAAGCCTTAAAACAATCATATTATGATGTTTGAAAAACACTTGAATAAGGGCCCGTTTGTTACTGTTGTTTAAACAACAGTTTTCAGTGTTTAAACAATATTACACGTACTTTTACACACTTTTTCACCAACATGCATTTCTAAAAAATACAAACAACATTACTAGAACAATATTAACAAATGGGTTCCATTGTCGTTGGAGTAGTTTGATTATCTTGGGAGAGTGTTGAATTTATTATACAAGTTAATTATGAGCTGTTTGGTAGTGTATTTTAAACAATAATTTTCAGTATTTAAACAATATTACACATTTTTTTATCCATATGCATTTTCAAAAAATACAAATAACGTTACTAAAACAACATTACCAAGCGGGTCATTAGTGTCTGACACATGGCAATTGCCTAAATACCAAAAGTATGAACCTTCATTTAAAAAAAAAAAAAAAAAAAACCGCCCAAGAAGTGGGGCAAAAGGGGAAAAACGTAAAATATGTAAGGGCATGTTTGGAAGAAGGAGAAGAGGCAGATGAGATCGGCGTGAGAGACAGAGTGAGACTGAGATATCGAAACAGATTTTGGGTGCAAGGGGTGCTCTCAAAACGCAGCGTTTCAGGTTAGGATTCTTTACTTCTTCTTTTTCCTCTCTCCCGCCGTGTCCCAGGTGTACGACACGGGCACGGCAGGCAAAAATTGCCGTGTCCGTGCTTTACGCACTTGACGTGGGACTCAATACACACACACGATACACAAGATCATCATTCATTTTTTTTAATGGCAGCATCTTTCTCAAAATGAAAATTGAGTTTGGTTTGATTTTTGAAATGGGATTTGTTCTAGTTTTATTGAATGACAACGGTGTGTAGGATATTGATCGTGATGGGAATGAGTAAAACGGAAGTGAACTTAAAGAGGTTGCTTGCGGCTGCACCTCAACAAAAAAACCAGGCGAAACTTGTACATGTAAACATCTCTCTTCACTTCTCTTCTGATTGTATATCTTAGCAATTATTATAGTGAAAAATAAATACATACCAATTTCTGTAAAATATATGCATGTGAATTTTGTAGTATGTTGCTACATTACGAGAACAATTAGAACAGCTTGCTGAAGAGAGAACTTCCGAAGGCTTACCAAGGTCACCATTCTCTCTCTCTTGATCTCTCTCTCGAAGTATATACGTATATTTTTTTTTGATAAGTAAATGGTTATTGTGTTTAGAACTTACTATTATTTTTAATTTTCAAAAAAAAAAAAAAAAAAAAAAAAAAAAAAAAGGGCTTACATAGGAGTGTCCTGTTTGTGTGGGGACTTGGGTTGCAAGATATTGATGTAAGTTCTAATCATTACAATTTTAGGGGGTTGGAGTTCTTTCCAGGTTGAAATGTTGGAAAGAGAGGGCAGAAAGATAAAGACGTTGCCAAATAGTTATTGAGTTAAAAGTTAATACCTTTGCTATTTTAGTTGGGATTTGAAAATAGGTAATACATTGGAGGAGTTTTCGTTGTGATTTTTAAAGTCATGAATCGTTGAAAAAGTCCCTCTTGGACTGACTGCCAATGAGCTCTAGATTAATTGGCACCTCTTTAACTTGTAAGTGCAAGTTGCAAGGTGGAGGGTGAGGTCATGGGTTCAAAATCCACAGGGTGCATGCGTTACTTACAAATAGAAAAAGTCCCTTTTTGACTGATCAAAATTTAATGGTTTCTGTAGTAAAGGAAAATGCCCAATACCGAACAGGCCAGGTATCAAGTTGTGCACTGAAAATAAACATGTTTCCTTGTGGTAGAAATGCGCCTGCGTATGGTGAATTTTAAGATAATACAAGCCACATAGAACAAATATTATTTTCCTTTCATTTTTTTTTTTTTAGAATATTTTATTTCTATAGTGAATTTTTAGATATTCCCTAGCTTCATTTTTTGAAGGTAATGACAAGGGATAACTAAAAAATCTTTAGGTTGTATGTCTTTTTTTTTTTTCAAAGGACGTTAGGTGCTTAGTTGCTTATGGTAATTAGATCAGAAGGTAGTTCTAGGAATGAAAGAGAAATTTTTTCCAATCCTAAGCCTCTAAAGAAGTCTAAACTTGCTTTGAAGTTGTCATTTGAGATGTTTCATTAAGGTTTTTGAGGTTTGGGAGAGATTTAGTGTATATATATATTCAGTCACCTTTTTCCCCCTGCTGCGACATAAGTAATTAATTTTGGACTCATAGTTGATTTTTTCCCCCTTCTTTTCATATGTTAAATGAAGTTAATGCTGATGGTTGCTCATTATAATTCCAACAAGAAATCTCTGACTGAATTAGCTTTGAAAAGATACTTATTGCATAATACAATGATTTCTTTAATAGAAAGTGCTACTTATGCACGATTTAACACTTTTTTTCTAGGGTTACTTGTATTCTGTTACATAATAGTTATTTAATTCTTCATTTATCAAAAGAGTTCATTCTTCATTGTTATTTTTTAGATCCTATGAAAACATGTTTGACAAGAACCATTTTGCAATTGGCTGACTTTGAAATGATAGTTATCTTCACTCGTTTTTTTGGGTTGCTGATTCAGGTGTTCTACTGGTGCTATTATGGTTGTTAGGATTGCATTCTTATTCGTCTAAACATCTCTTGAACATGTTCGTACAGGGTTTCAAAGGCAGTGGTCAATGATTATTCAGAGAAGATTGAAGCGATTGCTTCCAAATTAGCTGCCCCATTGGTGCGTGTACATTATAAGCAGGATTATATGTTGGTTTACATAGGTACTTAAGATTTTGGTCATTTAAGGAGAGTACTGTTAAATTTGTAATTTTTAGATATATGTTTTTGTTATGAGTTGAAGAAGCTTTGCTTATGACAAAACTAATTGTGCTAACAAAAGATTAGATTTGTGTAATAAAGAAGTAGATTTTTCCTTCAAGAGTTAAAGATGCCTCAAACTCACGTGGCAATTTCATTATTAATTGGGAGGGAAGCTGGAATGATTTTGGTGAGTAAAACCCATACAGAGTTTGTCTGCAGTGATGAAAGTGGCAGGAATACTTTTTTTTCTTTTTTAAAAAGGGTTGCCCCGGGGGGGGGGGGGGGGGTTTGTTTAAATATGGGAAGACTAAACAGAGAGGGGAATGGGTATCAAATAGCTTGTAAAATTTAAAGAAATTGGGTGTTCCAATCCAAACATCATAATTGATTCATATATGTGAAAAACAGGTTTAAGTTTATAATTCAAACCTAATGGGCCTTGAAATGAGTCTCTTGTATTGCTATTCATTTCTTTTCACTGGTGTGAAATCATGGCTCTGATTAGTTCTATTTAATACAAGTATTGCTATTAGAGGTAAAGGTTGTCTGTCTCTGTCTCTTTATTTTTGTTTCTTTCTTTTTCTTCTTGAGTTGTTATAAACCTCACAAAATGTTGTTCTTGGTTGACTACACTTGGATAACGAAAGTAATATTTATTTGGCACTTGTCTGATGCAGTGATTTGTCACAGTTTTCCTGTGACTCCCTATATAATTTTAATTTTATGAGATTACCTTGTTTCTATGTTCCTAAGTTAAATTCACATGTTAGAATATATTTTCTTGATCCTTATACTTTTCCCATTTTCAGACTACACCTGATACCCAAGTATCCCAGGAGCCCTTGGAAGAGACTGCTGTAAATGAAAGCCCTTCTAAAACAGGAGAAAATCACATTCTTCCTACTCCTAGACTAAGAAGAAGATTTGTGTATGTGAATTGGAATTATCATGATTTGGTTAGCTCGTTGGCTCTTTTCTATGTTGTGGTTTGTCAACTCTAACCAGTTTGGTTTATTGATCAGGCCTGCATCAAATAGTGAAGATAGAATTCATGACACTACTGAGGCTGATTCATCTGCACCTGTCAAACTGGATGCTGCAGCACAAGTACACATTGAAAAGCATAGGTAAATTTTTAAATTTCTGTTGTTATGCAATAATGAACTCATAACATAAAAGGCCATTTCCTGGTCCTGCTTTTTCCGGGGCAGAGTCCACAAAAGCGATGTTTATGTCAGTGAGGTCAAAGGCAATATGATCTTGCCTAGGTGTTTGGGCAAGGCAAGGCACCTTATTATGAATTTGGACCTTTCAGTCGAGGAGACTTTAATTAGGTGCATGTTTTTTGCCTAGTGCGCGTCTTGGCCAAAGTGACAGCTGCCTGGAATGTGCATATCATCAAATTAACGGATTTTGTCTTTAATTTAGCATAATTACCACCAATTTACTTATTCCAATAATAGTAGAATAAGGTTTTTCAATTCAATAAATCTTGACATTCCTGAAATGACTATACACAATTGATAAAACTCGTTAATATAGTGCCAGCAAAATGAAGACCATAGACCCAAGTCAAAATATAAGCATTAAGAAAGACATTGTTGCACCTTTTATATCTGTCACTATATGTTAGTTGTCTCAAGTCAATTTTTTAAGGTTAAGTCTGTTTCCTTTCTTTTATTCATTTCTCTATGATTTTATTTAAAATTTTCTTTTTCTCTTTCTTTGTAAAGAAAATCAATTACTCATAAGAAAGAAGAAAAAGTAGGATCAAAATTTTTAATATTTGATTTTTTATTTTTTATGAACTAATTTTTTTTGATAGGTAATCAGAGAACTATTATTAATAAGAAAAAGATGAATAATACAAGTTGTTCATGATGATGAACAATGAGAAACAGAAGAAACAAACGCACCTCACTAATGATGTTAACAATGATAGGTTTGTGAATGTGTATAACTTTAATATCCTGCATATTATTGGCACCTCGCTGCATTCAAAAGCACACCTTTTTTGGTGCCTTACTATTTGCGCAATCTAGGCATCTAGTGCATCGAGGGTGAATTTTTCCCTTTGACTACCTTGGTTCCAGTATATGCGTTGTTTAAAATGGATCAAAGGTTCTTTTTGCACAACACAGACTATGAACATGATTGGATAAATTTATGGGCTTAAATGTTGTTGTTGACTCAAATACCTTATGCTAGTGGGGTTTTAGTGCTCACTTCACTTTAGATTTTTTTTATGTAATAGGGTGAGGGAACTGTGGAAAACTAAATTACTTTACCACTACAAGAACTGCAATTGTCTTTTAAAAGTTTTAGAAAGAAAAAAGATCAATCTAATCCATACATCCCATTTAATTGTGGAGGTTTGGAGTTGAGAAGGAGCATCTTTGGAGACGTGTGTCATTTATGTGAAATATGGATAAATTTAGGGTGCTCGACAACAGAGGTGGTTGGGGGATCACTTGGAATTCGCCCATGGAAGAAGTATTAGAGCAGGGTTGAATAAATTTTCTAAATATATTTAGTTTGGCATTGGAGTTGGTTCCCAAGTTCATCTTTTGATTTGACCTTTGTGTCCTTTCAAAGAGCATTTTTTCTTTACCTGTTTAGATTGGCAATGGATGAGGACTCCTCAATTCACTCAGTCCTTTCAAGATTGAGAATTAGCACCCACAAAGTATCTGTTTGACGTATTGTATTCAAAGCTTTTGTCTAGTCAACGAGAGTATCAATTATCCTAGATTTCAACTAAAAATGTAAAGTTTGAAGTTAGCTTTAATCATGATATTCTGAGAAAATTTATGGGATTACATTTTGCATGGAGGTGCATTTGGCACACTAAGGTACCTAGGAAGATTGCTTTTATTGTTTGGACAGCAATGATGGGTAATATTTTGAAGGTGGATAACCTTTAAAAACGAAGCATTGTGGTTGTTGATTGGTCTTGTATGTGCGAGAATAGCAGGGAGTCAAATTGAGAACTTTCTACGTCTTTGTTCAGTGGCTCAAGATATTTGGTAATTTATTCTTTATTTGGGGTATTAAGGGTTATGCTGAAGACTGTACCACAGATGCTATAGTATTGGCAAGGAAGATTTTATTGTCACAAGAGTTCCAAAATATGGAAAGCAGTACTATTGTTTGTGTTGTGGACAATTTGGCTAAGAGAGGAACTGTAGGACTTTTGATGGTGTTGGATGCCCAAATGCCCAAGTCAAGTTCTCAAGCAGTTTTTAATAAGATCTTTGTATGATTGGATGACAACCTTCTTAGTATCTCTTCATTTTGGGCATTGCCTAAGATAATTCAGATGTAAGCATACATAAAAAGAGTAGAATATTGAGCTCTAACAAAAATGTTGTGTATATTAATTTTGTATGTATATTCAGTATTGACTCCATTGGTTGATTGGTTGAGAAACTCAATATCTATTTATGTTTACCTAGGATTTAATATTTCTTATTTGCCTTATGAAATTTATGATATAAAAAATACATTTAAAAGATAGATCTCTATATTTATTTGGACTATTTTAGTTAATTTTTCTATTTTTACTAATTTAATATATTTATTTATCTTTTAAATAATTATTAAATTAATAATGACTTTATCACGGTTTGACCTCAATTTGATCTTGGTCCGACCTCAAAAACCTTAAACCTCTCTCTTTAAGGATTCTTTGAATGGTCCAATTTTCAAATCATGCTATAAAAATTACTTTTCAAAAAAAAAAAAAAAAAGATAAAAAAATCAAATTAAATCAAATCCTTTTAATAGCATCAATCGCAAACAATCAGGTCCAACAATATCAGTTAGCATTAATAGGTGTAATTTTGTATCCAATCACTGTTCTACCTATTGTGTGGTTCTAAATCTTTTCTGAATTTCTCTTGTCACAGAAAGCTTCAAGAGGACTTGACTGATGAAATGGTTGGGTTGGCACGGCAACTTAAGGAGAGCAGTCTGATGATGAGCAATTCCTTGCAAAGCACTGAAAAAGTAAGAACTCACATATTTATGTAACAAGTCTTGCATCACCTGAAATATGTAAGTTCAATGCATAGTTTCATTAGCATGTTAATTGTTTGAAGAAAATGTTGGAAGAATCAATCCTACATCTTTTAGAGGAAAGTGGATAATCTGGTATTCACTTTTTTTTCACTTATGGGCAGTTTTGCTAACATGCCTAAAAAAGATTGTAACTGCTGTTCTGGAATCTTCTTTCCTTCAGTATGCCTTTCCTTTTCTTTTCTTTTCTTTTTTTTTTTTTTTTTGGGGGGGGGGGGGGGGGGGGGGGGGGTGTGTGTTTAGGGGGAGGGTGTTCTTTCATAAATCATACTTAGTCACAGTCTTTTATTCATTTTTAGGACATCCCAAAATTTTGTGCCATTTAAAAGGTCATATTTATAAAGTTTGATACTTAGTCACAGTCTTTGTTGGAATCTTAATAGCAGTGGAAAGTTTGATACTCGGTCCTTTTATCATAAGATTCGAAATGTAGCTCCTTCCACTTTCCCTTGGAAGGGAATTTGGAAAGTTAAGGTTCCTAAAAGGGTGGCTTTTTTTATGTGAATAGCAGCCCATGGTCAGATTCTAACTTTGGATAATCTTATGCTTCGTGGTCGCCCTTTGGCGAATCGTTGTTGTTTGTGTTGTAACAATGTGGAATCTGTGGATCACCTATTACTTTTCTGTCCGATAGCTCATTCTTTGTGGATGTATATGATTCGGTTGTTTGGGATTGAATGGGCTATGCTAGGTTCAGTTGTGGACTTATTATTTTGCTGGTATCATTGGCTTGGGAAGCATAGCTCTGATATTTGGGATTTGACTCCAAGTTGTTTAATGTGGACTATTTGGACTGAATGGAATAGGCGGTCTTTTGAGGATGAGGGAAAAACTGTGGTTCAGTTATTAGAGTATTGCTAGCAGACCCTCTTTGATTGGTCTCGATGTTGGGGTTATTCGGATTGTTCTACCTTTTTGGATTTTCCTTCATCTATTAGAATAGATTAGGGGATGCTTCCGTCTTTTTGTTTCTTCTTTTCCTTTGCTCACTACCGTGAACTCTATGTTTCTCTTGCTATTCTTTTATCAATAATATTCTCTTCTTACTTATCCAAAAAAAAAAAAAAAAAGTCATATTTATAAAGGTTTTTAAATAACATGCACTTACACCCCTCGAACTTTGGGTTAGTTGCAGTTTTGCCCCTATACTTATCCCAAAAAACTTTTTCTTTCGACAATTTAGTATATAAATTTTGATACTGTATTAGTTAGATTCCCTTAAAATTTTTTCTTTCAATCAAATTTAACCTTTTTTGCACCAAGTCATTAACAAAAATGATGTAAATGAGGGTGTCTTACTACAACAACATATAAATTTAGAGGGTCTATTCTATTTATTACAGTACCAAAGTTTATGTACTAAATTGGTATAAAAAAAAAAGAAAGGGTTAAGGGGGTCTATGTGCTATAGTACTATAGTTTATGTACTAGATTGGCTAAAATAACACAGGGATGCAAGTGTAACTGCCCCAAAGTTCAGAGGTTGTAAGTGCATTTTACTCAAATTTTTTGGTTTCTTAAATTACCTTTGTAAAGGGAGAATTTGAAACGTTACAGAACATTATTAATGGAGTTCTAAGTTTTGAATTTTGGTAACTTGCCGTGGATCCCTTTAATAGTTGGGTTTCGTAAAGGAGTATCTCTTTTTGGATAGAGGTTACGTATGCTAAAATTTAAGACAGAAGAGATTGCTTATACTATATATTACGTATAGAAAATTTTGGTTGTGCTTTAACACTCTTGAATGGTTAAGGGTTAATCCCAACTGTTTTTCTTGGTCTTTTGTAATTGGATTTCAGTTTTCCCTTTCTCCCGTTATTAGTAAGTTATAATGTTATATACATATCCATTGGGTTATGAATGCACAACATCACCCTTCAACTATTCTTATTGGAGAAGGAAGTGTCATTTGTGCTAGAGCTCTTGGCCTTTGGAATAGTGTTTGAATGCACGACTAATCCTCAATTTATGCTCTCTCTTTCTGTCTCTCTCAGTAAATTGCACATGCACCCAGTGGGTGTTGCACACATTATCACGTCACTCAGGCCTAAACTACAATAGCTTGAGATTTTTGGGCTTTGGTAATAGTTAATTAGAGAAGGTGAATGAATAGCTGCTGCAGCCTGCAGCTCTCTGGTACAAAGACTAAAAAAAGTTTTGGATCTATTTTGTTAAAGTTTTTCACTAAGATTGACACCATGTTTTTCTTTGGGTTCAAATTGTTGTTTTGAAACTACAAGTAAATTATCAGGAAAGGAACAGATAATTAGATGGTTGTTCCTTGATGCCTCAATGGGTTTCCATTCCTTTAATCTGCAGTTCTCTGCTAGCCATATTACCTAGTTTTCCATGCAAATGAAAACAAGGTGAAAAGGATCCACCCTGGTGTGACTCTTTGGCAGTTCCCAAAGTACTAAAATTTTCCATCATTTCAGAGTACTGATCTCCTTGTCAAGCTAACATAGTTAACTGTAAGAGTTACCTACTGATCTTGAAAACCCAACTACCAACGATTTGTTTGGTGAAGTTACTAGCTATTTTAGTTTAGTGTTGGAGTGTCACTCACTGATCTCAACTCCCAATAACTTGTTTAAAGAAGTTGCATTTAGTGCATCTTAAAATTTTTCCATGTCAATATTCAACTTCATGTTGGACCATTTCCTTTTCTTACATTTTAAGTAATTGAGCATTTCCTCACAAGTACTATGTTATAATCACGCTGTTTGCAAAGTATAAAGTCATGTTGATTTAGAGCAATGACTATGTGATGCGGGAGATGCAAGAAAATTTTTAATTAGTATTGTAAATGTTTGCAAGTCAATTGTTTTTTTATATTTTAGGTCCTAGTAGTTTATTATACTAATAGAATTTTAATTTAGAAGTAAGGTTATTTTTGTAATAAGGCAATTAGGGTTTCCTACGCCAATTAGAGCTAGGTTTAATAATCCTTTATAAGCAACCTATTGTACTCCTTGAGGAAATGGTTGATATTTTAATGAATGAAAAATGGTCTTTTGGTCTCTCTTTGGTTTGGTACTCTGGTGCTGACTCCAGTTCCACACCCTAAGTGTTGACTCCTAATGCTTTTCTTATTTGGTGCTAACTCCAAATCAAGCTTAGATGTTGACTCCTAGGTCATATCCCTTTTTATTTTACTGTTGTTTTAGTTTTGTTTTGGTTGTCCTGCTTCACTATGCATGGAGATGAGGGAGCAATGACTCTAGTCATGAAGTGTTATACACTTCTAACATGAATTAAGTGGATATATGGCATTCTAAAGATTTATTTTCCAATTTTTGTTATCTCACCATTTCTATGATAGTATGATTAGGATACCTTGACTCTTCTTAGTTACCTTCGATCATTTTGATGGAAACCTTATGTGAAGATAGTTTTTCGTGTTTTCTAGTGTTTGGTAGGATCATAAGAAATGGGTCAAAGGAAAACTATCTATGGTCAACAGAAAAAGTATGGCTTATTTTTTAGAGGTTGTTTTCCACTAAAATTTTCTGGAAAACAACTCTATCTCACGCCAAGCTAAATAAAGGAAGCCAAGAAATAGTTTTCTAACTCATTTTAAGATTGCTACCAAACATAGGAAAATGAGATAGATTTTTAGAAAATACTTCTTGGAAATTGACTCATTTTTCAAAAAATATTAACGTTGAAACAAATGATGTCATAGTAAACAATTGATGTCATAATAATATTGAGAATGCTCCAAGAAGTCAATTTATTTTACAATAATAACTAAATATAGTGACTTGCAGTACATAATATGTTGAGTTTTTAAATTGTTTTAAGTTTCAACAAAAATCAGTTTTACCACCGTTCTGCTTTTCGTTTATGCCAACTTCCAGCCCCCATAACGCCACACCTCTTTCGCTGCATCATTGCTGCTAGCTCATTGCCGCTATTCATAAGCCAAGGCTACATTCAAATGACCCTTTTTCTTCTTACAAGAATAGAGTAGAGGATGAGTCATGGGTTCAAGATCCACTACATGTGTGTGACTTACCAATCAAAGAACAAATACCTTTGTTGTCTTCATTTCTTTTTCTTTCTTCTCTAGGATTTTATTAACAAAATTTCATGGACGTCTGGTTCGCATTAAAAAGGGTAAAAAGAGGAGGGGGGAGATGTAAGCTTGTAGCCTAGTCATACTTCTCATTTTCAAGGTCTGGGATTCAATCTGTGGTGGGCGCAGGATTAGTGGGATTATCTTGTATAGTTGTAAAAAGAAAGTAAAAAGAATGTGGTTTTGACTAAATGCAATCAGGTACTATTTTGAAGTCTGTACATTCTCAATATCGTTGCCTCCATTTGGAGTCTAGTCACCCCAGGGTTTTCCATCACTGAACCACCCTGTACTGCAACAAAAACATAATCGGCCATTACAGATCCTCTTTCACCTCCACCACAATTTCTTTATTCTCTTGGATTGTCAACACAGTTGTCATGCACTGGGTGTGTCCTTTGATAGAAACTTGAATACATGCCTATTCATCCCATGGTGTCGTTCTCCTGGAAGGATCATATTTAAATCACATGGTGTTCTCTTGGGAGGATCTTATTGTAACCACATCATTACTATGTTTACCCTGAACAATAATGATTGAATTCTTAATCTTGTTAAATAGCTTTCACCTTTTTCTGTTTCATGTTTTTGGTGTTGACTGATGATCAAGTAGTCTCATAACTTGATTATGCTGAGTGCAGATACTTGATTCCACCGAGGAAGCTGTTGAGCATAGCTTGGCAAGTACTGGGCGTGCCAATGTGCGAGCCATGAAGATCTACTCTGAAAGCTCTAAGACATCGTGCTTCACATGGCTTGCGATCTTTGCAATGACATGTATTTTCATCATGGTCGTGCTTCTAATTCGTGTAACCTGAAGAGCTTCCTGTTTTCTTCATTTTTCTTCAGGATGTTTGTTCTTTCATCTTTGAGATGATATTCCAAACACACTGTGTTTAATACTGTTCATAACTGTATGCCAAGCATTGTTCAGTTTAAAGTAGCTAATTTTACATTTTCTCTTCACAACTCCACATATGGATGGACATTTTGTTACACGAAAAATTAATAAATAAAGAGGATATACAACAGAGGTCAAGGCATGCTTTTGGCTGTATATGGACATTTTATCTCTGGATATCAGTATATACAGTTTATTTATACTTTTTTACCGATAAAAAAAAGTTCATGTATAAATCTAAGTTGTGGTTTAAATTTATGGTAAGTTCCTGAAAGAGGTCGTCTGAGCAACAATAGTTTTCTCTTTGGTTATAAATGGAACACCCAATATTGAATACGCATTTTGAAAATTGTTTTTCGATACCCACATTAACATATGACAAAAGGCAAATATATCAAGTTCAGCATTAGAAAGTTGCTGGTTGTAACCGGCAGTGATGAATAGGAGGAATTGGAGGTCTGTCAGCAATGCTTGCTCTCTCCAGTGGGGACTTTTCTTCTTGTTGCAGATCTGTTCCAAGTTCTTGCTGCCAGTGTACAATGATGTGTCGACGGCCTAAATTCTTATCTTGTAAGCTTGCCTCCAATGCTTCCTGAATTGCCATTTTAGTAGTTGAGGCTCCAGTACTATTGCATCCTACAAACATTCTGGTTCCTTCATTGTTCTTAGCTTCATAAGCATGCCCGCTTCTTTTAAATTTCTTGTTTCTCTTCCCATCAATCTTGATTATAGCTGCCAGTTCCTGATAATTGCCCCCACCCGCATCCCATCTTGGTTTTGACACTCTTGCTGAGAGGGTTGATCTAAGCTTAAGCTTAAGCCTCTTGGTACCTGCATGAGAGTTTGGGATGTGAGTAAAACATCAGTTGGATTGGGACACTTCACTTCCGGCCTGGTTTCTGTCATTCCAGATTGTCCACAGGGTGGTGAAAATGGTTTGCAAATAAATCATATTGTCTTGTTCCAACTTTTTATTATCTAAGACACAACTAGCCTGCCATTAACTAACCTCAATCTGGTTGAGTTTCTTCCGTACTTCTGATAGGAAGAACAAAACTATGCCACACTGCTCTAACAAGGGGGCAGTAGAGAAACGGATGTGAGGAAGTTTCGGTATCTTCACTGCACAAAGGTTAAGTGACAATAGCTGGTATACCTCTACTGCCAAGGTTCGAATTCACAGGAGACAATCATGGAGCAGTTTCCACACAAAGGTCAGAATTTTCGTTGGGATTTTTAGTTTTTTACTTATGAATGGTATTAGCAGTTTTAAAACCAATTAGGTTGTGGGTTGTGGTTGGTTACGAGAGATTGAGCATAAAGCAGCACAATAAATAATCTATGAATTTTGGGAATTTCTATATCTATATTGATATATAATGAGTCAAGAGCTTTTAATTGGTTAGCACTTTATAGTTTTTTTAACATAGACATTTAGAGTTCAAACCTCTTCACCCCAACAATTGAATTATCAAAAATATATTGATATATAATATTTTATAATGGGTATAATTTGCTTTGAAGAATAAAAACATCTTTGGCCGGCTAGGCAAATCGTGGTTTTTTCTGTTGAAGGTGTGTTTATCTATAGATATGAAAGATTCAAAATGCTTTGCATAGGACAAAGGGCTTTCCTTGAGCCTTGTAGTTGAGTTGGCTTTATTTTCTAGTTGAGAACTTATTAAGGTGAAAGTAACTCTTGGTTTTAGCTGTAAAAAGAAAGATACTTTCTATAAAAGATAAAAGGTAATTGGGAGCATTTAATATAATGAACGACAGCTTGTATTATGAGAAAAATAATAACAAAAAATAAAATACAAAAAGTTATGTATGAGTGGACTTGAGCCAATCCCTTGGTTAATGTGCTTCAAGCTAATGCATTGACTAAGGGGATGGCTAACATGTTAGCCATTTATTAAAAATCACTACCACTACTTCCCTTGTCGAAGACTTAGAATTGGCCATGGACTTAGGCCATGGCCCATGGGTAAGAAAAATTGAGTGTCAACTCAGTGGGTCTGATGCCATTGTTTGAAGATGGCCTATGTTGTTCGTGGTTGAATATGGGTATTGGGCTTCAAGCCTTGATGAAGTATACACCATTTATCCTAAATCTTATGTATATATAATTTTAGTATTAATTTTTACATGAAATAAATTTATTTGTTTGACTATTTTTGACTGGGTGCTGAGATTCTTAAGAATCAGGTCTTAGTCCACTAGAAGATTAATTTGGTTCTTGGCTTAAAAGAGGAAGAGCAGCAAAGCTCATGAGAAAATGTAAGTCTAAAATCCAGTGGAGAAGAAGAGAAGTGAAAATGAAAGAAATACATTGAATAAGGGGATTGCTAGGAATACCTTATTCTACTGAGTGAAGGGGTATTTATAGAGCATGGGGAGATAGCTTTAGCATGAATCGATCTAAGACCTAATAGTAGACTTGCTAGCTGGTCGACTTGTTAGGTCAGCTGAGGCATTGTGTATTAGGGAAGCAATCCCAACCGCCCTTAAACTAGGCAATTAGCATGCCAACTAGTTATCTCTTTAGATTGGCTAAAGAGAATAGTGTGTTAGGACAGCAGTCCCAAGATGTAGATAAATGGAATAAGTCTATAAACATTAAATATGTTACTGGTCTCTTTTAGACCTGTGTGTTAGCTAGGCCATTGTGTTCAGCCCTGTGTTAGGTCCTTTCGTTTGGCCATTTTTTTAGGTTATTCTGTTAGGCCTCTTTTTTATTAGGTCCTCTGTTAGGCCTCTCAGGTTGGTCCTTAGGAATTATTAAAATTTTGTTAGCAATTTGGATGTCTTTGAAATTGTGCCAATCCAATTTTAAAAGCATACAATAGGTAAACATGGGATTTAAGTCATCACCAAAAAAAAAAAAAAAAACCTTGGGATTTACTTGGGATTACCCATTGACATTTGCAAGAAATCTTATGACTCCACTGACTTGTCACAAAACTTAGCATTTGCATGAATAACCACTTATAAACTCAGTAGGTCAAGGCTTGGGTTTAGTGCACATCTATTGTGATGTGGATACATGACAATTACTTGACATGTTCCAAATTCCAACCAGTTTAGTGGATAGGAGCATTGGACCCAATAGACCACCATGAAGAGACACCAAATTACATCATCTCCAATTGAATCATCTAGTTCCTTTTTAGTTTTAGTCAGATGTATAACACATTATGTTTACTGCCTTTGAGTCAGATGTATAACACATTATGTTTACTGCCTTTGAGTCTTTGGCCTGCTTGAACCTTGCTCATGAATGACATGAGATTATCCAAGCAATTAATAGGACGTGTCAAAGAACTCTCAATTCTCAACCTTAGACTTGCTAGGTAAAGAGTTGGAGGGCTTACTAAACAGCTGCAGGAGTGGTTGTAAAATAATTACATTGAACCATATGCAGGGACGGAGCCAAGACTTGTATTTGGGGGGGGCGGAACATTAACAGAATTTTTTTCATGAAAATCCAAGCTACCATTCAATATTAAAGAAATATCAATAAAAGAGAAAATACAAAATATCCATTTTTCAATATATTTTTTTTATTAATACATTAGAACTTCAATCTATGTCATATGTTCTATGATGGAACTCGACATTTATTTAAAGAGAAATGATATGTCTACAACATTTTTATAACAAATCCTAAGTGGCAGGTTGTTACTGGTTGTTATTGTTGGGGCAAAAAAGTAATCTTAGTGTTAGTCTCAAATTTGAACCAATAACAACGAAACACCTGTAATTTGTTGTAAAAATGTTGTAAAATTATTGTAAACGTAACATCTCTCTTATTTAAATCCCAAAAATCACATATAATTTATGTTGTAATAAAATTTGAATCTCTCTTTCCCATTCAATACACATTATCAAAGAGTCTAATAGAAAATCACATTCTAATTGAGTAATTAAGTTAATCATAGTTGAAGAACAACGTTGATCCCATTACCATTCGAATAGTTTCTTAACTAATCAAATAACAAATTAAATTAAAAATTAAAAATGAATAACCCTAGTGGATTTTAACTCTGCCAAACACGAAGTTCACTAACTATTATTTATTACTTTTTAATAACTACTATTATAGTACTACTTTGATTTTTTGAACATAATACCACAAAATAAATAAAATAAAATAACCCCATACACTATAACATGCCACACGCATCGTAAGAGAAATTACATCAAATGGTGAAAAGTTTTGCAAAATAGAAAAAGGTAGTCTTTTTACACATTTTGGCCAAAAAAACACCCACATCAGTGGGTGTAAAATTGTGCATTTATGCACAATTGCTACAATAACCGTGCATATATGCACGATTACTGTAACACCTGCATAAATATTTTACTAATTTTTTCTCTCTCTTTGTCTATGTTGCTCTCACCTCACTCTCCCTCTCTCCTCACTCTCCGTGATCAACATCACACCACTGCTGCACGAAGAACTCGCCTAATCAACACACCATTGCCGCCAATCAACATCACACCACTGTCGCCGATCAACAACAAACCACACACCGCCTGATCAAATTGTTGTCGATCACTCTCCCCTCACTCTCCGTTTTTCTCATTTGATCAAGATCAAACCACTGCCGCCGATCAACATCAAACCACTGCCTCACAAAACCTGATCAAATCGCCGCCGGTCAACTCACTGATTTCTTGTTGTTTGATTAGTGGGTTTCAGGTTGGGTGGGTGATGATTTGGCTTTCGGATTGAGTGGGTTTCGGCCTAAATGGGTTTCTGATCTTGGGTTGGTTTTGATCTTGAATGGTTTTTTGATCTTGGGTTGGTTTGATCTTGAGTGGTTCGCCGATCGAGTAGTGATGATGATGGTGGTTGGTCTGAGAGGGAGAGAGAGGCAGTGAAAAAATAAGTGAGAGAAAATAATAAAAAATGAATATTTTATTTGAATAGAGGTGTATAATAGGCAAACTGATATGGGTGTTTTGTAAAAGTAGAAGTGTAAAATAGAAAAAGTAGGTTTTAAACATGTAAAATGGAAATTTTTTTCCACCAGCTGATGTAATTGCTCTAAGTCTGGAACACACCACACACACTAACACCACATATTCACTGACACACTCTAGGAGTCAATCTAGTCTTTAAAGCCCCACCACTCACATAAGAAATGCTATCAAATTTCAAATAGAGAAAGAAAAGTCTAGGGAAAAAAAAAAAACACCAGAGAGAGATGCAAGCTCACAAGTTGCAACATACCATTGAAATGGTCACCCACTTCGCCTATCTCTAACCAGCTTCTGATGTCACTTTGCCGGGCCTCCTCACATAGTTATTGATGTACATTAATAATAGCTTAATTTTGCATATTTATATTATTATTAGAAAGTATTATCATACTTATTTTGAGTTAATTCATGTATTTTATATTTGGTTTTGAAATAATGCTGAATAATCAATTTTGTGCTTAATTGAATTTTATTGTGTGAATTTGTCTTTTGTAAAAAAAAAATGGAATTAAATAAGTTGATTTGTGCAAAGAAGAAAGCTAGTGGACATTACTTTTACAAGGGCCATGATGAAGTTAAAGAAGGTCAATCCAATTAAATTTAAGCCTAATTGGAGTAAGGAATCAAAGGAAATTTGCACAAAATCCAAGTCCAATTCGGATTAGGATTTCAGCTTGCATATCAATTAGTAATAGTATTTTAGGCATAACTTTCGGCTTAGATGTCCAATTGAAATGATTTAAATTGGCCTGGAAAGTTAACTTAAAAGGCTACAGCTTTGTAGTTTACCAAAAGTCTGAATTCTAATGTTAAATGGGCCAAAATCGTCGGTTAAATTAAGCCTAAAAATCTGAGATTTTCTCCAAACGAAATTCAACTTGTAATAGAATTCCTTGACCTATTTAAAGGTTCTTTAGGGCAAAATTCAGAGAATGGTTGGGGGCTGAATATATAGGTCGCAGCTACCTCTTTGGTTTTCTTCCATGATAATTAGTTTTATTTTATTTGTCTAGTTTAATGTTTAGTATTTTATTTTTGTGTTTTCTTTCAATTACTATAAGTAGCTAAATTTATAATTAAGGTTGAGGATGAAACCTTGTTAAGGATTATCATTATAGTTTATGTGAATTGATTTTTCCCTCAATGGTTGTTCTTTAATGATTTAAATTGTTCTTGCTTCACATCAATTAACTAAGATGGGATTCTAGCTATGAGTCTAATCATGTTTTTCTCATGATTTAAGATTTATCTTAATTAATTGAATGCTTGGTTTATTATTTCTTGATTATAAAATTGGATATCTCTTGTGATTTGTTTGTCAACGGATACAATTGATGATTTGATTTTATACTTAAGAAGCGAAGAAGAACATACTTTTGATTTTTAAATAGAAGTTTTAATGATAATATTTTCCATGGTAACAAGAATGATTTCTAGATTATCATGTAGTGGTTGTGAAAAATTAATGATTGTAAATATATGTTGATATAAATTAACAAGGCGGATTCCAAAACCTTAATTCCTTTCTTTAGATTGTTTACATCTCTTTACTGCTTTATATTATATCTTTGCTTAGTTTAATTATTTGCTTAGTATATTTAATTGCAAACAACCAATTTTTATTAAACTAGATTAGGATTAATTTGGTTAAAATTTGATTAATTTCCCTATGTTCATTCAAGTCCCTGTGGGTTCGACCTCGTTCTTGTCAAGCTATACTTCGTTACGGTTCATACACTTGCGAGTACTTTAAAATTTTACAACAATCATGCCTCGGCCTTCAAAAGCGTCTCTAATTTGGTTTTTGCTCTTTTTTTGGGGAATTTGATGGAATGGTTTTGGGATTCTCTTGTGGTAATTGAGTTCATATTGGTTTTGTTTAAATTTTTCAAGGGCAGAGTCTAAAGTTGGTTGATTGGGCTAAATTTTCTTTAGCTTTTCTCTTGGTCATTTTGTGGTTGGGCTAATTTTTTTGATCTTGCTAATTTGTATTTTGGGATTCTAGTCTCTAGATCAGTAAATAGATATATTTTTTATGGGTTTCTTCTTTTTGTTTAAGAGGGCTAATGATTTTGTTAAGGGAGGCAAGTGTAATTTTATGTGGCAAAATTGCTAAAAAGACAAAATTTAATTACAAAATTGGTTGTAATTTTAGGCTACAACTTGCTCAATATTTTTTTATTGAAGATTAATTTTGACAAATCTACTATTGGATTACATTTTCTTCTTGCATACTCTATACTTGCAAAATTTCTAGAAAATTAAAAATTTATAGCTATGTCATCAATAACTATTTTAGTTGCAAGTTTTTGTAGATTAAAGTTTTGCATAAAATATAAACTTATAAAGCATATAGTAAATAATATTTGATTGCTATAAAATTTGACATGTATATTAAAAGTATAAAGAACACTCAATTCAATTATTAGGGGGTGTTTGGTGAGTATTTTTAAACAACCATTTTCAGTTTTTAAACAACATTTTACGCATTTCAACACACTTTTTCACCCACACGTATTTTCACAAATATTTTCAAACAACAATTTTCAGTTTTTAAACACATGTATCAAACGGGCCCTAGAGATTTTCAAAATACGTTGTAATATTTCTTTTATTAATTTTATAACCAATTTTGTAATTTTAAACTATCACCAATTTTGTAACTAAGTTTTATCCTCGCTAAAATCAGTTACTATATATATACTATTAACTTTTTTCCCAAAATTTTGGGCCAAAACATGGCTCCGTCCCTGACCATATGATACAAGAAGACATATAAAGCTCAATATTTTAATGATATTTACCATTGATACTCCAACTATTATTACGATTTACATGTAGATGATGAATGGCCCTTCTTTTGTAGCCTGCATAATTTATGATTCTTCCCTCGCTGGGCTTTGATTACCTTGGGTTGGGCTTGGGCCACATCAGTTTTTTTAAAGTTTGAATATAATGGTTGTGGTGCTAGTATTCAACGGGCTAGATCGTACGGATGTTTACAAAGTGATTAAAGTTAGTTTCTCATGATCCATTCCGGGTGAAGAGATTAGTAAAGAACAAGAGATTAATGATTAAAGTCTATATAGGTTTAGCGTTGAACCCTTTATTTACAACCCTATACCATCCTTTCAGAATTTTTTTTTTTTTTTGGTTAAATCCTTTCAGATTTTCTGTTATTGTAATTGTGTCTCCTCTAGTTTGAAATAAGACACTTTCTTTGAAATATAAATTATTTAGTACATACACATACCTTTTCTAAGTGTCTATTTTTTTTTAATTAAAAATTCTAAATAAAAAGTTTTAAAAATCCCAAAGTTGAGTGGAGGGTAAAATAGGAAATTAAAAAAAATTAAAGCATTTTTTTCAATCAATAAGGGAGGTTAGTATAAATAGTTTAGATTTTATGGAAGTTGAGTGTTTATTCCAAAGTAGAGGAGAAGTAAGTATAATAACGAAAAATCTCAAGAGATAGGTCAATGCAATTTTCCCTAAAATATTACTACATTTGGGTTTTTGTGTGTGTATTGTTGTTGTCGTCTGTAGGGTCAGGATTTGTAGCTCAAGCTCAAAATATATAGATTATGAGCCCACTAAACCCAGAACAATAAATTTGTAGAGAGTGGGTGAAAGAGTCAGGCTAGTTGTGAATCACACAGTAACTAACTAAGATAATTAAAGATGAATTAACATGCAAGCAGGCTTGAACACTTGACCTAATGAATGTCCGAAGAGATTTATATTGAATAAAGATGATTACAATGCTTAGAACTACAGTAAAATCGTATTTCTCTGTTTTGTCTCTCTTTTTTCCTCCCCTCTTCATCAGAGGCTTCTTCCCTTTATATAGCATCCTCACCCCTCATCTTCATCGCCCACTTGGTCTTCATCTAAGCATCTACTCGAGTATATGTCATGTCAAGTCTTCTTTTTAGTTTTCTGTGAGTGGTGATAGCTGAGATTACACTGTTCAAGAGTCTTCTCCACATAAATGCGGCCAGAAAAGTAGCTGTAATGCATTAAACACGGTTGTATCAGCTTTTCCCTTTAGATATTTCTTCGTTCTTATCATCTCCAGACACGCTCAGAGTTTATCTTCATTATTGGAACCATTAGGAAGATCATTCTGACCCTCCACACATTTGATTGATCAAGAATATTCGTATCCGAGGAGGAAGACCTCTTCGGACAACTTACAAACTCTTCGGAATGCATCCCTCATTCATTTCCGGGTATGATTCTTCCACATGGACCCTTCCCAAATATTTTCTTCTCTTCGGACATTTAATAGTCTTCGAATAAGGTCTCAGGCCCAATACATCAGGCTAGACTTTCACCCCCCATATCGTCAAATAGAAGAATAGGCAAACATAAAATATCACACACAATCTGATTAAAAACCAATTCTACAATTTGTTTTACACCAACTCCTTATTGAATGTAAACTATATTCAAAATTTAAATGCTGTAAGGATTGAAAAGAGTTTTTCAATTCTAATTCATTCATTGACGGTCTATTAAGTTTGAAGCATTGTCATATGAAATTGATTAAGCATCGAAACCGCAGTCATCAAATCCCTAATCCAATTTCAAAAAGGACAATATTTGGCTCCAAAAATGTTTGGAGTATCTTTTCTAACCACCACTGGCCACCACAAACACAACCACCACAACCCACCAAAATTAGCCCACTACAACCCATCAAAATTAAACCACAACCACAAAAAAAAAAAAAAAAAAAAAAAAAAAAAAAACCCACGACAATAACCCAAAAAAATCACCACCACAATAACCACCTCCACCCAAGAAACCCAAGGCCAAAAAACCATCAACAGTTGGACCACCACCATTAGTCGATCTCGAGAGAGATTGAAGAGGAAAGATAAGGAGAGAGAAAAAAGAAAGAAAAAGAGGAGAGAAAAATATATTAAAAAAATAATTTTTTAGCACATTAGTTTGTATGTGTACTAAATTTTTTTAGCTTACGCAATATCTGACGATATGGTGTTTTTGATGTTTGGTGTGCCAAATGCTAAAAATTTAGCATTTGGCACACCTGATGCTGATGCTAATGGTCTGAGTCAAAATATTTTTAACAACTAAAAAAATTAAGGTACTGTATTGATTATCTTATTTATTTATTAAAAAATAATTGAGTATCTTAATTTTAATGGAGTATCTCTTAATACACGATTGTAGGGACTGGGTTTTTGGTTGCCCAAGCCTAATGGATACGGGTCAAAAGCCCAACGAACCCCGCAATGAATTTATAGAGAGTGGGTCGAAGGTCTAGGCGCCGGCCGGCGCTCCAGTGGCGTGAACTCCGGTCTCTTTTACTTAAGGAAATGGACTTTACACAGTTTACAACTGGGAGGGGCTCCTCGGCCATGGGCCGAGGAGGCTCTTGCCCTGTTTTCTCTCTTTTCCTTTCTTTCTTCAGAGTTGTTTTTTTTTCTTCCTCCTCCTCCTCTTTTTCAGGAGGGATTCCTTTACATTATATACCCCTTGCCCAACCAATCCTAGCCCTACACTTGTTGAGTGGTCATGACCTTTGCTCAGGTGCTTGTCCCATCAGCCGCCTTCCCAGTCTCCTTGGGAGTCGCGGCAACCAAGGCGACACTGGTGAAGGTCCTTTCCTCATTAATGCGGCAAGGGCGGTTGTCAGATGCGTTTAATGTGGAGATGACCGCCTGCTGCGAACACGTTCCTCAAACTCTCGGACGTCCGATGATGAGGTCATCCTCGGACTTGGATGTCTCCTCGGCTCGGGCCTTCGGCCCAGGAATGAAGTGGGCTGGGCCGTGGGATTATTTGGCCCCACAACGATTAAAATAAAAAGATAAATCTTATAATGCTGATATTATCATCACAAGCTTGCGAAAGAGGAAAAACTAAAAATTAAGATACTTATTGTATTAAGTAAAAGCTTTATATTGTACCATGCACTCTACGCAAGCCGTAATGAGAAGCAATAGTTAACAGGAAAATCTCCTACAAGAGGAGAGTGTATTCAGAGATACTCCATTTCTTCTCACTAGAAAAAGAAAGATTTTTATGGAATCAAATTGCCTATTGCTATTGACACTTGAAACAATGGTAGCGCCACGTAGAGCTCAGAGTGTTCCCAAGAACACCCTGACCTGAAAAAAAATTTTAAAAAAATTTATATTTAATCTGTATTAGGAACACCCTCAATCAAAAAATTAGGAACACCCTCAAATTAAAAAAAAAAAAAATTATCTGTTCTACTTTCAAGCAAAAAAAAAAAACAGTACAAAGCAAATCAGAAATCAAACCCACGGTCATGTCGCTCACAGAGAAAACCAAACCCCAATACAATCTATACAGAGCAAAAGCAACCCCAATACAAAGGTGTTTATTAAAAAAAAAAAAAACCCAATACAAAGCAAACCAAAACCAAACCCCAGAGCAAACCAAACCCACGGTCACGTCGCTTGTAGGCGCAGCTCACTCGTCATCGCCGTAGCTCGCTCATCGTCGCTCGCCTCTCATCGCAGATTGCTCGAATGCTCTGGTGCTCGGTGCTCCCTCCCTCAAGGTATTTCTCTCTCTTTTTCTCTCTGACTCTCTCAGTCTCTCTCTCTCTCTCTCTTTATCTCACTGAAATGAAAACTATGAAGTATGAAATGAAAGTAATGAATGAGTCTCTCTCTCTTTATTCTAACTCAGTAACTCTCTCTCTCTCTTTTGAACTGTGAGACTGTGATTGGCTGGCCGAATCTTTACTCTTTAGCTTTATTAATATTTTGCTTTTTGCCTTTTTTTTTTACTTTTTGAATTTGCCTTTATCTTATCCGTTGCTATTGGTCAGTATGTGTTGGTGTTGGTGTTGGTGAGATATTGATTGTCTTTTAGTGTAATGTATACTGTGATTTGTGATTGTGAAATTTTCTGATTGGCATCTTGTGATTGGGGGCATCAAGTGGCTTGTGCTTGTTTGTTGAGTGGGGTGGGGGTAGATGGACTGATGGGCACATGGGGCCGGGTAAACAATAATTACAGCAGTGTAATGTGCTGCACATTACACTGCTTTAATTATTATACTGCACATGGGATGTATAATGTCTAGCTCTTTTAGTGTAATGTGCACAATGAGCTAAACAATATAACAAATTAAAGCAGTATAATTAATGACAAACAAATTAAAGCAATATAGTTCATTGTTACGCTAAACAACAATAATTAAAGTAGTATAATTAACCAATACATTATAAAAGACAAATAAATTAAATTATGTTAGGCTAAATAATAATTAATAATTTTATAATTAATGAAGTAATAATATAACAAATTATAGTTTATAAAAGACAAACAAATTAATGAAACAACTAAATAACAATAATTAATAATTTTATTAATATTTCAAATGAACTTATAGTTTATTGCTTATTCTTTTGCTAGAATTATGGACAAATATTTGATAAGAAAACAACGTACCCAAGATTTAGCTCATGCGCAAGATTCATATTCATCTTCTAAGCGAATTCGTGTTGACTTTAACTTAGAAAATCTTCCTTCAAATCCTAGGCTACGAGCACAGATATCATCTTATCATCCTAATCATCATGATGAAATAAGAAGATATTATTTACAAAAAGACCCTTGTCAACCTGTTTTACACTGTGATGATTACCCTATATCATATTTTTCTAGAAAGCCCTATCGATTTATATCCAAATGGTATAAAAATAGATATTGGTTGGAATATAGTATAGACAAGGATGCAGTATTTTGTTTTTATTGCTACCTATTTGGGCAAGATGTTGGTAAGCAAAGAGAAGGTGACACTTTTGTAATGAAGGGATTCAAACTTTGGAATTAGAAAGAGAAGTTAAATTCCATGTTAGAGCAGTTAATAGTGCTCATAACCAAGCTGTCCAGAAGAGTAAAGATCTATTGAAAGAAAAGCAACACATTCAAAGTGTTTTGGTTAAGCAATCAAATTAAGATAAAATTGAATATCGGGTTCAATTAAATGCAATAGTTGATTGCATAAGATTCCTTGTATGGGTATTAGCTTTTCGTGGTCACAATGAATCTCAAGCTTTAAGTGATAAAGGAAATTACCTTGAGCTTCTACAATTTTTGGGGGATCACAATGAATCTATCAATGAAGTGTTGCAAAAAACTCCAAAAAATTGCAAGCTTACCCACCCTGATATTCAAAAAGACATTGTGAATACAATTGCATGTGAAATATCCAAAGCCATCATCAAGGATTTTGACAATGGGTTCTTTTCAATATTAGTTGATGAGTCACGTGATATCTCAGTGAAAAAAGAAATGGCCCCCGTTCTTTGTTGTGCGAACAAAGAATGAATTATTATAGAGCAATTCCTTAGTATTGTATATATAGCAAGTACTACCACTTTGTCACTCAAACATGCTATTGAATGTTTACTTTGTGAACATAATTTGAGTTTATCGAACCTACGTGGGCAAGGTTATGACGGGGTTAGTAATATGCAAGGTAATATCAATGGTCTCAAAACTTTAATTTTGAAAGAGAATAAGTCAACATTTTATGTTCATTGTTTTGCTCATCAACTTCAATTGACACTTGTTGCTGTTGCTAAAAATCACATTAACATTACTGAATTTTTTTATGTAGTTAGTAATTTAGTAACTGTTGTTGGAGGCTCTTGTAAGAAACGAGATGCTCTTCGAGATACACAATTTGTCAAAATTAAAGAAGATTTAGAGAATGGTGTACGTAGAAGTGGACAAGGTTTGAATCAAGAGACAAATCTAAAACGTCCTGGTGATACATGTTGGGGATCATATTATGGGACTATTCTCAACTTGATTTTGATGTTTTTTGCTGTTGTTGATGTACTTGAGATTATTGAAGAAGATGGTCTCTTCGACCAAAAAGTTGAAGCTCGATTTATTATGAGGTCAATTCTATCTTTTGAATTTGTCTTTACTCTACACTTGATGAAAAATATTTTAGGGATCACAAATGAGTTGTTAATAGCATTGCAAAAAAAAAAAAATCAATATATAGTAAATGCTATGGATCTTGTTAAAGTGTCTAAGAAACGGTTGCAAGTGATGAGAGATGATGAATGAACATCTTTATTGGTTGAAGTGCCTTCATTTTGTACCTCACATGATATTTCTATCTTGAACATGAAAGCGATATTTGTAGTTAGTGGGAGACCGCAACGCAACACCCAATAAAATACAAATTTACATCATTATCATGTTGAGCTATTCTACACAATCATAGATATGCAACTTCAAGAGCTTAACAACCGTTTTTTAAAGGTGAATATCGATTTGCTACTTTGCATGGCTTGCTTGAATCCAAGTAATTCATTTGCAGCTTTTGATAAGGAAAAGTTGATATGTCTAGCTAAGTTCTATCCATCTGATTTTCTTGGGATAGATATCTTGGCACTTGACTGTCAACTTCAAAATTACATTTTTGATATGTGCAACAATGACTTCTTTTTAGAGCTTTAAGGAATTAGTGAACTTGTTGAAAAGTTAGTTAACACAAGGAAGCATAAGACTTATCCATTAGTCTATATGTTTGTGAAGTTAGTTTTGACCCTTTCTATTGCTACTGCAACAATAGAAAGAAGTTTTTCAGCAATGAAATATATAAATAATGAACTGCGCAATCGAATGGGAGATCAGTGGATGAATGATTGCTTGGTTGTGTATATTGAAATAGATGTAACTTGTAACATTGATAATGAGACTATCATGCAACGATTTCAAAATATAAAAACTCGTAGAAGACAATTATAAACTTTATGTATTTGCGAGTTTTTTTTTTATTGTTGTTATCAATATATAAAATTTTCTTTTTATTAGACTGTGTAATTTGTGCTTGTTGAGGAACATCCTAGAAAAAATTCTTGAAATCGCCACTGACTTGAAATACATTGATGGATCAACACAGGCCAACTTTTCTTTATGAGGATTCAACAATTTCAACAACTTAGTGGCCTTCTCCTTTACAATCTCATCACTACCAACCTGCAAGAGAACCAAAAGCTTCTTAAAAGCACCAACTTGAAGTGCCTCAACTAAAACACTGTCATCATCATCTTCATCCCTCTTAGCATTCTTACACAGCTTCCATAGAGTGCACACTGCAAACTCTGTTGCCATCTCTGATATCTTCAACATCTTCTTAACCAAAGGAGGCATGGTTAGAGCATTCTTACATGCAAAGATGGAACTACACTTGGGCTGGGGGGGCCATGCGCCCCCCACCCCCCCCAAAGATTTTGAAAACTTAACTAATAGTATGTATAGGCTACATAAAAATTCAAACTTTTGACCCTAAATTGTATATGCTTGCCCTCCTCCCCAAATATTTTTACAAATTGACCCATGAAATTTTCCAAATTGTTTTAATCAAACCATCCCTTTGTTGCGTTGTCCCAAAAATATCAAGAAAATCCATTAGACAAACCAACAAAACAATTCATAAACCTAGATAATTAGAAAAACCTTTAGACAATCACAAATCCAATATAGAAAAAAAATACCAACAAGATAAGTACAAATGACAAATCCTTAGCAAAACAATCCTTTAGTGCAGCACCACCACCATCATCTTCTTCTCTGGCCAGTTGCATCTCTACTGCTTTCTTCTTCTTCTTCTTCTTCTTCTTCTTTTTGTTGTTGTTGTTGTTGTTGTTGTTGTTGTTGTTGTGTGTGTGTGTTCTAACTTCACAACCTTCAGACTTCAATGCATGCCTTCTCTCTGTTTTGCAAAATGATTATTGACAAAGGCACCTTAGAGATTGTGGAAAAAATGGCTACAACTCATTGTGGTTCTTATGGACAACATAAAGCCACGTGCACTTAATTGTTTCTTTTTCTTTTTCTTTTTTGTAGTCTGATCATATATATATATATAATCCAATAAGGTTGGCCGAGTGGTTGGGCACTCGGTCTCAAAATAGCTGTCTGGGGTTTGACTGGGAGTTCCCCAGTTCAAGTCCAGACACTAGTATTATAAAAAAACTCTCTAGGCTAGCAATTTACCCCGCTATGGGTCCACCTGTCGCAAACAGTGATTAATCTCTAGTTGAAAGTTTTGAGGAAATATGGTGGGAAACCAAAAAAAGATCATATAGTATATACTACCTTATATTCACAAAGTTATCTTAAAATGAATGTATTAGTATACTACCTTATATCCATTAATTTTGTTATAACTTTATTGTGTTAATAAATTACTAATAACAATATTGTAGTGGCTTATGGGTTTTTTTTTTTTTTTTTTTAATTTTAAGCTAAAGAAATAAATATCAGAAAGAAAAATAAAATAAAAATTAATTTTTATATAATTTAAAGATTCTTGACTTTGCAAGTCAAGAAATAATTTGAATCATTACATAGGATAAATTCCTAAAAATTAATATTAGAATACATCCACAAATATGATACTAATCCGTGCGATGCACAGGATAATTGAATAAATATTAAAACTATTTAGTTTACTTGAAAATGATAACAAAAAACTTACGCTACATGAATGTATAGTTAAATTCATACTATAAAAGTGAATTTAAATTTGCTTTGAACAATCCTTTTTATATAAGATTAGTGAAAAAGATTCAAATCATTATCATTATGTGCAAGGATATAATGGTAATGATATAGAAGATGGACGAAATTTTTTTTCAAATTAGTTAATGAATATAGGCCTGAAAAATTAAATCTAGAAGACATTATGTCCTCATACTGCAATAAGAAATGTAAGATTATGATAATTGGTGAGTGTCAAATGAATGTGATGGCACTCAGGAAATAAATTTATAGATTGAAAGTGTCAACTCTCATATCTTCAAATAAGAGGCCATATTCAATTTGAAAATTGCATAAGAAATTTTAGAGCAAACCTCTTTTTTATAGGAATTTTAGAGCAATCCTTATTTTGGGTCCTTGCATCTATTGGACTTAATTTTCAGAACTTTTATTTCCTACCCAACACTGCAAGATTGATTCCAGAAAAGAAAACACGTACCCCATTTAAGATAGAAAATTGTAAGTTTAAAAAAGGTAAAGTGAAAAACAAAGTGAACATGAGATAAATGGAAAAGTAACATCTTATTATGTCTACACTATCATATAAATCACTAACCCAAGTTGAAGCTTAATCTTATTTATAGAGAAGATGATATAATATCCACTATTTGCTAGGACTAACCCAAAAAAAAAAAAAAAACCTCATTGCTTAAAGCTTTTTAAGTTCCAAAAGTGGTGTTTTCCCAATAGCTCAACACTATTATTACATCCCGTAACCCGTTAATCATCTACTATTACAATAGTCCTTTCTAGGAAAACTTCATCCTCATCTACTAAATGAGCTTTTAAGAGAAGAAATACCTCATATTCTCATCATATTCTCATCATTCAAATGGTTATCTGCAGATAGAAGCTAAACCCAATGCAAGATCTTTATCCAACAAATTTAAACTATCCATAAAATTCAATTTAGACATTTCATCAAGCATGTGGAGTTCACTTTAAAGAACAAATAGTCTTCTTAGCTAATGGCACAACAAAAGAGAGGCACACCCCAAGAATTAATATTTCCTTATACTTCATTGCTTTGTTAAATCTTTTTATAAAAAGATATATCTAAAAAAACCTACAAAATATTCTATAATTTCAAACCAAATTTATAGTGCATAATATCACTAATCCAGAAAAATAAACATGCATATTAGACAAAACTCAAAGTCAAAAAGATTCTTAAACCCAAAAAGGGACTCTACCCTTATTCACATAAACAACAAATAAAACAATAATAAAACGATGAGTTAATCTATATTTGCAGCAACCTGAGAATGACTTAGTGTGATATGAAACTCAGCGAACAATACTTTTGTAGTTCTTATATTAGCACTACCAGTGGCGAAGCCAGAATTTCAATTTAGGAGGGGCAAAGTCATAAGGCAACTTTGGAAACACAATTAAACTAAAATATATGGTAGACATTTAAAATAAATAAACTAATATATAATAATGTAATCTTTATGCAAAATATAATATAAATGTAAACTGTAATTTACTTTTCATACCTATGCTAATTTACTCAGTTCTCTTGATAAATTTTCATATTTTGAAGTCAATACATGATTTCTTTATTTTCAATAATTTTAAATATATATTTATATATGTGTGTGTGTGTGTGTGTGTGTGTGTAGCTAAGCAATCGTTCATCTATTGATCAACCATTCATTTTTTAATCAATTTTTAACATTTCATTTCTAAAAAACCTCAAAGTTTGTTACCGAAACAAAGAATTTGAAACAATAAAAGAGTCGAAGAGATTGAGGGGAAAAAAAAGATTAGTGGAAAAATGCAAGCATTAGAGACATAATGTCATGAAAAAATTAGACATAATTTGAAAGTATGGATATTTAGTAAAACTTTGTTGATAAAAGTACACGTGTGTAACACATCTAATGACAACACAACAAGTTCATGCATGTGCTACCAAAGAATAACAAGCCAACTCTTAAGGCACTAGCTCTTACAAACATACATGATATTAGCTCAACAGAATGTAAAATCTCAATCACTCAAATTTCAGGTAGTTGACACTTGACAGACACATATTTAGCAACTCCTTGTATCAAAACATTATGGTAACCAATTCTAATTCTGTTATTAAGTAGTTCTTTGTTTTTGTTTTAATATGTATAAATCAAACTATCAAATTTGTATCATTTACGTTGTTATACTGAAATTATAGGTTAGAATTTGATGTTAATTGGTTGTCTTTGAAATTTGTCCATAAATTCTCAGTTGGGGGAAAAATAATCCAAAAGTCCTATACTAAAGGAGTTTTGGGGAAATGTCAGGGGGGGCAGTTGCCCCCCTCGCGCGCCCCCCCCCCCCCCCCCCCCCCCCCTTGGCTCTACCCTTGAGCACTATCATCCATTTTATTACCATTTTATTAGTAAGTTAACGGTCCATAATATGTTTTTCTACCTCCAACAATAAAATTCATATATTTCACATCATTTTAGAACTATTATTTCATAAAAGTAAAACAATTAAATATACCAACAATCGAGTGACCTAGTTGGTAAGATACCGGGCCAATAAGTTTTAGGACTTAGGTTCAAGTCTCAACAACTAACTGTGTGTTGGTACTCCTTATATCTTATCAGTTATCTCCATCCCAAATGATCCAAAAAATAATAAGTGAGTTTCAATTAACTATGACGAGAACTTAATAATCAAATTACTAAATTGACGACATGACCAAAATGAAATGAAATCAAATGTAAATGGTCAAAATAAACATTTTAAAATGTAAGGGACCACCAGAAAAAAAAATCCAAACTTTAAAAGCCAAAAATATATTTTAGAAAAAGAAAAAAGAGAAACAAAAATCAAATCTTTGTCTTCACTCATCATTCATCAAGCTACCGTTTCACTCACCAACTTCCTGTTGCCACCAAGTTGAGTCTCACCTACCAAGTTGTCATTGCCCATCAAAGCACCCATCTTGCCATGGGTATTGGGTAAGCCGATTTGAGGAGGGAGAGGCTCTTGAGGATAGAGAGAGAAAGAAAGAAAGAGATAGAGAAGAAAATGGTTATTTTTTAAGAAAAATGATTTTATATATATATATCAAAAGTGAAATAAATCAAAACTAGATTCGATGTTGTTACTTAGAATTATTCTACAGTCACAACAAAATCTCATAATATTTTCATGAGTCTATAAATAAAATATTCTCCAGCACTCAATAGCAACTCGCTTGATGGAAGAATTGAATTGACATGAAATGAAAGTTTTTTAACTTTTTTGTATCCGTTTGGTACAATTTAAACGATCAGTATGTATGTAGCATGGGCTTTGCACATTAGTCTTTCAATGATGGGCTAGATATTGAACCACAGATTTACTCGATCGGGTTCAAAAAAATCTTCACCATCTAAAGAACTAATTGGGCCTAGCTTCAGATAATGGGCTACATGCAGATGTGCCATTTTGAGTCACTCTTAACAGAGGTACTTTAAAGTTGAGCCCATTGTAGGGCATCATCAATTGCATTTGCATGCATTGTGGATCAGAATTCAGAAATAGCTTAATGGGCATCAATCAATTTTCTTCATTACAATTTTGGAGGAACTTTTTTTTTAATAAAAAATCAAGAACCCCCTATCTTAAAAAAAATAATAAGAATAATAAGATTTTTTTTCTTATTTAAATCCCTTGGTTTCAAAGTGTTCTATTATTTTTCAGTGGGGTATGGTTTAAATAATTTTACAAAAACTTTGTCATAATTAGTATAATTATACATGACAACCTTTTTGTGTCAGGATTATTCTCGAGGTTGGAAATTCAAATTGTAGATCAATTCTGTATTGCCTTGAGACCATTTTAGTGGTGAATACGAGTATACCTTTGCTTATATCACTCATGTTCATTAAATTTCTTTCTACTGTAATGTAATAAAATCTTAGTTTAAACTCTAAACTCTTACAGTAAAAAGTCTTTTTTTTTTTTATAGATAATTTCAACTTATGATGTCTGTTCTTGATGGTAGATCCTTATTATCAGACCAAAACATCAATCGATCATAATGAATATACTTTTGCTTATATCACTCATGTTGATTTAAATTTCTTTCTATTGTAATGTACTAAAATCTTAGTCTAAACTCTAAATTCTCACTGCAAAAAGACTTTTTTTTTTTATAGATAATTTCAACTTATGTCATATGTTCTTGATGATAGTTATTTATTACCAGACCAAGACATCAACCGATTTTTAGTGTAAATAGAAATTGAACTCTTAATCTTTTATTTAACTATAAAAAAATTTACAAATTAAATTAATTAAAATTCACTCACAGTAAAAGAAATTGACTCCACCAGGAAGTCCTTATTTGTCAAATTCTTTTGAATTTCCCCCCTTTTTTCTTCTTCCTCGTTATGGTAAAAAGTAAAAATTAAGGATACTGTTTTATTTTTATGACAAAAATATCATTTTGGTCCCTACATTTTGGTAACAGTCAATTTGATCTATGTTATTTTGAACTAACAGTCAATTTGATCCATATTATTAACTCACTAATGAAAAATGACTATGTGGTAAATGGTGTGAATTGTTGGCACGCTTAGAGCCTACTTGTCAACTAAAATAATAATAAAACTTTTTTATTAACTTCAAACAATTCCACGTCAATAATTAATTTATCAATTTTAAAGAATTTTTTTTTTTTAATAATTCAAATCTGAAATACGCTGATCTTAAACTGAACCCAGAAAATCAAACTCAAATCAATTTTCACAGATCTCAGTTATCCAATCCTCACCTACGCACACCATCGTGTGGCGTAAACCATCTACAATTTCTCTTTCCCACAACGCTACCAGTCTCTCTTTCCCATCTCCTTGTAGCTATCCACAGTCCAAAATCAACCATCTATAATCCACTACCAAATAAACCCCAAATCCAAAAATATTCAATCAAGTAATCAATCCAAAGGCGTGGAGAGAGAGAAACTAGCATATGCCCATTACCCACTAATCTTCTTCTACACAATTACACAAAGCCAAAACCTCAACATTGAAATCTAAACTTATCCATTACTCTTTCTTTAAGCTGTTGGACGAGTGGAAGAAAAAGGCCCATCAAGGCCTTGCTGCTTTCCGTTGAGGAACCGACTGAGTTGTTTGGAGCTGTGGGTTGAGTGATTTTTCCATGGCGGGTTTAGCAGAAGCTAAGTTCTTGTTTGGAGTAGTCTTTGTAGACTTGGGGAAAAATTAGCTCTCGTAATGTGTGTAAATTTCAATTAAGCATTTTCGATTATTTATATAATAAAGTTTCAACTGGGTTGGTCGGCCTAGATTCCTAAAGTGAAGAAGGATTTGTGAAATTCGATTAGGGTTTGATTTTCTGGGTTCAGCTTAAGATTAGCGTGTTTCAGATCTGAATTTAACATTTTTTAATAATTTCTTTAAAATTAATAAATTAATTACTGATGTGGAATTGTTTGAAGGTAATAAAAAAGTTTTATTATTACTTTAGTTACCACGTAGGCTTCAAGTGTGTCAACAATGTACAATATTTGCCATATAAGTATTTTTTGTTAATGAATTAACAATAGGGACCAAATTGACTACTAATTAAAAATAACAATGACTAAATTAACTATTATCAAAGTGTGGAGATTAAGTTAACTATGAACTCAAAATATAAAAAATAAAATAGTATTTTCACCTAATTTTATTTGTTTGCCAATCTAAAGATACCACATTATCCACACAGCTCTGCTGCAACTATTAACGTGCCTCATTCAATGCCTTGACTTTTTGACAATGAACGTAAGAGCAGCAATTGGCCCAGCCGGGACCATATCTGTCTCCGATTTCACAACACAATTTTTTTTTAATCGTATATGTCACACTTTTTTAATTTTTTAATTTTTCTTTTAGAAATATAATAATTGCACTTTATCCTCGTGATAAAACACGAATTAAATTTTGGTATATACAAAATTTGAATCCCAAATTTACTAAAAAATTAACTAGTTAATTTTTTTTTATTTTTTTGAGAAGTAAACATACACATACAATGAAATTTACTAATTAAGTTAATATTAACTTACATATATCACATCATTTATATCCTTATATCTAATGTTTAATTACTAAGTGTGTGTTTTTCTTGTTTTTTTTTTTTTTAATGAGAGTGCATGCGTGCGTGAGAGCGATAAGCAGGAAGTGCAATGATATGCACACAAACAATCATTTCCTTAATCCCAATTTGGCAATAAACAAATCAATAAATTGTTTGATTCATCTCAAAGATGCTAAGATTAAGAGACAAACAACATTGATTCCAATCAAAACTCTGGGAAAATCACGGAGCAATGTATTTATAAATTATGCCAAAGTGCCTTAATATTATCAGTGCGTTTGTGTTGAATATAAAAAATACAGAATTGGTCCATGCATTTAAGGACAAAACAACATTCTTACACTCCTCTCTTTGTGTCTCGAATTGTGGAATGTTGTCAAGGATGTTTTTGAAGCAATTCGATTTTGAGCAACAGGCCCTTGTACTTTTTTCTATATACAATGTAATGTAGGGCCCCTCCTCCTTAGAATTTTGCATTTGTTAAGCTTGGTCTAATATGGTTCCTAGCAAAACATGGAAGCAAGAATGAGCATCAGTTGTCTCTTTAGACTTTAAGCTTCCCATTTACCTGATTTCCTAGACTCTGTTATGTCAAAGTGTAAATGCTTATCCTTATGTTGTTGAGAATTTTGTTACTATGTTTCTAGGGACTTAAATATTTTTGCCTCATCACATTGCTTCTTGGGAAGCGTTTGTAATCGGGATGAACCTCATAACCATCTCTAACTTACCTGATTGAATTTTCTGCCAAAAGGTAGAGATGGGTTTGAGCATGTTTCCTTTATTTTCTTCTTAATACAATTATTCTTAAATATTAAAAAAAGAATGAGTATCAGTTAGCTCAATTTGTAAAGTTTCTGATAGTTGAATAAGAAATCTAGGGTTTAATTCCTGCTTACACTAAAAACCGATTGTTGTCTTGGTCTGATGATAAAAAGTTATTATCAGGAGCATATGCCATAGGTTAAAACTATTTCAAAAAAAAAAAAAAAAAAAGATAAAAAAAAGATAATTTAGAATTTGCATGGCATCAATATTGTGTTGAAATATATGCCTTCTCAAAAAAAAAAAAAGTTGAAATATATGCTAATTGCTTTTTCTTTCCTTTTTCTCTCTTGAAAATGTATCTTACATATCTGCTATATCTATCACATAACAATTCTCGCAACCCCCTTCCCCATGTCTCTTTTCTTTTAGGGTGCCAAATTATGAAAGAATCCTTCTTTTATTTTTGGTAAAGCCTCACTTAATGAATCCATTTATCCTAATACATCAAATCTCTAATCTTTCTTTGAATAAAATAACCATTTGACTGTAAAGATTCATTAACAAACAATAACCATATGCATGATAAATTATTACTTGTTTCAATAGTTTAAAATGTTAAAAAATAATATATTTAATTATTATTTTAATATATAGGGTGTGTTGTATAAGTTGTTTACGAAACAACATTTTGGGTTTAAAATTAGTGTTTGTAAAAAAATTACGACGAATTGTTGTTGCAAGATAGTGTTTTAAGTTTTAAAAATGCATTTTTAAGCTCTCAAATCACCTAACCAAACCAACTCATGTTTATTAATCATATATAAAGTTCATATAAAAAGCAAGTCAAGAAGATGAGATCATGTGTCAAAAATGTTTTGGAAGCGAGTAAGGCGGTTCATAATAGATTTTGCATATTATTCAATTCAATATAAATCTTATACTCCATTAATTTGTAAAAAATACAGAGACTCTCATAATCACTTTCTTGGCATAATCTCATTTAATTGTTATTTTTCTTTTTTGCTAATTATAAGTGGTCAAAAATCAAATACAAAGACAAATTTGTGGGTCCAAGATCACTGTAGTACAATAGTACAGTCCTCCAAACATGGATTGGTTGCGGGGTTTGTTTGTTTAAGTTTCTTAGAGGCCAGACAGGTAAACACAGATTATAGTTGTTAGCAATGATATTTGTATTTAGGATTAAACATTGGTACAAGTGTACAACCGTGCAGCTCAATTAGGTACAAAGTGATAGTGGACAAGTAGTGAACTAGGGTAGTGAAGTTTTGCACTGTGAGTAGATTTGCAAACACCTAAGCAATGCCAACTTGAAATATATGTCAATGATAATGACAGTAATGAAGCAATATCAGAAAGAATTTACTTGGTGAAATACCCTTACAATCTTAAATGCATATATGAATTTCATGCTCACAAAGTTAACCACGTTTTCAATATTAATGAAGCTAATTCAGTCATTCTGAATAACACAAGTGCTATTGCAAGTTTGCAACAACAACAACGAGCCTTAATCCTAAATTAATGAAGTCGGCTATTGATCCTCAATAGATCATTTAAAATCGGCCACATGGATTCATTTCTTCTATTCTATTCTATGTTAAGTCATGTTTTCTTTTACGTCCTTAATTGACAAGTTCTTTTTTATTACTTCTATTATTGTCTGTTTGGATAGAGAGGGGAAAGAAGGGGAGTAAAGTAGAGCTGACTAAAAATAAATTAATTTTGTGCTAAATCTACTCTACTCCCCCTTCCTCTCTCTCAATCCAAATGGACTATTAATGTTATTTTAAGTCTTCCTCTACCTCTTTTTTGTACTCTCAACTTGAATCAACTCCCTCTTTCTTATTGATGCATTTCATCTAAACATGACTAAACCATCTCAAACTACTCTCCTTCATATTTTCATCAATATGAGCTATTCCTATTTTAAGCTCGTTTTAGATCTTATATTTTCATGTATTTCCACTTATCCATCTTACCATTCTCATTTCAACACAAGTGCTATCCCTTTCACAAAATTAAATACACATAACAGTTTGTTCTTTATGAACTTTGTCTTTATGAACTTTCAACACAAGTGCTATTTTATAAACTTTCAATTAGAAGGCAACCATGGAAGAGGTTGAACCTCTATCCCAGGTTAATCTGATTCAATCTCACTGTGTGCCTACTTGTCTATGTTATGTTGAAGGATATGACCATAAAAATAAGGTTAGTTCACCAACAAACTGTAAATCTTTTTCCTTAATTAGGATAGGAATAATAAATTCAAGTATTTTGGTACATGCGCATTACTACAACGTCGCTAAGAGCTATTGGCCTATTAGAAGAAATCCAAATAGAGTAAGAACTAAGAACTCCAAATTAACAATGCTGACCAAATATACAATATTTTCCAAACTTTTATCCCAAAAAAAACAAAAAACCACACACACACACACACAATTATAAAATCTTCAACTTGGTTGGCACCCTTCTTGAAAAGGAAAATAGCACACACCTATTCGGATTAATTTATGGTTAGCTATTAATTATATTATGTTATTCCCTGTTACCAAAAATATAAGGAAAAAAAAAAAAAAACTATTTCCATTTACTAAAGTCCATAGGTAGTTTGTTCACTTAAGCCTAACGTACCGCAATGGTTCACATAGGCATATATGCTTATGCCACTCAGTTAATATTTGACTTCTATTTTGGTTTTACTAGACAAACTGAATCATATGCCAATAACTTTTTACCTCTCATGTCTCTTCCATTTATAATCAAGACACTGCCGTATGAAATTCATGTTGCTCCTATATGTAAGCATATGATTTTCTATTGTTGCTTAATTGCACAAATTGAATTTGATTGGGAACTGCGTTGGGGTGTCTAATATGTACAAAATTTACCAAATTGTAATTTCGTACAAGAAAGAAGAAACCTTCACAATCAATGATTCCATGATTTAAATATAAACACTCTAAACCTACAAGATGCTACTAATGCAGAATTCTAATGTTATTTTTCTAAGATTTTCTTTTAACCCATTTGTTGTTATTATTTCCAATGGTCAATTAATCTGGCCAATCAAAGGGACCATTGCATGAAATTGATTGGAAAAAAAAAATTATAGAAATTATTAAGGTCCTAATTAAAAAACGAATTAGTCAATGAATAAACCATTAATAAATTGTAACAAAATATTTGGCTCTTAGAAATTCTTAAACTAAGGTTTAGCATTAGGGGTTAGGAAGGGGATCGGATTAGTAATTCTCTAAATGGTTAACTGTTCTTTTCGTTGTAGGTATCAAAGCAAATATTTTGAAAGATGATGGCATGAATCTTGAGATGATTGGAATATTTCACAATAACATGCATTCTAAAAGTCATCCTTGGTTTAAATACTAATACATATATAACAACAGACAAGAAACCTTATAATATTGTATGCTAAATTTTTTTGTATAAAATCATAAAAGCATGCAATTCTTTTCATGTTAAAAACACATTCTAGCTATGACAATTCATTTCAAAAAATGAATCACCACCCCTTTTAAAGTAGTTGTAGAATGCTTATTGCTTAACCTTATAATTTTTTTTTCTTTCCCTTGTTTGTTAAATAGTTGTTACCAAAGCCAGCAAATTAATTAGTGACATTTTCAAAATGTTCAGTTATATTCTATGAAACAATACTATGTCCACATACAACTATTTCAACAACGTAATTAGTCAATAACAAATAAACAGAAGATAGGCTTAATCTAAGTCTTTGGTATTAGGGGAACCAATTGACATAATCAAAACAATTATGAGTTGTTCACTAGCTAAAATTTTCTGGAATTTTAAAAACATATGTTCTAAAATAAGGTTAAAAAATTTCCAAACAATAGCCTAATGATTAAAATATTTCACAAATTTTTTTTAATTATGAGGTTGACATATTATGATTGGCATATAACAAAAATAAAATTATTAATGAGTTCATATGACGTATAACAGAAATAGAATTATTGATGATTTCATATGAAAGGGATCAATATTAAAATTGTGATTTTTTTTTTCCTCAAAAGTGAGAAGCTGACTATGTCTTGGAGCAATATTTGAGATAACTCAAAAGTTTAGAACCCAAAAAGAAAATTTTGGGCAAAAGTACTTGAGATAACCAAAAAGTTTAGAACCCAACATTAAATTTTGGAGAAAAGTACTCGGATGTGTCATATTTTAACTCAAAAGTACATCCAAGGTTATGTCCAAACTAAATCTACGTTCTTTTCTCTCTGACTGAAACTCTCTCTTTCACTTTCAGTGCGGGGTGGTGCTTAGTTTAAGGTTCGAGAGTACAAGTCGCTACGCAGCTTTCACCACATGTCACCACCCCAGTAAAGCAGAGCAGCGACTCTCACGGACCCATGTAAAAGAAAGTGAGAAAAAAACAAAGACTTTTTTTTCCCCCACAAAATGACTAAAATCTTAAACAAATATTATGATACTTTGCCATATTTAGCTTCTGAATTTGGAATTCTAGAAGGGAAAGTAAATAAATTAAACACATTGGTGTACACATAGAAGCAGTTTCTTTGGTGTGTTTCTTTCACTGCATATCACATTGTTTCTGGTTTGCTTTCTCTTTCTTCTCTTGTCTGTCCATGGAGAATGGTAGAGGGCACAGAGCTTCTTCATCATGGTATGCCTATGTTCTCCTTCATGTTCTCTCAGTAGGGTATGTCTAATATCTTAATTTATATATATATTCAATTTTTTTTTTATGGCCTATGGGTTGTTGGGTTTGAGCTTGTGGGTTTTTATGTGTATGTGCAGTACTTGAGCTTCAATAGAGAATGTGATGTTTATGTTTTTCTGATTCTTTTTTTTTTTTTTTTTCTATTTTGTTAGTTTTTATTTGGGTTTTCTTAGTTTGAGCTTTTGGGTTTTGAGGATTTTGTATATTTGTTGCAGAATAGAGTGTATATGTATATAGTGACTGATACTAATTGTGTGATTTCTGGAGTATGTGACCTTTTCTTTTCTTTCCTTTGTTCTTTTTTTGGGCTTGAGCTTGTGGGTGGATTTAGTATAATAGGGGCTCTGATACTATGTATTGTGTGATTTCTGAAGTATTTGAGTTTCTTTTTTTTTTTTTGAATTTTTTGTTCTTTTTTGAGTTTAAGCTTGTGGGTGGATTTTGTATATTTGTTGAATACAGAGCATATAGAGAGCCTCTGGTGTTATATTCTGCTAGTTTGTGGTATTATGGGTTTTGGGGATTTTATATATATGCATGTGATGGCATAATGATTCAGAGGCTTTCATCTTCATAGTGTGTGTGATCTTTTGAAAGCTCATTCTTCATAGTCTGCCTCTTTCGTTTCATTCATTTGAGTATTGCCTAAGTAGTCTCTAAATTCAATCTGTTCTGGCACTTAGTGAGTATATCTTTTTATTCTTATGGATTTTGGATGTTCATGTGACGATAGAGCAGATACAAAATTTCTATTTATGTCTGGTCCTCTTTGTGATATAATTTTAGGCTTATGGATTATGTGGATTTTGTATATTTGTGTGATAGCAGAGTAAATCTAAAGATTTGACATATGGGTTTAAGATGATTTTATGTTTCCTAATGTTAAAAAGTTTAGCTTGTGGTTCTTTTTATGAATATTTCCAGTATTTGCTATAGGAGCAGATTTGAGATTTACGTGGCTTATGGTATGCGTTCTGTTTTTATTATTTGTTTTCATCGGTGTCTCATGGGCATGGGGTGATATTTTCTGCCTAAAGGCTAAGATACCACTTTCTATATATAAAATATATATATATATATATACACACACACACACACATATATATCTTATATTTCTTCAAATTTAGCTGATCATCCTTATGAAAATTGTATTTTACTGCAAAGAGGAGAGATTTTCAATGGAATTGGTTTTGTATTTGAATGTTTTAAATCAATTTGCTTATGCATTTTGGGAAACTTCTATATGTAAGCAATTAGAGATAATAATTAAATATATTATACTTCTGAATTCTGAGGTTTTTGTTTATTCTTAAAATCTCTTCTATCATTGTGGAGATTTTTCTTGTGTTCCACCTATTTTGGTATATAGATGTGAAAACATAGCAGAATTACACTGTTCTTATGACTTGTTTACCACAACTTTAATGGTTTCTTTGCTGTTTCTTAGTTCATATCTACAAGTTTCTAGGTTTCGAGTTCAGCTTTCGGGGATTTGTCGTTTTGGTATATTTTTCTGTTATATATCCGAATTCCAGAGTTCCTTTAATTCTCTTAAATTTTGGTCTTAACAAGTTTGGTTGATGCTTTTGAACTTTCCTTTCTACGGTCATCATTTAAACAGACTAGGAGTAATAAATGTACTTCTCTTGTCCTGATTCGAAGTCCTTTTTCTCTTTCTGTATCACATAGATGATGTCCTTACCTTTTATTTCCTAAATTTGTGGTACCTTTGTAATTTCTCTTTCATTTATTCAGTCGGTCACCAAGTCCAAGTTGACACACGCACACACACTCTCTCTCTCTCTCAATTTCTTTTCCCGCATTTGACTGATTAGTGATTCTTTGCTCACATTTGGAAGTATATTTTATTCAGTGTGGTTGATAATGCTGCTGGCAACAAACCAAAACAAATCCAGACAGATGGCACTCCTAAGGTAAAATATAGAAGACAAGGCAGTCTGCTTCCTTCTGCTGCTTCTGCCCAAGGTAATTCTTTCTAACTTCATTTTTTCCCCAGCTCTCTATATCTATACAACAACCACCACAAAGCCTTAGCCCCAAAAATATATATATATATATATATATTTGACTGTTTGTAGTTTTGTGTAGAATTTTCACTTGCCTCATGCTTGTTTTTTTTATGTAGACTTGAGATGTTTAGACATGGAAAAGGAAAAAGAAGACGTGTCATCTCCTAGAGGAGTTTTAGAAGCCTGCATTAGAGGATCGGAATCTGACGGTGGTTCTTCCAAAAACAGCTCTACTGAAATTGAAATACGTGGCCCAAGTTCTAGTTGGAGCAGATTCTTCAAAATATGGAAGAAAGGACCAATTAAGCGCTTAGCCTCCTTCCCTCCTCTTGGTGTCCCAAAGATATCAAAAGGAAAAAGCAAGAGCTCAAGAGAAAATTCAGAACTGAGTAATTTACACAACATCAAGTCTTCACTGGTGAACTTCAGCCTCTCTGAACTCCAAACTGCAACCCAAAATTTTAGCAGTGGTTTGTAGTAAAATGCAATCTTTTGGCTGGCTTTTTCAATTTTATAGTAGCATGCATCTTGCAAAATGGTACTTTCATTTTCATTATGACATAGGTTTTGTGATCTAGATTTACGGTTCTTATTTCCTGTAGAAAATTTAATTGGAAAGGGTGGTTATGCTGAAGTTTACAAGGGTCGTTTGCAAGATGGGAAGCTGATAGCAGTAAAGCGGCTGACAAAGGGAACAGCTGATGAGAGAACATCAGGGTTTTTGTCTGAGCTTGGCATTATAGCCCACATAGATCATCCTAATACTGCTAAGTGGATTGGGTGTGGCATCGAAGGAGGAATGCACCTAATTTTTGAATTATCTCCACTGGGGAGTCTAGGATCTCTTCTTCATGGTTCGTTCAGATTTTGCATACTCCTATTCTTTAGTTAAAGTTTCAGTCTGGTTTATGGCCTTATGGATTTTCTTTAATTGCATTTCCAGGTTCAACGGATTATAAACTAGATTGGAGTAAAAGGTATAAAATTGCTTTGGGAACAGCAGATGGTCTGTTGTATCTTCATGAGAGTTGTCAGAGGCGAATCATTCATAGAGATATCAAATCAGATAATATTCTGCTTACTGAGGAGTTTGAGCCGCAGGTATCTTTGAACACAAGCAACCATGATCAAATAGTAAAACTTAAGATATTGCTGAAATTTGAATATTTACAGTCTATCTTGCTGAAAAGATTTCCTAAATTGCAACCTAAACATGAGTGCAGTGTATTCCTTGAATCCTTGATATGTGAAGCTTAATCCCCACCATCTTAAGTAAATGGCCAATAATCATATTTATAGCATGTCTAATTCCATGCAACCTATGGAATACAAAAAGGTTACAGTTAGCACTTGCAGTTGCTCTTGATCTTAGGCTTAATGGTCCTCATCCACTTTTATCCTTCCTCAAATTTACTTGGCACAAGAAGTACCTTTAGGCCCTGTGGCATGGTCCAATATTCCTAAGTAGAGAGTAAAAAATAATTGTTATAAAGTACGTATGATAGCTTGGGAGTTAGATCACTCCTTTTGAGGTGGGTTTGGGATTATGTTTAACAGGCATCATCTACTCCTCTACTTCAACTTCACCATTTATTTTCTTAAAAAAGAAAAAGAAAAAAGAAAACAAAAACACTCTTTACTGTATTGTTTCATTTTTATTTGGTATTAGAATGGCCTATGGAGCTAATTTTTTGGAAGTATATATCAAGTATGAACTACCCTAAGATATAGGAAGCTGGTTATCTGAAACATTTATACATGAGTGTCATATATACTGAACATGAGTGAAGCCAGTAATAAAAAGAATTGACCCTTTGGTGACTCGTTCTCTCTCAATATTAATTGACCCTTCATCCCTTTTATTCACATGTGCTTTAAAACATGTAAAATCGCATGCCAGCAAGAGTATCCAGATCCCCTTTGTTCAGTGTTAGAGTTTGAGCTTATTCTCTCTCAATGGCTTTATTTATTAAAAAAAAAAAACCATGAAGTTTGGTGATACTGATTTCTATTATTATATTTGAGAAGAGATTTTTAGGAATTAGGCTAGCTGAATTGGACTCCATGATAGGGTTTGTTTGATATAATATCCATAGTCACGAAGGATACCTATTGCTTAGACAGTTTATGGTTTGAAGATGGGCAGGTGGACATGATGATGTGTTTCCAATAAGCTGTAGCCCAAATAGGACCTCCTCTTGTAAGTGCAAGTTGGAGGACGAGGTCGTGAGTTCAAAACCCATTGTGTGCATTTAGCTCAAATAGCACATCCTCTTGTAAGTGCAAGCTGTTACTCTTACTTCCATCTTGGGCTATCAGCTTTTCTTTGTTTGTGCTACTTCCATCTTGGGCCATCAACTTTTCCTTTTATGTGCTTCTTTTATATGTAGACGGGGAACAACCAATAATGATGGTATCATTGTTGTTGGAATTGAACATCTATGCAAAATTTAACTCTGCTTGTCATATATTACTCTGCTATGACATCTAATGTTCTTATATACACCTGTAACTTTTTTAGATTTTAATTTTTTACCCTAAATTAATCACTCACTTTTTAGTGCATTTCATTCCAGATTTGTGATTTTGGGCTTGCGAAGTGGCTACCCAAACAATGGACTCACCACAGTGTACCAAAATTTGAAGGCACATTTGGGTCTGTAAGCCTAACTATGATTTGAAAGCTGCTAAAGTTCTCTCCAGATTAATGTTTTCTTCATCTCTTCAATGACAGCTATTTTGCTCCTGAATACTTCACGAATGGCATAGTAGATGAGAAAACTGATGTTTTTTCCTTTGGGGTTCTACTCTTGGAGCTTATAACCGGGCGTCGAGCTTTGGATCAGTTACAGCAAAGCCTTGTGATTTGGGTAATTTTCTTTTCTTCATGATTTTTCATTACCTATTGTCTCTATATTTCATGCCTTAAGCCACTTTTTCAATTTCCATCCCTGTTTTAGGCCAAGCCTTGGCTTGATAAAAATGATATGAAGGAGCTTGTTGATCCTTCTCTTGGTGATAATTACAATACAGAAGAAATGGATTGTGTGATTTTAACCGCCTCTATGTGCATTGAGCAGTCTCCTGTCCTACGTCCTCGAATGAATCAGGCAAGTACTTGATTTTTTTTTTTTTTTTTAATAAGTTGCATATTCATATATTTCCTGCATTCATATTTCATTTAGGTTCAAAGGGTGTCATGATTACCATCTCAGTGACAAAAATTTTGAAAATTGAATTGTTTTTGTTCGAGAGAAATGACAGGTATTAAACCATAAAACTATAAAGGAAGCAAAAGGAAATGAGTGGTATTTCCTGTTGTGGCATGCTGCAATTTAAACCATAAAACTAAACCCGCAATTACATGCTATCTCTTATGTGTAGGATGATAAGATAAATATTTGTAGTGAGTTACACCATTGATCCCTCCCCTTCAATCCAAACAGACTATAAAGGAAGCAAACAGTAGATATATTTTGTCTAGAGAGTAATAACTATCTTTATGCCCTGTTCGGAAAGCAAGGTGAACAAATAGAATGTACAAAATCCAAAAGTTTTACCAATTCAAAACCCCTGAACCACAGACATTGTTATCCATGTGACATCCAAAACTGAGGAGAAGACTAGAGAGAGCCGGACTAGACCCTAGGCAGTATTATTGTTGCTTATGAAAGCTAAACTTATGTTCAGCGCCCAAAAGCAAGTAAAAGCCTCAGCCACAACTCTTTTCAATCATTATCTTATTTAATTTATGTACCCTTGCTGATCTTTATTTTAGTTACAGTCAATCTTTCCTAGAGAGACAAATAGAACAGAAAGGGAAAGGGAAACAAATAATCTTAATAAATAAGCATGCTCTCTCTCTGTGTTCGACTCCATTGGGTAGGTCATCTGTCCTGAGTTCCTGAAGGTCGGCCTTCTATACCTCAAACAGTGGGTATGCCACAATCGAGCATAAAAGGTTACTCAAAGCATGTATTATTTCATTGATATTCTTTTGTGCAATGCAGGTCGTGATACTGCTAAGAGGTGAGGAATTCGTATCCAGTTATTCAACAGAATGTAAAAGGAGGTCATTCCAAAGAACATACTCTGAAGAGCTGTTGGATGTACAGGAATACAACTCAACAAAGTATCTGACTGACCTCAAACGACATGAGCAGGTCGCTCTCAGTTCTTGAAAGCAATAGAGAAAAAAATTATGGTATATAGTAGGTATAAAAGTTCCTGTAAATCTTTTAAGGGAAAAAGGAGACCCAAAAAAAGTTCCTTATGATTTTGCAGTTCTGAGGGGTATTTGGAAGTCCCATGGAAATGAATTCATAGTATTGTTTTCCACTGCATTTGAAAGCAATAGTTCATCCTTTAAACTGGGGCCATTACCAACAGGAAAAGTGATCATCAAATATGTTTACGAACATTGGGGTCTTTTGTAAACAGTCTCAAGTATGATCATTTCCATACATAGGTCTTATTTCAAATGTAATGAAACTTGAACACCAGGATTGGCTAGCTTCAAATTCCATGTAAAACAGTGTGGAATGACTTCATTTTCAATGGACGCCCAAACACCCTTCTTTCAGTGTTATGTATGAGGTTTTGTGCTCAAGCTTGTAGGATAAGTAATGAATGTTAATTTTTTAACTTAATAGATTATATATTTAGAGAGATGCTGTTCAAACTAGCTATTAGTACAACAATTTCATATGGTTATTTAGGAGTTATATAGGCATATAGTTGAATTTATAAGTCTAGTTAGAGAAAGATCCACCACTTCACTCCATCTTGTTATAATGGAAGAAGGAATGTAGTTTATTGGATAACACCAGTTGGACTATATTGGCTGATGCAGTCACATGGTTGAATTTAATTAAGAATATAAATTACTTCACTTAAGGAGCTATTTATTTATTTTATTATTATTATTATTGTTGTTGTTGAATTTATAAGTGTAGTTAGAGAAAGATAACATCGGTTGGATTATATTGACAGATGCAGTCACATGGTTGAATTTAATTAAGAATATAAATTACTTCACCTAAGGAGCTATTTATTTATTTTATTATTATTATTATTATTATTATACTCACCCACAAGTGAATTTGAATAACTGAATCCACCACTTCACTCCATCTCATTATAATGGAAGAAGGAATGTAGTTTATTGGATACCACACCTAAGTTTTGTCTATATTCTAAAGAATGGTTTAGAACTAACAAGAATACTGTTCAAAAAGGGTGTAGAGCAATGTTTTGAATTCCATTCCGTTTCAACTGAAATATTCCTAAACAATACAATATGTTAACAAGGGTCCACTAACCCCTTTATTTTATCTTACCCAGAATTTCAATATATGCTGATAATTTTGTTGGAATTCTAGCATTTTTGGGAGGAACATGCATCCTGGATTGAAATTGCTTGTATGGATTTTTTTTTTTCCAAGCAATAAGTCCACTTTATAAGATTTTATGAACTTTTAGTTTGTCTAATTATGTATAATATTTTATGGGACTTTGATTTGTTTAATTATGCACGAAATTTTATGACTCTTGTCTCTTTTTCTTTTTTCTTTTTTAATTTTTTTTAGGGGATTTTTTTTTAAAATGTTATATCGCTTATGAATTTACATTGGTTAATTATATGACATAAATAATAAAGTATGGATTTATTAAATAGCTATTGATATAAATGATATACCAATACATATTGGTATTGAAATATTTTGTTTCAATAGCTAATTTTGAATGATTTTTGAAATGAAATTTAAAACTTTGGTGTAGAGTTCCACGAGGTGGTAGGAGTAAACCACTATCGTAGGTGTTTTGGCCTCCGTAGTTAGTTCCAATCTATGCACTTTTTTATGGGTAAAAGAGGGGGGGTGATAAAATAAAAGTCGAGTGCCCAAAAAATAAAAAACAAAACAAAACAAAAAAGGACAAGAAGAAGAAAGAAACATAGAAAACTTTGGGTCAATAATCTCATAGGTTCCAAATACCAATATAAAAATTTTGGAATGTACTTATCTTTTTCTAGAAAAAAAAATTGTTTTGAATATAAAGTTGACTTAATGAATGTTGAATTGTTGACTATCTAATTCCAAAATAAATAAATAAATATATAAATAAAAGAAGAGAGGGAAAGAATAATTATAAGAAGAAAGAAAGCTGTATGGGTAAATGTTGTCTTACTCCTCCCATCAACATGGTATACTAAATTTACAATATAAAATATGGCTAAATGAATAAAATTATTATTATTATTATTATTGAAGTGGTCCTCTTTTGTATCCACCTTCTAAATTCTTCAAAAAATATTTACTTTATAGTGAAAACCATATTAGAACAAATGATCAACAAAATTTAAATTCTTAAATAAGTTCTTAATTAATTTGTAATAGGAAAAGAGTATTATTTTGTTTTTCGTTTGTTAGAGAGGGAAGGGAAAGACAAGTGGAGCCTGTGACATGAATACTAGAAAAAGGATATGTGCCTAGGGCAGTAAGTGAACAAAGTCTGAACAAAATCTTTACTAAATAGATCAGGTTTTGCTCGATAAAAACTTATTCATTTTTTTTTTTAAATTATGATCAAGCCTAGTTTGAGCCTTAATTTTAGGCTTATTTAAAAAGTGACTTGAGCCTAAGCAAAAAGATATATATATATGTGTGTGTGTGTGTGTATTTGTTAATAATATGGCTCAATAAAAACAAGTCGAGTTGGGCTATGTCAAGACATTGAAGTTCTTATTTGTCGATTTTTTTGGGGACAAAAAGGAGATAGCCAAAAAATACACCAGATCAAATGGCAAGAAGTGTGCAAGCCTAAAACTCAAGGGAGTACGGGATTCAAGGACTTATCCATGTTCAATGATGCTCTCTTGGCAAAGCAGACATGGCGCCTGCTCCACGACACAAGTTCTTTGTTCTACAAGGTTTTTAAAGTGAAGTATTTCCCCACATGTTCAGTAATGGAGGCAAAAAATCCAAATTCGGCATCCTATGCATGGAAGAGCATCATCAGAGGTAGAGAGGTTATTCAGCGAGGAGGAGTATGGAGAGTGGGGGATGGCCAATCAATTAGAATTTGGCGTGATAATTGGCTTCCAGTGAAACAAAAGCCAGAGATTATTTCACCAAATCTACATATGGATCCTGATGCAACAGTAAGTAATTTCATTGATCAAGAATCTTGGACTTGGAGGGAGGATATCTTGGAGAATTCCTTACTACACTTTGAAGCCTCGACGATCAAAAAAATCCCACTGTGTAGAACTCCACAAGCTGATACCTTGACCTAGCCATATAACCAAAATGGAGATTACTTTGTGAAGTCAGGGTAAAAGTTCCTTCAAGATGAATTTCAAACCTAACAACCTGGCTCTTCAACCTCAGACATTTCGAAACCTCTCTGGCAGGCCATTTGGAACTTAGAAGTGCCAGGCAAGGTCAAGAATCTGCTATGGCGAGCTTGTAAAAACGCCTTGCCCTCAAAAACTAATCTAGTACGTCGACAAGTTATCCCAGATGCTCTTTGAGAGGTTTGCAAAACTCACCATGAAGACATTATCCACGCCCTCTATCTCTGCCCATCGCTTAGTGATACATGGGATCAGGTGCCACTTTGGAACCATGCCAACTTGAGACAGCGCTCAAATTTTATTGAATTAACGGGGTGTATCTTTGCTGAAAACAGAGATCCTTCTCTATTTGCAATGGTGTGTTGGGCATTATGGAATCGACGAAACAATCTCAAGTTGGGGAAGAAATCCTGCACACTTGACTAGATTCTACAGCAAGCCAAAACGAGACTCCTGGATTATACAACTCATCACATGGCAGGACCTCCTCCATCGACCAGACCAATAGCATCCTAGAGAGCTCCTGACTTATCATGGTACAAGATAAATTTTGATGGGGCACAATTCAAGAAAGAACAACGGGCTGGAATTGGGGTCATTATTCAAAACCACGCTGGACTGGTTTTGGCTTCCCTCACCCAGCAAATCCCCCTGCCTTCCACGGCCATTGAAGTGGAAGCACTAGCAGCACGATGGGCTCTGGAATTTGTATCTAAAATTGGTGTTGGTCGGGTTATTTTTGAAGGAGATTCAGAAATACTCATCAAAGAGCTGTGAAAGTGATTCTACCAGTTTAGCTCGATATGGCCACCTAGTAAATGATGTGCATTCCCTTGCCTCCACTTTGTTGGAAAATATGGCTAAATAAACAAGTTTTGATTCAACAATACAAATCCTAAAAAATTAGCAATGAAAAAAATAAATAGATAGAGTTAGAAAAATCTTATAAACTATGGAATCAGGCAAAATGCATTGTCTTTAAAGGTTGATTCATGCCACCCGGAGTAGAACTCGGTGTCAATGGCTCTCTTGGTTGAACAACCCCCCAAGATTAGACTATAGTGATTTCTTCAAGTTGATCACACACTCAAGCAAAAAGAACTAGTAACAACCTTACTTGCCTTTCCTTTCCTTAAAATAAAAAAATTTTGAAGCTGAAATTTCTGTACAGCAAACCAGAGCAAAACATAGAGGAGATACGGCTGGAGAAGAGGAAAATATATGACAAATGAATAGTGTGAGTTGTAGGGTTTTATAAGCTAACTAAGCAAAGGACATGGGCTATTCCCAACAATTACTGTGCAAGCCAACAAGCAACACATTAAATGCCTTAACAGCCTATTGTTTAATGCCTAACGGGCAGAACCAAAATGGGCTAAAAGCAAAAGGGGAAAAGGAATGAGGCTCAAGGGAGATAAAGATAAGCTTAAGTCCAACCCAAGCCCAAGCCCAAGCCCAACTCCAACCCTTAGCCCATTATTTTTCAAACTATCACTTAAGTGGTGTAATGGTTTATAAACATACATGATAACTCATCTCTAACCAATGTGGGACACAAGCACAGTTTAAGAGTTTGAAACACACATACTCCAACAATCCCCCACATGTTACAAACACTAAACTAGGAAAGACAATAAACTCAAGAAGGCATGCATCAATATGGTACCATAAGATTTTAACCATACTTAGGATAAATAAGTGGGAACTACTACACAATGGTAGAGTTAGACTCTTTAACTAAGCTATTAGATAACTAAACTTACCACCAACATACCTTCTTTACCAAGGTTGTTCCATAAGCGGGTTGGCGCCTTATACAGGCCATGCGCCACTGGGTTTCATGAGAGCTCTAAAGACCTACCCAAGTCTCATAGGAAGCGGCATAACTTCCACTCCCACATAGGTGTCATCCATCAAGAGTGTGCAGTATACCCCATCCCAACAAGTAGGGACTATGGATCCATTAAGAGCTAGAACTCAACCTCCAACAATCTGTAACTTAGCACTGTCTCACACCATAGGGATGAACTCATAACTAATCTCCTCAATGATATAGCAGAACACATAAAAATTGACAGTCCCCATATGAACCATAAATGACCTCTACCCATTTAACCCTTGCGTGGAATAACCCATCATAGAGGTTAGGTATTGGCCATAGTGTCACAATTTGGGTATCAGTCCTATTCTCCTCGATGTCTCACTCACCAGCCTTCTTGCTAGTGGCTTGGTTAAAGGATTGGCCAAATTCCTTTCTGACCTTACAAAGTCCAAGGACATTACACCATTATCAATGAGCTGCCTCACAATATTGTGCCTCAATTGGATATGTCGACTTTTCCCATTATAGATTTTGCTTTTAGCAAGTGCTATGGCAGCCTGACAATCACAATGTATGCAAATAGAGGCAATAGACTTAGTATACAATGATATATCAATTTACAAACTCCTAAGCCACTCAGCTTCAGACCCAGCTTTCTCTAAAGCTATTAACTCTGATTCCATGGTGGATCTCGTTATACAAGTCTGCTTGGATGATTTCCAAGAGACAGCCCCTCCAGCCAGTGTGAACACATATCCACTAGTAGGCTTTACCTCATCTGTATCAGAGATCTAATTAGTATCACAATATCCTTCTAATATAGCAGGATAACCATAATATGACAAACCATAATCAAAAGTACCCTTTAAATATCGTAACAATCTTGATATTGCATCCCAATGTTCAATATTAGGATTATGAGTATATCTATTCAATTTACCAACAACATATGCAATATTAGGGCGAGTATAGTTTGTCAAAAACATCAAACTACCAATGATTTGTGCATATTCATCTTGTGAAACACTATCACCACGATTTTTAAACAAGTGCACATTTGAGTCAAAAGGAGTAAACATAGGTGACATATCAAAGTGTTCAAACTTTTTAAAAATTTTCTCTACATAATGAGATTGTGATAGTGTAATGTAATCTTTATCCCTAAGGATCTTAATGCCCAAGATTATATTTGTCTCACCCAAATCTTTCATATCAAAATTAGAGGCAAGAAATTGTTCAGCATCATGCACAATATCGAGGCTAGTTCCAAATATAAGCAAGTCATCAACATATAAACATATAATAACACCTTCATTATTCATAAACTTGCTATATATGCATTTATCGGTACCATTGATCACATACCCATGTGTAAGCATAATATTATCAAATTTTTCATGCCATTGTTTAGATGCTTGTTTTAAACCATATAAAGATTTAACCAACTTACAAACTTTATGTTCTTGTCCAAGAACTACATAACCCTCGGGTTGCTTCATATAAATCTCTTCTTCTAAATCACCATTTAGAAAAGCAGTTTTAGCATTCATTTGATGTACTACAAGTTTGTAAATAGAAGCAATGTCAAATAAAATTCTAATAGATACAATTCTAGTAACCGGAGAATAAGTATTAAAATTATCCACATTATGTTTTTGCTTATAGCCCTTGGCTACTAAGCGAACTTTAAACTTATCAATTGTACCATCTGGTTTTAATTTCCTTTTAAACACTCATTTGCAACCAATAGGTTTGACATGGGGTGGAAGCTCAACTAATTCCCAAGTATGATTAGACATAATAGATTCTAATTCATTATTAATTGCTTCTAACCAAAAAGGTGCATCTACAGATTTAGTTGCATCATAGTAACTTACAAGTTCATCTTCAATGACATAGGCAAAGAAATTGTTACTGTAATCCTTTTCCTTCCTAACTCGCTTGCTCCTTCTTATTTCTTGCACATCATCAACAAAGTCATTAGAAATTTTAATAGAATCATGCAATATTTTTTTCCTTATTTTTTAAAGGAAACACATGCTCAAAGAATATGGTATTTTCGGATTCAATAATAGTGTATGATTCTAATATATCACTTTTGATGACAAGAAATCTATAGCATGAACTATTGCAAGCATAACCAATAAACACACAATCACATGTTCTAGAACTAAGCTTTCTCCTTTTAGGCTCGGGTAGCATGACCTTAGCCAAGCACCCCCACACTTTGAGGTATTCCAAGTTAGGCTTACGCCCTTCCTAAAGTTCATAAGGAGTTTTACCGGTTTTCTTATGAAGTACCTTATTTTGAATATGGCAAACCGAAAGAATGGCCTCCCCCCACATGTTGGAAGATAGCCCAGAACTAACAAGCATAGCATTCATCATTTCTTTAAGAGTTCTATTTTCCTTTCAGCTATTCCATTAGATTCTGGTGAATAAAGTGGAGTTATCTCATGTATTATGCCATTTTGTTCACAAAATTCCTTAAAAGGATTAGACTCATATACACCACCTCCATCGGTTCTAAGTCTTTTAATTCTTTTATTCTTTTGGTTCTCAACTTCAATTTTATACTTTATAAACATCTCCAAATCTTCATCTTTGGTTCTTAGTAAATAAAGTTTAGTGAATCTAGAGTAGTCATCAACAAAGATCACATAAAATCTTTTACCACCTCTAGTCATGGTGTGTTTTAAATCACCCAAGTCACTATGTACCAATCCTAGAAGCTCGGTTTCTCTTGTTATGGATTTACAAGGTTTCTTGGTGATTTTAGTTTTGGCACAAATTTCACATTTGTCCATATTAACTTCACTTAGTGAGTTAATAATTCCACATTCTTTCATTTTCTTTATATAGCCAAAATTAACATGTCCAAGTCTACCATGCCAAACATCAATGAAATCAGCTAAGTAAGCACAAGAAGATGAACCTTTTTCATTAATAACTTGATCAACATTAAGTACAAAGAGAGCTTCATCATCATAGCCCTTACCAACAAAGACTTCATTCTTAGTTAAAGTAACTATGACACTATCAAATAAAACTTTAATACCGGCCTTACCAAGCAAATGTACCGAAATAAGATTGTGTCGAAAGTGAGGCACATAAAGGACATTACTGAGTGAAAGAGTTTTATTGGAAGTTAGCATCAAGAGTGCCTTCCCTTTACCATTCACTGACATGGACCTATTGTCCCCAACATAGATACATTCGGTGCCTTCCGCCATAGGAGTGTAAGAACTAAACTCCTCTTTAAATGCACCAATGTGTCTTGTGCAAGCCGAGTCAACTACCCATCCCTTTACTTTTGTCACCAAGTGTGCCTCACACACCACCGCCGCAATGATCTCTTTGGTTTGCATCACATTTGCCTTATTTGATGTAGAGCCTTTTTTGTTGTTGTTCTTATTGTTGTTGAAGTTCCCTCTTGCCTTACATGTTGCCGCATAATGACCTACTTTGCCACAAATAAAACAATTATCCTTTTTCTTTTGGATTTGAGGATTTGGGCCATTTTTATTATGAAATTTTCCTTTTCCCTTGAAATCATGTTTCTTATTATGTTGTGGAGGTCTAGAGGGTCCTCCCTCTACAACGTTAGCCTTGAAAGTAAATTTCTTAGCTCTAGAAACTTTTTTCGACATCCTATTTTTTTCTTCAATTTGAATATCAACAATAATTTGTTGAAGATTCAAGTAGGTTCTATGGTGGCTATACCGATGTTTATACTCTTTCCAAGAGTCCGGCAACTTAAACACAAGGCCATGAGCCACAAACCTCTCAGGTAAAACATCACCCTCTTTAGCTAGGTCGGATACTAATTTTTGAAAATCTTCAATTTGGCTAGAAACACTTTTTTCCTCAACCATTTGAAAAGACATAAATTTAACCGTAGCAAACTTTTTAGCACCCTCATCCTCAAACCCATAATGACCATTAAGTTCATCCCATAAATTTTTAGCATAAGTAAAATGACAATAATTATCAAACAACTTGTTAGATAAACCACACTTAATAGTATAAACACATAATTTATTTGTTTTTTCCCACTTTGCTATATTTTTAGGATCATCTTCGGGTTTAGGCTCATAAAAAACCCGGTCAATTTCGGTAAATTCCAAGATGGGCAAAACCCTTTCTTTCCAACGTTTAAAATTATTTCCATCAAAAGCCTCAAGCTTTGTAATTTCCGGAATGACCTTAAGAGAATCAACAACTTGTTTCTTCATTTTTAAAACACACTAATCAACCTTTAAAATTGTTGGAAAATATGGCTAAATAAGCAAGTTTTGATTCAACAATACAAACCCTAAAAAATTAGCAATGACAAAAATAAATAGATAGAGTTAGAAAGATCTCACAAACTATATAATCATGCAAAATGAGTTGTTTTTAAAAGTTGATTCATGCCACCTAGAGTAGAACTCGATGTGAATGACTCTCTTGACTGAATGACCCCCCAAGATTAGACTATAGTGATTTATTTAAGTTGATCACACACTCAAACAAGAAGAACTAGTAACAACCTTAATTACTTACCTTTCCTTTCCTTAAAATAAAATAAATTTGAAGCTGAAATTTCTGTGCAAGAAACCAGAGCAAAATAGAGAAGAGATACGACTGGAGAAGAGGAAAATATATGACAAATGAATAGTGTGAGTTGTAGGGTTTTATAAGCTAACTAAGCAAAGGACATGGGCTGCTCCAAACGGTTACTGTGCAAGCCAACGGGTAGCACATTAAATGCCCCAACGGGCTGCTGTTTAATGCCCAACAGGCAGAGCCAAAATGGGCTAAAAGCAAAAGGGGAAAAGGAATGAGGCCCAAGAGAAATAGAGACAAGCTTAAGTCCAACCCAAGCCCAACTCCAACTCCAACCTTTAGCCCATTATCTTTCAAGCTATCACTTAAGTTGTGCAATGATTTATAAACATACATGAGAACTTATCTCTAACCAATGTAGGACACAAGCACAATTTAAGAGTTTGAAACACACATATTCCAACACACTTTCCCCACCCCAATACGTTTTTCTCATGTAAGACGTCACCGCAATTCTGTAGCACATTCTTTAGCAAGAAGAGCAATTTGCTCCCCTCTTTTTTTAGTTTGGAAAGAAGATGTACCACCAGATGTCACTGTATTTCAAGCTAATTTACAACAACCTCCTTAATTTTTGAATAAGAGTTGGAATTTTTCTCAAAAAAAAGAAAAGAAAAGTTGAGTCTAGACTTGTTAATGGGCTTGGTAATAAACTTGATTTTGATATGCTCAATATGAGCTTGATAAAGTACTTACAGGATCTCGTGCTAAAAAACTTGATATTGACCTTAAGCTCGCTTTAATTAATGAATCAAACATAACTCAAGTTTTTAGACTTTTTGACAAGTCCAAGCTCAAACATTTTTTGTAAGCTTGATTTAAACTCGAGCTAAGCTTAAAAATTCAATACTCGAAAAAAGGCTCAACTTGTTTATAGCCTTATATTGTGCCAATCTAAAAGGTTGAAACTCTTTCTCAAAAAAAAAAAAAAAAAAAAAAAACACTAGAAGCCATTCACTATTTTGTATTTTAAAATTTTATTACCAAGTAAAATATATCTTATTAAAAAAAAAAAAGTTTCAACTTATAACATGCACTCCTGATGATAGCTCTCTTATTCAACTATCAGAACATTTATTAGTTAAATTAACTGGAATCCACGGTAAAATATATATATATATATATATTAGAAGTTATTACTTAAAGTATATCTTCTAATAAGTAATAACTTTAACAGAATAGATTGTGTAACTAGGGAGTTAAATGCCGAAATGAAAAATCTTTACAGCCTTCTCAATATAATATTTGACTTTCATAAAGCTTGAAATACGTATGGTGTGTTACACGCTCATCATATGTGTTTAATACCCTACTTATTTATCTATTTTATATTAGAAAATATATAACCACAACTTTGCCATAATCCTAATAGGACAGATTATAAGTGGTGAATTAAAAATAGTAACTTCTCTTCAAAAAAAAAAAAAAAATAGTAAGTTTATATGAAGATGATAGATAAGATAACCACCCAAAGCAATTGGCAAAATTGTGTTCCTAGCCCTGCTTATTTTATATTCAAATTCAAATAGCACCCATTTTTGACATAGAGATAAAACCATGTAGCTGAAAAAATATGCAACTCATTGGATTAGCATGGTGTTTCTCTCTCTTACTCAAGCATGTTTGAAAGGTGGTGGCAACAAATAATTGCAGCCGTAATATAAAAAATGTATTCATCAATCATTATTCAACAGGAAGCAGAAAATCAAAAAATTTGCTTGGTCGGCATCTCATATAAGATATTCTCGTCCCTTGTCGTGACGTAACCAAAATGTTCCCTATTTTTAAGCTTCTTCGTTTTTCTTTACACCCTACGTTTTGGTTTATTTATCAGTAGCCTCCACGCAATTTTCAAAAATATTTTACAACACCCCCAAAGTTTACATTGAGAAGACAAATTTAGCCCCTTTCACTTTTTTTTTTTATTTTTTTTATTTTTTATTTTTTATTTATCTTCATCCCTATTCCCTACAAACACATACATATCCTAAAAAGAAAAATAATTCCAGAGAGACATTGTTGCAAAGAATTATCCTTATTAGTTGTTCACGGTCACATTCACCAAAGACACAATTAATGAAATATAAAATAAATAAAAAAACTCTAAGGAGGTATTTTTTGCTAAGAAAAGAATATCTTTATACTTGTCAATAACTCAATATAAATGTGTACTAGTTTGGGATGTGATACGTTATAGGATAAATTATGATGAAGCATCATTAATTATATAGAATATATTTTATACAAAATAGGTCTCTTGCATAATATTTCTAGAAAAAGTCACAAATACCCTTATTTGCTAAAATTTTAGTGTTCCTTTTTAGAAATCTAGCATAGACTTCCAATAAGTTTTCTTTTTTAATATAAACGATTCCTCGAGATAAATTTAAAAAAAAAATGTGACGATAATAATTATATTAATAGCATCTACATTAAGCGGCTTAATACAAAAGGAAAAAAAAAAAAGAGGATTAAGAAAAAAACAAACCTTCTATAAAGCTGATGATAATATTCGTGGGCAGTGAATTTGAAACTTTTAAAAATGTATGTAGATAGATAATTAGTTTTTTTTTTTTTTGAGAGAGATAATTAGTTAATATTAATAGTATTGAAAATGTGGTATGTATTATTAACTAATTATCTATCTACATACATTTTTAAGAGTTTCAAATTCTATGCTCACTAATATTATCATCAGCTCTTTAAAAGGTTTTAATTGATGGCTTTGGGAAAATACTTTTAATAAAACTGCCTCCACATGAATTTCTCAATTCTTCCTAATCTTGTTTAGTAGACCTTCTAGATCCATGAATGCACCATTCTTGTACGCAAATTCATTATTTATTTATTTAAATTCACATTCCACATTGATTAATGATTACTTTTCCTCACTTCTTACCACAAAAATTTATTCCTTTTTTACTTGTATACATGTACCACATCAATACATTACATTTAATCATCAAAATCTTAGCCATTTACACAAAAATCCATCGCACATTTGATCCCATTCCCCCCACGTTAACTCGCTCAAATTGAAACCCTCCAAATCCTTAATTTTTACTCGCCAACAACCTTTTAACCTCAAAACTTTTACAAAGTAGTAGTAACAATACTTACGAACTGTTCAACCGTGTTACATATCACGATTACGCAAATTACCTAAAGGATAACCTCGTAACTTCACTATTCATTTGGTGGCCGTTGACAGTTGATAGACGACACTTGAGTCACACATAGGGACACCCTAGTAATTTCACTAATCTTTTTTTGCTTCAACTGCAATTAATCCTCTATCAAACTCTCTAATAAACCCATAAATAATTTAATTTTTTTTCTTACAAAAAAAAAAGTAACTCCAAAAAAAAAAAAAAAAAAAAAAAAAAGACAGCGACAGAGAGAGAAGAGAGTTTGGATACAAACTTGCAATATATAAAAAGAGAAGGAACCGTGTCCGTAAAGGTCAAACCCACCAACACCAACACCACCACCGCCACCGCCACCGTTTTGGAAGAGTATATGCTAATATAGGATCCTCTACACTCGGCGACTCTCGCCGTTGGGTCCCATTTCTGAGTTTTTTCTATTATTACTATTGTTATTCCCGGTGAGTTTTCCCGGTGGCCGGTAACCTCAAAAAAAAAAAAAAACCAAACAGAGACAGAGAGAGAGAGAATCTCGTATTTTTTTGACTTGATGAAGAGCCAGGCCAACAAAGGAAACAAGAGCAACAACATCAGCAACAACAACAACAACAACAATAACAATAGCTATAATCATAACCACCAAAATAACCACCACCACCACAGTAACGGTTTTATACCTAATTCTTTGAAATTTATATCCTCCTGTATCAAAACCGCCTCCTCCGGTGTACGGTCCGCCAGCGCCTCCGTCGCCGCCTCTATCTCCGGCGACAATAATCACTTCCACAAAGACCAGGTTTAACCCCTTTTTGTTATTTTTTAGATTTTTTTTTTTTTTTGGTCAAGTTTGAATTTTTAAATTTTTGTTGGGATTTGGGGATTCTGTTTGGTTGCGGAGAAAAACATGGAAGAGAGAATGATAATCGAGGGAATTTTTGCGGTTTAATTGTTGTGCTTGGCTGCTGAGAAATGTTGAGACTCGAAATTTAAGTTTCTGAGTGAAATTTAATTTTTATTTTTTGCAATTAGTTATTGTTTTTGGTTATATTATGAAGCTGAAGATTGCATTTAAAAAAATGTATATATATGTTGGAGCATTGGAAATAATTGAAGTGCCGATTGATTACTAGGGCAAGTGAAATGTAGTAAATAATTCTATGATTAGCAAATATTGGATGGTTTGTATTGTAAACTAATTTGTATATAGTTCTGTTTGGGTGCTGAGAGAATTCCGGGAATGGATAAAATTGAAAATGAAATGCAAGCCTTAGGTTTATGTTTTAGTGTTGTTTTGGCTTAGTTGAAGTGGAAGGAATTTGATGTTTTAAGGAGTCATGTTTGGTTGCTGAGAAAGTTTAGGAAAAAAGAGGAAATTGAAATGTAGTAGATGAACCTTTTGTTTTAATTTTAATTTTTCCCTTAAAATTTTGTATTTTTTGGACTAGCTTCATTATTGAATTTTTGGTGGGAACTTTAAGAGATAGGTGATTGAGTTTTAGTTGAGAGGAGGAATTTGTTTATAATGTGAAGTCTACCACTTTCTTGGTGACCAAATTGAGCATTGGGTTGTGTTAGTTGAAATGATGGATTTAGAGTGGTTTGATTACTTGATGAAAGAAATAAATGAGATACCGATTGATTTCTAGAATAGAGCAACTTAAAAATAGTTGCCAAGAGCCTTGTAGCTCAACTGGTACCTCCTGAAGTTTCCAATAAAGTTGTCTAGTGTTCAAATCCCCCTCCCCCAACCAATGAATAATAAAAAAAAAAAAAGTAAGTTAATAGTAGTTTTATTCATTTTATTATTAGCTGTTAATATTGGACTATTTATTGTAAATTAAATTGAGGGTACTAGGTTTGTGCTTGTTGAAAAGGATGGTTTAAAAGAGATTTATATGTTTGGGGGCAAGAAGTGATGTTGAATTTTTTTTTTTTTTTTTGGATAAGTAAGAAAGATGTATAATCACTAAATCATAATGATAATTCTTTTACCCGTTATGTTTATGGTTCACTTTTATGTCCAACAACATTTAGTTTAGTTGTTTGAACAACATAATAATTACATCAGTCAGTTGTTGGCATTTGGTCATTTAAACATTAGGTATTTAGAGCTCTATCAGTAAAAGACTCCATTAAACGATGCTAATACTGCCAAAGTGGTATTTGGCAGCCAGAGGGTATCTGGTTATCCTTGCTTCGTCCTATCATCGTAATGAAGTGAAGATGCCTTTTTTAATTATTTTCCAGTTATGACATTTATAAATAAATAAATAAAAATTCCATTTATGGGGTTTCCATCCAGATCCTCTCAAAGATCCCTATATGATGATAGCTGGTTATTTTGAACCTGAATCTTCTCTCATATACTGACTGAGAGGTATATTGATTTTCATGAATTGTGGATAAGCATGCCTGAAAATTTTTTATTCAATCTCATGACTATCATGTTGACTTTAGACACATACAATCAGTGCCTGTTACTGCCTGGTAAAATCCATGGTACTCGCTATGTCTCATGTCCAATATTGAAAGAGATGAAGTGCTCATTGAAATTCAGAAATAATTTGGAAGCATCGATTCTCTGGCTATCAATATTTTTCCTTTGTGTCTGTCAATTAAATGGGTTGATTATAGTTTTAATTTCTCAGTGTGTCAAGTAGGTGTGAGCAGTGGGTATAGACTGGGGGGTGAGGATGGCTTTAATTAGCAAATCACTACTAGTGAGAAGAGACATAGTATATCTTCTTTGGCTATTGAAGATATGCTTTTCAAAAAACCATATTAGCAGGGTAGAGTATAAGCTTTGTCCCTTAATTGAGCTAATATTTTATTCTCCCACTTCATTATGGTTGCTCTTTGTATGTAGACTCTTTATTGTGCATTACATTTTATTTATTTATTGGTAAGTTACACACGCAACCAATGGGTCTATTGCATTATTTGTAGTAGCATGATCTAAATTGTTTTGCCCAAACAGGTATTATGGGCTGGCTTTGACAGATTAGAGCTTGGTCCCTCTGCCTTTAAGCATGTTCTCTTACTTGGTTACTCCAATGGCTTTCAAGTCCTTGATGTTGAAGATGCATCTAACGTCAGTGAACTTGTTTCGAGGCGCGATGATCCTGTTACATTTTTACAGATGCAGCCCCTCCCTGCAAAAGCTGAGGGTCATGAAGGATTCAGAGCATCCCATCCTTTACTCTTGGTTGTTGCAGATGAATCAAAGAGCTCAGACCTGATGCAAAGTGCAAGAGATGGGTTGGTCAGAGATGGTTTTACTGAGCCTCAAATAGGAAGCAGTGTCATCTCTCCTACAGCTGTTCGGTTTTACTCACTAAGGTCTCACAATTATGTTCATGTTCTGAGATTTCGGTCAACTGTGTATATGGTTAGATGCAGTCCTCAAATAGTGGCTGTGGGCCTTGCAACACAAGTAAGCATTAGCTTATGCCAAGCATTTAAAGTTACTATATTGTGCATGTGTTTGAAGTATATCTCTTGACTTTATCGTTGACAAAACATGGCACAATGGATGACAATCTGTTTTGAATAATTCACTAAATAACTTAAACAACCTAGAAGAATTAATTTGATGGTTGCTGAATTGGTGGTTGTTAATCAGAACAGTTATTGGAGGAAGGCTATATTGTTGAGATGCAAAAATTTTGTTATTTTTATTTGAGTAAGTTCACAAATGGAGTTATATAAATCTTTCTAGTATCTCATATTTTCTTTTAATTTTTTGTTTTTCTGCCAGATATACTGCTTTGATGCTCTGACTCTTGAGAATAAGTTCAGTGTTCTCACTTATCCTGTCCCTGAATTGGGAGGCCAAGGAGTGGTTGGGGTCAATATTGGCTATGGACCCATGGCAGTAGGCTCCAGGTGGTTAGCTTATGCTTCCAACAACCCATTGTTGTCAAACACAGGCCGCCTGAGTCCACAAAGTCTTACTCCTCCAGGTGTCAGTCCATCAACTTCACCTGGCAGTGGAAGTCTTGTTGCTCGATATGCTATGGAGTCTAGTAAGCACTTAGCTGCTGGGTTAATAAATCTGGGTGACATGGGTTATAAAACGTTGTCAAAATATTGTCAAGAGCTTATACCTGATGGTTCTAATTCTCCTGTGTCATCAAACTCAAGTTGGAAAGTTGCTCGGGTTGCATCACACTCTCCAGACACAGATAATGCTGGAATGGTTAGTTTTATAATCTGACAACCATAATTCTTAATGTTACATGGGAATCTCATAGTTGCTACACAAAATGTTCCAGACGAAAGAAAGCTGTTTTAAGACACTTATATTAATTTTTCTGTTATTTTTTTTTTTTTTTTTGTTTAGTTACACACACACACACACACACACACCCAAATTTGCTCAATATTTTTTGAGAGTAAAGATGCATGTATCACAGGGATGTGGCAGATTTCTGCTACTATTAGAGTTGAGAATGTCTTCTTATTTAGAAAAAAAAACGTTTATTGCAGGTTGTTGTCAAAGATTTTGTTTCCAGAGCTGTTGTCTCACAATTTAGGGCCCATACGAGTCCAATTTCTGCTTTGTGTTTTGACCCAAGTGGAACACTTCTAGTTACTGCCTCAATACATGGGAACAATATGAACATTTTCCGGATTATGCCATCCAGCTCACGAAATGGATCATTAACTCAACCCTACGATTGGGGTTCTTCTTATGTGCACCTTTACAAGCTCCACCGTGGCATGACATCAGCTGTATGTTCCTACCCACTCTGTCTCCTGAACCTTATGTTTTCTATGTCCATGATTGTTCTCTTTTCTCTTGTGCTGAACGCAGGTAATACAAGACATTTGTTTTAGTAACTATAGTCAGTGGGTTGCCATTGTTTCATCCAGGGGAACTTGCCATATTTTTGCTCTTTCCCCTTTTGGTGGTGAGACGGTTCTCCAAATGCAGAACTCTGATGCTGATGGTCCTGCCCTTTTGCCGGCTGTATCTCGACCATGGTGGTTCACTCCATCTTTAATGATAAACCAACAATCTCTTTCTCCCCCACCCCCACCACCAGTAACCCTCTCTGTGGTCAGCAGAATTAAAAATAGTAACTCTGGGTGGCTCAACCAAGTTAGTAATGCTGCCTCTTCTGCAGCAGGAAAGGTTTCCATTCCATCTGGTGCTGTTGGTGCTGTTTTTCATAACTCTGTCCCTCATGATCTGCTACCTGCTCACCTAAAAGTCAATTCTTTGGAGCACCTTTTGGTTTACACTCCTTCTGGTCATACAATTCAATATAAACTACTCCCATCAATGGGAGGAGATTCAAGTGAAGCTGCTTCCAGAACTGTGCCAGGTTCTTCTGTGCAAATGCAAGACGATGAGTTGCGAGTAAAAGTTGAACCGGTTCAATGGTGGGATGTTTGCCGAAGAAGTTCTTGGCCCGAGAGAGAGGAATGCATTTCTGGGATTACTCTTGGCAGAAACGAAACTGCAGAGACAGTCATGGATGTTTCTGATTGTGAGGATAATGATATTGGAAATAAGGAGTTCATAAAGCCTCATGAACGATCTCATTTATATCTCTCCAATGCAGAGGTGCAGATTAGCTCTGGGAGGATACCAATCTGGCAAAAATCTAAGGTACTCGTTATGGATTTTATAGTGAGACACTTCTCGTCACAGTCGGCAACTATGTTTATAATTCTTTCATCTGTATTTTAGATATCTTTCTCCACGATGGGTCCTCTGGGAGCTAATGAGCAGAATTTCACGGAAAATAATACTGCTGGAGAGATTGAAATAGAGAAGGTTCCTGTTCACGAGGTTGAGATTAGGCAGAGGGATTTATTGCCTGTTTTTGACCATTTCCTCAGAATTCAGTCTGATTGGGGTGACAGGTAATTGTCATTTCATACCTGTGCTCAATCTGTCATCAAGTAATATCTAAACTATTAGCAGTTGATAGAAGGAATTATTTTTTTGAAATTTCTGTTCTAGCAGGAAAATGATATTAATTGTTTCACTCACATTCTCCTTTTATATTAGTTTTAGCATCATGTTGATCAGTGTTGCTGGTATTTATTGTTCTTATTGGCCTTCTGTGATATCAGTTCTTGTGATGAAATGTCTTCTCAAACCCAAGGTGTCATCTAATTACATGTGGTATCCCATTGGACTACCATGTCACAGACTGCCTGTAGTTTATAACTAGTAACAGAAAACCTTTTTGTTGGGTCTCTTGCCTTGGAAAGTGTGTTTTGGCATACAAAGTTAATTGTCCTACACACATAACTAATATATATATACGTGGATGATTTCAATGATACCACAATAAAAACCAATACCAGTTCCCCTCAAGCCAGGATGTATATGTCATACAATTCCCAACTTGTTACATAACAAATCCAAATGAATCTTACACAAAGCTTTGGTAAGTATATTAGCTACTTGGGTTCCTCTAGAAATATTTGGGGTAGCAATTATGCCACTCTCCACTTTTTCTCAAACAAGGTGATATTTTACCTCTACCACAACCCACTTCCCTTTGATCATGACTATGGCCTCCACTGCCACCTTTAGAGAATCCACCACCTCCCATTCTATTAGTAGTAGCAAAAGTGGATTTCTCATAATTTACTGGATGATGGTGAAATAGAATGCGACTTAGATAAGGAGGACTGTCTAAGTTGACCATGGACTTTGCTGAGAGATTGAAGTTCCTTCACCAGGTGAAAGATTGGAAGCAAGCAAGAGAGGATGGGCAACATGCATATAGTCTCTTTGCTTTTGAATGGTTTTAATTTCAGCAGAGATAGGCTGGCAAAGGATAAGCTCTTCACATATACCTTTAAACATTGCATAATAATCTTCCAAAGAGAGATCATTAAAAGCAAGGGAGAAGTAATTTTGGTGGCAATCATAAATACGTCTGAGGTTATTAACATCGTAATACAGCTCTTGAGCCTTGTCAAGTTTTGCAGTGGGCAGAAAAAATAAATTACAGCTTACTTTGGACTCCGTATTGTTCCATAAACAATTCCTGATCTGTGCTTCCTCTACACCCCCCCACCCCCCCACTCAAAATGAACATAGGTTCATCAGTTAAATAATTAAACTTCTTTCAGCTGAGTAAAAAGACCTCAACAGCTTAGCCACTGGCCATAATTGCTTCTATTGAGAGGAATTGAAGTGGTGGAAATCATATCAGCATATAATAAAAAACTGGGTTGTATACCTTCTTTGGACTCCATTATTGCCACAAACCTCAATAAAAAGGTAAATAATAGGCAGGCCCATGAGGCACAGTTGAACCTAATACCAATTAAACACAGCAACAAAAATGACATGCCATTCATCAAAAATTGAACCACCAAGAAATTCAGAGAGCTACCAATTACATAGCATCCAAGCAACATAGACAATTCAGATCGACACATACTGATTCGTCAGCGATAGGGAAAGGTGACACAGCACATTGTGGCAGGAGAACTTATCTGGGCTTTAAGTCTGACGGAGGGATTTGTTGAAACCATCACAGGTTCAATCGACACTAGAGAGCATCTTTTCAACCGGTCTTACAAGGTCAATGGTGCTTGAAGGTGATTTCTTGTCTATTTGTAGTAGTAGTGGTGAGGGTTGGGCTTTGAGCTTCTGACAGTTAATGTCTCATCAGATTCAGTTGACTCGATATGTGTGGTCACCAGCAATGGGCAATGCTGACTGTAGCAGTGACTTCGGTGTTGGTGGCGAGAGGTAAAAGTAGGGGTCTAATACCATGCATCAGGAAGTGTGTTTTGGGCATATAAAGTTAATTACCCTAACACATAATATTATATATATGTGGGTGATTACAATGACATTACTATTTTGCTTGTTACGTAATAGTTAAATTTTTTTTTTTTAACAAGGTCTTTGTTATTAGCTTGTAATATTTGGTAGTGAAGCATTTCTGGCTAGATGCATGGTGCTCCTATAGAACATATCCATTTTATGTTCTTGCTTGGTAAGAATACATTTATACATCTAAACATGCCTTGTATGCATCTAGATTCTAGAGCTTTAAGAAAAATCTCTTGGATTTTAATGCATGTTTGCCATGTAACTAACATGGTGGAGAATGCTAGTTCTTTAATTCATTTTGGGATTGATAGTCTCTGGAGGCACATAGTGGAGAAATGATATGGTGAGTTGTTTGGCTATTGGACTAGTAGGCAAGTACGGACATTGAAAATTAACAAGGAGACTGATGTGGTCCTAATGTTTTATTTTTCAAGGTTGGATGTGGTGACCCATCTATTTTAGCCTGACATTTGGCTGGAGATTATTAGGGATTTTTTTCCCAATATGAGAGAGAGAGAGAGAGAGAGAGAGAGAATCTTCTATTAATTTGAAACTGTACTATATGACTATATAGGCATTTCATAAATGGATTATCTTTAGGAGCACTGCCTTACTTTTGGTTTGGATGGCTGCTCTTGAGAAAATTCTGACAGTTGATAATCTGATCATGCAAGATTTAGTGTTAATTGGTGAAGCATGCACAAAAGTTTGGGAAAGTAAATATCAAAGATTTTTATATGGAAACCTATACATTTAAATTCAATATATATATATATATATATATTAGAAGAAATTAACATAATGTCAAAGGCTTCGATATTATATATATATATATATATATATTATAGATTATAGATTATAGATTTGAGAGCTGAGATGTTTTCAAGTTGGCATGTGATGCTTAGGTTGGAGAAACAGTGCCACTTTGAAGGAGTTGAATAAGGTAGACAATGTGGCATCATCATATTTGGGGTCTTTTGTTTTTGGGTTGGGGGGCAGAGGGTGGGGGTTGGATTCTGCCACTATTATCTGATCTTTTTTTCTTCATGTTTGTTGATTTTTTGCATATTTATTTTTCACTGTCAAAAGTGTTTTTTTTTTTTTTTTTTTTTTTTTTTTGGCGGAGGTTCTCTTTATTGAGTTGAAATAAATGTTTTTGAGATTTTAGTTCAAGTTTTCCCATGTACTTGACACCAATGATGCACTTATGTTTTATTTCATTGATTCCGTTTCTTTTCAAGTTTCAACTGTACTTCATGAATATTGTCATTTTTGGGGAGAGCTTCATTTACACATTCTGTGTGCAACTATACATGAGGTTTCACTTCTATTCTAATAGACTTTTTATTACTTATCAAAAGAAAATGGCATGGTGGTTTTTCTTGCATGCTTCATATGTCCTTGGTGATTTTAACGAACTTATTAAAAGAAAGAAGTTTCTTCTGTTATGTTTTATGTAGAGATGATAAATATTGTATATGTGTGCGTGAACATATATAATATGGGTTGAGTTCAAATTACACCTAGTGTTACTTATATCAATGTACACGACTCAATAACTTTTTGTTGGATGCATTTTTTTTTTTGGACAAATCCACTGTTAGATTACATTCTCCTTATACACTAGGCATGACAATTAGAATTTAATAACTATATCATCAATAAAATGTTAAAAGTTCAAGTTTTTTGAATTTTAAAATTATATACAAAACATGAGTTTATGGATCAAAAAGTAAATAACATCCAATTGACATGAAATGTAGTGTGCGTCTTAAGAACTTAGAGAAATTGTGATCTAACAGTAGGATTTTTTAAATATTAAAGCTAATAAAAATTTATTAGGTGCTGCAACTTCATGGAAAAGTCTAGTTGTAACTTGGTTCTTACCCTATATATATACTCCATGTGTGTTCTGGTTGTTATGTTGTTTGTTACATTTTGGTGAATGAAGTTGTTTGCTACCTATCAAAAAATGTATAATTTTCTTCATCTTTTTATGTGTTTCATTTATATAGGCAGTGCTTGAAAGTTTTTTACAAGTAAAAGTTCATTTTATTGAAATGAGAAGTTTTGGTTAGTACACAGGAACTGTACTAGAGTAACTGCTAAAATATTGGACTCTCTTCTGGCTATAATATTTTCCTCCAATAATACAAACTTTGGAGCTTCAGAAACTTAAGTTTAATTACATGCATGTTTAGTTATCTTCTTCATTGTTGTTCCAATGTGTCTGTTAGTGCCGGTTTAAAGTTTTAATTATAGACCTATTCCATTTACTAAATTTCAGATTAGGTTCTTTTTATTTCTGTTTCTTGTTTTATGACATACAAAACTCATACTAAAACTGCTGAATATTCTGTCTCATCCCACTCGAAAAAACCAACTTGGACCTCAGCCTAGAGATGTACAGACACACAGTGGAAATGAGCAATTTTGGCTCAATAGGATGGACATCTGCAAGTGAGAAGAATGATCACTTATGGTGGACATCTATGTCTTAAGGGTTACTAGTTACTAGTGTGTAGTCCTTGAAGATGTGCTTGCTTCCATTTTGTGGCCTTGGTGTGAATTCTGAAGCTTTTAAAAATAGTCCATACAGTGATGATGTGAAATCGCAATACAGGGTTGTTTTGCACTGCAGTGCTAGTTTTGTCTTAAGTATCCTAATGCAGTTTATTAGAAATGAAGTTGATGGAAGCAACACAATTTAGCTTCTGGATTGAATGAGATGCTGATTCGTTTAGTGTCAGGCAGATGTCTGTCATCCATGTCTTGTTGAGATGCAGTTTCTGAAAATTGCTGATACGAGAGAGAGAGAGATTGATTTTCTTTCCCTTGATTGTCGTATTCAAGGAAGTAAGCATGCATGCTTGTCTCAAGTTGAATCAGTGGCAGTGTTACACATGTGCAGGCAATAGCAACTTTTTTTCTTTAAGAAGTATAGAATATTGTTAGGATAAAATCATCCCCCATCAGATGTGAAATGTATGAGGGAACTTACAAGGAAAACCAGAAAATGAATCCAAATCACTGTAATCAGATATTTAGCAGTGTCGTTAAAAGTGCGTTTTACGCACACTTAAGCTCAAAGATTGAAGCCCCAAGCTCTCAATGGTTCACTAGGCCAAAAAAAAAGCTCATTTAATGAAGTGCTTTAGGCACATGCTTTTTTGGAGCTTTTTGAAGAAGCACAAAGCATGCCTAGGCACGCTTTTTTATTTTACTACTAAAATAGATATGGATCATCAAAATTAATTCCTTGATCTTGAAAGAAATGACATGAACCAATTGTTTACTACACAACCACTATCCTAAGGGTGTTTTATTATACACACAATTTTTTAATTTTTATTTTATTTTTTTATTTACATGTCATAAGATACGAACAAAGTTAATTTACATTTTTTGTGCTTTTTTGGTCTTTGACTTTTAGATGTATTTTGATTGAATTATATACACCATTTGATCATAACTATCATGTTTATGTACTTTTATAAAGTACAAGAGAATTATATAAAATTATCATGTTTAAACTTTTTATGACTAGATCATTGTGATATTGACCATTGATAATTGTTTTCAATTTACTATATAAAAATTTTAAGAATTGAAACAACTTAGGTAAAATTTGAACTTACAAACATTATACAATTACACTTACCTAATAGGTAAAATATACAAATTTTGAGTTATTATTACTATTTTTTATTATGTAACAAATATTTCTATTAGAAGTTATGAAATATTATATTTGAAAACTGTGCACTTTACTTCTACTAGGCGCAGGCTTTGCGCCTAGCTCTAAGAGGCCTATGCACTTAAGTGCGTTTAACGCTTTTACCAACATTGATATTTAGATTTAGTTCCAGACAATCCAGATCCAGGTAATTTAGCGGTCATGCTGTGAGTTGGAATGTACTATCCTCCCAACTGGATTACTAACCATGATATTTGGATTTCAAAATCTTTGTTCCACTAAGCATTGTTGGTCATCCAGTCAACACATGCTGCTATCTCACTCACTGTTTAAAGTTATATCTTTGTTTGATTTATCTTCTTAAATTTTTGAAAAGTGAAGTTTTATTTTCTTAAAATTTCAACAATGCAATTTGGGGTGTCAGACATTTCATGGAATGCATCCCTATATATATATATATATATATGTAGAATTTGATTAGGTCCATAATATTTCCCTTTGGATGCTGAATGATTTATGTGTTGTCAATAGAGAAAAGTTTTTGGGATCTCAGGGACTGGTGTTTCCAAATTTCATTATGATTGTTTGATATGTGAACAATAGATTAGGGTTCCAATTTATGTTGTCCAAAAGTGTACTTGGGCCATTTCTGCATCCTGTAATGTGAAGATTCAACCCATCCCATACCTTCTTCTGGGGATGAACTTTTCACAGCTTTCCAGGCTTGCTTTAGGACTCATTTAACTGGAATTATTTGCAGAATCTCTACAACCTTGACACTCATGAGGTGTGGAGGCACATGTATGCCTGGGTTATCTATTTAAATAATATAATCAAAATGGTTTTTTTCTTACAAATTTTAACCAAAAATTAACTTTCATGGTTGATTTGTGCAGGGGCCTTGTTGGCGGAGTATGCTCGAGTTCATCTTCTGATTCTCATGGAGCTAAAGAACAGTTCTCAGAAGATGCCGTTATTTGCCACTCTAAGTTGGTATCACCTGGTGCAGCTGAAAACTCAGATGGTAGTAAGATAAGCCTTTGAATGTGATAGTATCATCTTTTGATCCTTTGGAAATGCATTGCTAACTTGTTTATTTCGTGGCATTTTTATCAGGATTTTCCCAGGAATTGTATCCATCCATTGTCCAATCTAGGAATGAAAATAAGGTGGAGAAAGGAGGGAGATCGGTTATGTCATCACCTCTGCTGAATAATAACTGTATTAATAAAAATAGTAATTCAATTTCTGCCAAACAACCTACAGCCGGTGCTTCTCTTGTTCAGGATGGTAATTTCACTAATAGTCTTTCCACTTTAACAAGTGATTCACTCTCTGCTGGTAGAAGTATTGCAAAAGGAGTTCAGTCATCAAACAGTGGAGGGATCAGTGAAAATTCAAATATAAGTTCCAACCGTTCTGATATGAGTATGAATATTCTTGATGAGGGACTAGTACATAATTCTCTAGACTTCGAGCAATTTTTTCAAGAGGGGTATTGCAAAGCACCACCTCATGATACAGCTGAAGTTGTTACTGATGTGGACAGCAGTAGTAATCCCTGTGATAGGGAGAAATCTGAGGAAGATGGTGACAATGATGACATGCTTGGTGTATTTGCCTTCTCAGAGGAAGGTAGGAAATTGAAGCAATTTCTATATATTTGATCATCCCTTAATTTTTACATGATTTTTAGCATTACGGCAAGAAACCAGAGATGCATATCTTTGATGAAAAAACCACTGATGCATCTGATTCTGCTATTGTTGGACATATAATATCTTGATCATTTGGTACTTTCAAATGGAACCCTATTATTCAGATTATTCAGTATATATACTAAATATAGTAAGGATGCCGTTGAACTCTCGTTCAAATCGTACCTCCCAACTATAGGAATATGGTGGAGCATGAGTTGTGGATTCAAAACTCATTGGATACGTGTGGAATCTACAATATATATATATATATATATATAATGCTAATTATATTTATATTTACCTTTTTAGACAAACTAGGTTTGTAGTAGGATTAGGAGATATATAATATATTACAATCAGACACTAAGGGCTGTTGCAGAGATGTATAATTGAATGACGGCTCACTTAATATATTAGTGGATTGTAACAATAATAGGATCAAGCAAAATTGTCAAGAAATGTCGTGTTTTTATTATAAGGTTTACAAAGCATTTAAGGCTTTAAATTATGTCAAGTAAGCACCAAAGGATAAGTCCGCAAAGTAGAGTTGGGGGTACAATGGCATGCAGTAATTTTCTAGGGAAATAGTTATACTTTAAAATAAAATAAAAAAATTGTAATTTGGATGATGTGTTTCTTTATGTGTATTTCAGTATACATGTGATAAATATATTGCTTCTTTCAAAACTTATTATATCTCTTATTTGTATATTACTTCATTTTTGCTTCTCTCCTTCATTGAATTATTACCTTTTCTATTATACAATTTATATTAGGAAGATATATTGCTTTTTTTAACATGTTTGACTTGTTAATTGCCTCGCAATAGTTGGTCCTAACAACAGGCATTCTAATGTTTAATCATCTGTTTAAACCCTATCCCACTAATATTGCTTTCATCTGTTGCAGGTTGATGTGTAACTTATTGTGTCTAAATCGTGCTGAACTGATGCCATCTGCTCTTGCATTCAGAGTGTTGTGTAATGATTGGTCTAAGCTCAGCCTAAAGGAGGGTGAGATTCTAATTGAGAAAAATGGGTTATTTTCTTTCAACAACTAAATACCTACTGACTGATTGATACAAGTGAAATGATCTTGACGCATCAAAGCATTGCCGTCGCAAATGCCCGGTTTCTTCCCTTATAATCCCATGTACATGTTGTAGATTGAAATTCATAATACAAATTATTTGTGTGGAAAGGTTCTTTCTATGCTGTGTAACATTATTTATTCGTCAAAGAAAAAGAAAAAAAGGAAATAAAGAAGGAAATGAAAGAGTTTATTACTGTACAAAATGCATTCCTTGTTTGCCCAGGTTTCTCTTAGATGATACTATTACTTTTAACACCTGTTCTCGAGTTTAGATGAACTGTTTTTCACATTTATTGAGTTTGGTGGACTCTTGAGCTTTTTTGTCAGTAAAATGATTCTCTTACCCTAAAGGTAAGGCAATTTGAAGCAAGACATATTCTTCAAACTAAGAAAAGAAAAACAGAAAGAAAGAAACATAAAAGGGATATTTCATTGCATGAGGAGTCTATACTTTTGTACTTGGCAGGATAGATCTTTCTCAGGGATAGGCATAATTACAGGAGCTGAAGTAGAATTTGGACTTGGCCAGACACTTCATTCTGTTGTTGTTGGTATTATTATTATTATTATTATTATTATTATTATTTTGTCTTCTATTGTTAAGAATTCCATAGGTGTAACAATAGGCATACATAGCTTGAACCATGATCGCCACAGTGCTTAGTTATTACTGATCCTCGAGACAGCTTTGGTTGAACCTTCAGACTGCCACCCGCACTTCCTACATTCACTCTTGGAAATTCAGATAGGAAATAGAAATTTGTAATTGCCATTTAGCCAACACTCTGGGGTTCTAGTATCACTTACTTTTCTCTCTAAGGCGTACGTAGCTTAGTTATTGTTAATTCTCAAGATGCCTTTAGTTTAATGTTCAGACTGATCCAGTGTCTACACTTCATACATTCACTCCTGGAAATTTAAATAGAAAATAGGAATTGTAACTTTTCCATTTAGCCAACACTCTTGGGTTTTAGATTCACTTATTTTTCTTAGGGGATGCTCTTTAGAGAAAAAGCACTAGAGGGTAAAAGATATGGGATGGTCAATGTGGTAGTACATTGTACTAACGTTGTCCTTTTCATTAATTTGGTGTGGTAGCCTTTTGGTTGAGTTTTACCTGTTTTACTGTTGAGTCTACTGTCTATAACATTTGGATGAAGAAAATAGTATAAATGTTATAAACAACTGTTCTCTGTGCAATCTGCAGAGTAAAGACTTTCACATGATCGCTTTTGATTTGAAAGGACAAACAGAATGAGAGGGTAGAGATAATGCCATATGTCCAAAGAGATTATTCATATTTTATAAGAAGGATTGGAATTCGACTTGTATATATATATTAAATGGGGCATGGCAATGACATGATATAAGAGGGGGACCATTTAATTTGTCATGTGAAGGTAACAGAACTTCTCCATAGCCATGTGCAACTTCACTGCTTGCACAATCGACCTACTTTCTGGTGATGCTGAATTTATAAGGTTCAGACGGTACCTCTGTATTATTGTTGGGCCCATATCATTTAATTCTTACATGCATATCATGTGCCCTTTTTTTTTTATCATTCAATAGTCATGCAACTTATATGGTAGGCTCAGAAACATTCTTTTTTCTTTTTAGTTTTATTTTGATTACATAGGTTTAGTTTTCAATGGATTGACATGGAGAATAGAGATGGGATTGAAATGTATGCCTTGTTAATATTACAAGTTTACAATCAATTTAATCGCACTTTAAGTGGGTTTAGAATCAAATTTGAAAATATGTATGATTCATAAAAATGTTATGGGAAATGAGAGTTTGTCCCTAGTGTGCCTGCTTTCTTTCTTGCTTGAAATTAAATATGTAAATTAGGATAATGTTTAATTAGCTGTAATAAATATGATAAAATTTAACCACATTGCTTAATTAAATTCATTCATATTGTCGGTCTTATTTTTACCAAGAACAATTAAATCCAACAATGTGATTTATTAGCCAATACAAATACATGATTAAATTTAATTGTAAAACTTATAATAAACTTACCATTATAAGAAATATATTGTCATGCTGACACTCTAGGAAATATATTGTCCCATGTGGTAGAGTGGGTGGGCTCTAGCAACTAGCAAGCTAGCAGGCGTGCTTGCTGGTTTGTGAGAGAAAATGTGGGAATTTAAATCTTTTAGTAAGAGCCGAAAAAACACATCATATCATAAAGGTTGCAAGGTACAATTGTTGTAGATACTGACAAAGAACATTCATGCAAAGTTTCTTGATGGTCTCTGTTCATTCATGGCTTTGGATACCCAATTATCCAACATCTTTGTATTTTCATGGCTTGCCTTGGGCTTCTACATTAATGGCAAGAAATCCACCAAGTATTGAACCCCACTTTTAGGTGCTCTTCAAACCAAAGAGAAAAGGGAATCACACAACACAATGAGAGTGGTCCCATGACTCACTCAATTTATCAATGAAATCTCTAAGCTTGAAAAACATGCTGACCCCCTGTAAAAATGGCAAGTAGCTATACCATAAGGAGCTTGTTTAGGCCTCGTGGAGAAGAAACTATGCTGTCCTTTGGCCAGAACTGATGCAGTCGAGTTTTGTCCTCTAGGCCTTGGGTTGTTTTAGTCGAAACGGTTGATAGGGCTGATACAATGGCTTTCCAACATTTTTGCAAACAAAGTAAATGCCAAGTTTTCCAATTGTCCTAATGTGGTGGTATAGACATTTGAAGGATATGGGTCGTTGGTGTGGGTTTCTTCCTTAAAAAAACCATGTAATTTAGGATTGGCCACCTACCATGTGATTGGCTACCCACAAAATGGTGGGTGGTGAGGAGTGTAGCAATATATTATGTTGGGGAATGAGTGAAAATGTTAGTAGATCTTTATTTTCGTATGTGAGTTTTCTACCATACAATCTCAGACTAAGCTATGATTAGTCATTACAATATATCGTGGGAGTTATGAACATCACACAATGTGTTGGGACAACACTTATTGATTATCAATACTCACTTCTATTACTTTTATCCAATGTGAGATTTCATCACTTAATCAATTAAATTTCTTATGGGTTAATATCACCAAAGTTGTACCTTCAATCGCTTAATTCAAATTAAGGCTTCTCTCTCTTAAAATGATTAAGTTCTTATCCAATTGAGACATAATTATTAGCCTTTGAATTACTATGGAAATCTCTCTTCTATCCCTTAAATCAAATATGAAAGTTGCTTCTTATTAAAAATTAAAAAATAAATAAAAACGAAAGTTAGTTGTCCAAGCCCATAACAAATGGGGGCTACTTCTCTCCTAATAATATACGGAGTGCTCAAGCCTATTACACATGGGGGTTAATTCAATCAAAATTAGTTCCTTTTTTTTTCGCTCTTTTCTTCTTGCAACCGAACTTATTGGAGAAGTGGATAATTTCATTGAGTAGTGGGAGGTACTATAATTTGCACTTTAGGAACTAAATAGCGTGGCCAGCTCAAAATAATTCATTAATTTACTGGACTGGGTTTGAGTAATTTTCACCTTTAATGTGCTTTATCACTTACTATTTTTTTTTTTTGTGCTCGAGTAATTTTCACCTTTAATGTGCTTTATCACTTACTAATTTTTTTTTTGGGCTCGAGTAATTTTCACCTTTAATGTGCTTATCAGTTACTATTTTTTTTTTTTTGAGAATATTTATCACTTACTATTTGAAACACCTAAATATATATATATATTTTTTTTGAGAATCTTGAAACACCTAAATATGTTTACCGAAAAAAGGGAAAGAAAAAAGAAACACCTAAATATGATGACCAACCCAAAAAAAAAATTTCTTGTTCAAACCCAGAAAAAAAAATAATAAATAAATGACTACTAAAATTGCTGTTTCGACACCTCCATCTCTTAGGTAGTGCATTTCATCAATGAAACAACAATTTTGGTTGCTAAAATTAGATCCCAAGAATTTGGGAAGAAAATTGAACATGCTTTCAAGGTCTGTCCAAATTCTACATTAATTCACTTCCAAAAGCCATTTTCTAGGTATGGTCCATGGAGATGACTTTCTAAGTTTTAACTAACGCGAGAGGGGCCGCCAATAATCTCACCATTTAGACAAATGGTTTTTCATAAATCTTTGTAAAACCAACCAAATTTAGCCCTTTTTTCTTAAATCTAGGAGAGAGTATAGCATCGGGCCCAAACATGATTATGCTTAACCAAATAAGTCTTTGGTTCCCACTAAGTTAAACATTGATGAAAGTTCCATAAGTGGGTGAAGAAAAAAAATTAAAAAGGGGGTCAAGACATTGATTAAAACACCTATTTGTGGCACCAAGGCCATCAATTACACAAGCTATATATGTATGCAAGTACCCTAGCTAGTTGGGCATTAAAAGGCTTTCTACTAAAGAATCTAACTAGGAATTCTCTTTAAAAAACCTATCATGAAATTTTTATATTTTTACTAGATTCCCTAATAATATCATTTCTCAATTGAATGCAAATGCCACTCTCTAGGTGAAAGGTTGTTTTCTTCATTCAAGGTGACTGTATAGGTTACTTTTAAGTAACTAGCAATAGAAAGTAGTCACCAAAAAGTGGACGTTAGTGCTTTCCAATGCAAAGTACAATGTATACATGCCCCTACAAAGTGCTCTAAACTCATGACACGTGTGAAATCCCCCGCAAAAAATTATTACTGCACCGATTTTTTTTCCTTCATAGGTTGAAACATTTCAACATCACATCAATAATTTAAGTAAAAATGAAAGATGGTATATATAGTTTACTATTATATGCTCTTCATGAAAGGGTAAAGCCAAGAATTAAAGTTTTTTATTTTTATTTTTTATGAATAAAGCCAAGAACTAAGGTTGTGGCCCTAGTGGGGCATATTACACTGTAAGATGTCCCTTTTTTTTTTCTTTTTTTTTGAGTTGGTTAATATCAATCATCCAATGAAATGTAGTGCCCAATGAAACAATAACAGCAGCACAAACAACAACAACAAAAACAAGAGCAGCAGCTATTTATAAAGAATCTTGAAAAGATTGAAAGCATATGTAGGCATGTATTTTGAAGAGATAAGGGATAAAAAAGGGGGAGTAGGTAAGAAAGAAAAACAAAACAAAAACTAGAAACAGGATAATGCTCTTTGAACTATATCGCGTCCTATCCTCTATCATGATAAGTTCAGGACATGACGAGAGGATAAGTTAGGGTTTGCTAATTACTTTTAGAGTTCTACATCAACTAGAAGGATAATAAATATGTGCATCCATTAATTTCTATTTGAAGGGTAGTGCCATATTGATAAAGAAAAAGAATGAGGTGTTATAGCTAGTCTAGGATTTATCATGTGTATGAGAGAGTTAAAAAACAAGATTTTATTTGGTGTGAAAATATCTTTGGGTGTACTTTTAGAAATTTCTATTGGTTTATTTTTGTGAGGTTTGCAAGAGTGTGTAAATGTGGTTATAATTCTTATTATTAATAATTATTTTCATTTTTGGTTGGTGTTGCCTGTAGATAAAGACAAAGAGCTTGTTGAATCACATTAAATTTTGTGTCTTGTAGTGTAGTGTTTGTATGTGTTATTTTGCATGTTTTTAGTAACATATTATACTAACTAATTATTTTTATAAACATTATACTAACTAGTTAATGTTTGAAGAAAGAAATATATTTTGAATTTTCACCTTTTATTGCTTATTTGCTGTATATATCTGTTTTACATTTTCCTTTTTGAAGAGACAAAATCTATCAAAAGATCTAAGAGATGTAACATAGCTTTAAGTCACTTCCACATAATCCCACACTAAGCTTAGCTTGAAAGTGTGGGTTTTGTTTGCTATCTTGTTGTCTTTGGAGCAGTAAAATCTTATCATGTCCATATCAAAAAATAAATCATGGTACACATGACATATTATCGAGCTCCAATTTTTTATCCTTTTTTTGGGGCTAAGATTAGCTTTTTTTTCAGTGAGATTCAAACCATGTCATTTGCATTCCATCATTCCATGTGCCTTCATACATTCTAAATTTTTTTAACCAATAAGTTACGCACATGCAATAAGTTTTGAATACAAAATATCATTTGAGAACATCAAAACCATTTGGCAATATTTTAAAAGTATTTGGTTTATTAAAAAGAAAAAAGATAAAATACTTTAAGCTAAATATTACCATACTCGATCAAAAAAGCTGGGGGAAAAAAAGCACATATAACAGGATTTGTGTTCACTATAACAAACTGGAATTTACTAGAAAAGAGGGACAGACTTTGAAAATTACTTGCCCCTAGTAACTTGGAAGGAAAAACATTAAGAAAAGCTAGTTGAAGAAACAAAAATGAGAGAGAGAGAGAGAGAGAGAGAGAGAGCAATAATTACTGAAAGAAAAAGAAGGGAAGGTGAATCATGAATGGTACATAGCATCAAGTTTTGGATCTTGCGATTCTTTTAGATTTCATAGTTTAAGTTTAACCATGCTCATAAATGAAGAGTACTTGAAAAAGAAAGTAAAGAAAACAGAAACACAAGTAAAAAGAGAGTGACTTTATTGCTGTATGCATATATAGTCCACTATACACCAGAGGCAGGAATCTTTATCTGAGAGTTTTTTAAGTCCTAAACAATGTAACTCTTATTACATCTGTCTAAGCGTTTTACTCTTTTCAAAGGGAAAAGGCGTTTTTAAGATCTGGAAGTGATTGGCAAAAACTTGAGAAACTTACAATATGGATGTTGTGGTTCAGTTGCAGAGGCAGTTGGCTGACCACACTGCCTCTCTCTTCCATGAGGTCAGTATGCTATGAACTATATGCACATTGTAGGGAAGCAAAGAATAGACATATTCTCCTAGCTTTGTATATTTTTAGCTTCTTCCCTTTATGCTTGTTGGGTTAGGTTATGATGGTAGGTTGTTTTATATGTGAAGGGATTTCTAAATGAGCAGTTTAACCAGCTTCAGCAGCTGCAAGATGAGAGCAACCCAGATTTTGTGGTTGAAGTTGTGTCTCTTTTCTTTGAAGACTCTGAGAGACTTCTTAATGAGCTAGCTAAAGCTCTGTGAGTACTAAAGTTCCCATCTTTCAACAATTGTTTCCTTCCTCTCCTGACTTTCGTTTAAGGAGTATGGTTTTACTTTGTAATTGTCTTAAAGTTGGGTTCTTGATTTTTCTCTTATTTAGAGAGCAGCAGGCTGTTGATTACAAAAAGATGGATGCCCATGTTCACCAGTTGAAGGGTAGCAGCTCCAGGTAAATCTAGGTTTCCCTACTTTTCCTTTTAAGCCCCATTTGCTTGGTTGAAACACGTTTCCTGAGAATTCAGTAGATTACACTTCTTAAACAAGGTTAAGTAGTTATTTTTTGTGTATAGCTGGAAGACAGATTGGACTCATTTCCTACTAGGTACATATTGTTTTTCCACTTTCAGAACCAATTTTGTCAAGCATGAGAAGAAGCGCATTCATAACTGAGGTTGTTATTGCCTCATTGGTTAATTACACCTATTTCTGTCCCCATAGTTTCACTGCTCCATACACATGTTCCTTATGGTGCTTTCTTTGCCACTGAGTTTAAAAGTTTCCGTCAATCCCATGATATAAACTAGTGGAATCGCCATATATATTTTTTGAAATAAGGACTTAAGCCATCAAGTTAAAATGGCTCATTCAGATCTGAAGTACAATTCAAGAAAATGATAGCTAAGAGCTTACCTAGCTTAAATTTACTTGTTGACCTTTTATGAATGATGTACAAAGGATATAGTTAGTTCCAACACCCTTACCCAAACATGAAGAAAAGCACATTGACACTATCACCTGGCCACAATCATGAGGATTGTATTCAGTCATCTTTTTCAAGGAAAATGCTTTAGTTTCTATCAATTTTACTAAAAAAAAATATATTTACAAATTGACGGAACAATAAATATAATTTAAGTCACTTCAATAACATAATAAATAAATGTCTAAATTATTTTTTTTATTATTAATGACAAATCAATTTGCACGGTTTATGTGATAAAAATTATAGTATTTCTAGTGTCAATAATTTTTAATGAACCAAAAGGAGTATGCTGTAGGAATAATTGCTCTTTTACTTTGGTTTTGGTTCTTCTAGATTTTCATATTAACTGGGTTCTTTCATGACAGTATTGGTGCACAGAGAGTTCAAGGAGTCTGCATTCCGTTCAGAAATTTCTGCGAGGAGCAGAACATTGAAGGGTAATTTTCTTCACTGCCCTATACCACAAATTCATATCTCCAGACATCTTTTGAGTCAATTTAATGTCATGAAAATGATTATATGATTAAAATCTTGGCACAGTTGTCTCAAATGTCTGCAACAAGTAAAGCATGAGTATTCCCTTGTGAAAAATAAGCTTGAAACACTATTCAAGGTAAGTAGAAGATTTTGTAGAGAAATTATACTGTTCCAAAAACACTATTCAGATTCTTTATCTCCAAGCCTTATTGTTCTACATGTTTACTTGTAGCTGGAGCAACAGCTTATTGCTGCCGGTGGCTCATTTCCTACATTGTGAGGTCAAGTAGAGCAATCTGAGCAAGAAAGAGAAATAGGGTTTGGATCTGCAGAACAGCTTTTTAATTTCTTTCTTCTTAAGTTTTATTTAGTCTGTCAACTTTGGTGAAGGGTTCTATGAACTTTAGAGCTAGAGCTTGTTTAATATCCTCTGTAAGAGCAATGGCAAAGAATGTGAATAAACCCTTCCTCTTTCATCTCCATGCTATATATAGCAACTCTTCTGCATCTATCATCTTATAATTATTCTTTGGTGTCTCAAAAACCTAAGGATAGCCTGTGGCACTTGTGGACACACACACAGACCTTCTCAAAAATTCCTCCCCAAGATTATTATATAGTTGATGAAAATGCGCCATTATATATAGTTTGGAAAAGATGACTTTCAACAAAGCGACTAATAGCTACTTTTGGTTGATGCTTTCTGATATTTACATATTCTTTGATCTTGTATAACTATGTTCCACAATAGCTGCCACTCATTCCAGGCATATAAGGCTACACTACGATGGCATATTTTACCACATAGGCAAGGATCATTAATGTTTTATGTCATTTGATTAGATGTCTTAATTATACATGTCCTTTGGGTGGTTCATATCAGAAGTAACCTATCTAAAGACTTAGGTAAAGGTGGTTTTCATTATGTGTAAAAGCTTATCCGATATTTGTGAGTCATCCTCCAGTTAAGAAGTGGAGAATCCTTTGGCATTGGAAATATGTAACCCATATTACATGACAAGGAAAGCAATGTACTTTGGTAGAAGTTCTAATTAATGGTTCTGTAAATTATTCTTAAAAAGAGTTCTCTCATTTAGTCTAATAGAAAATGTGACATTATTTTAATTGATCCAGATCGATTTGGTAAATCTTCGACGTTTTCGTTTCTTTCCACAAAAAACGATGATATAAATCATTGCATTTGCATAACAAGAGAATCCTTGGGAAGATAAACTGAGTATTATCTTAACGTCCATCCTTGCATAGCTCAAGATTATTATTATTATTATTATTATTATTATTTTTGGTTACTTGTGTAATGGCCATGACCTAATTCAATTAATGAGTTTGGAGCTCATCTTCACAAGAAAAAATAAAAACTAAAATAACTATTAAATTTATTACAATTTTTTTTTTAATTGACATAACAACCTATGTGATTATTGTTGCATCAATAACCAAATAAATAAATTTCATAACTAATTTTTTGTTTGTGTATAAAAGTGAACACATTAATTTATAATACTTATATGTAGTTAAATATGTAGTATTTCTAACATTACTTTTTTCTTTTTTCTTTTTTGGTAATTTGTTAGAATGATTCCCTTGAGGACACTGTACTACTATATACACAGCCAAATTAAATTATAGCCACCGACCACCGACCATTGTTATTTGTAACCACTAAACCCATATATATATATTTTAAGCATGAGCACCAATGGTTAGCAATGTGCATGTTTGTGTATCGAAAATGGAGACCAAGACTCAGTCACGTTGGTAAGGTGATTTTTAAATATTTGAAGCAAGTATTATTTATAACTTTCAATCAACAGATGTATTTTATAAGGTCAACTGTATCAGATTAGGGTGGATGTCTCCTCATCTGCAGGTAAATGTGCAAGCAATAAGGACAAAATACAAGCTGTAATGAGAAGCACCTAACATTAATGTTCCTTGTTGGTCCTCGAGTACCTAATGTTTTATTATTCTCTCTTTGTTTACAAATTTAGTCATTTTTAGATGTCTTCTTTTCTTTCTTTGGAAATTCACAATGATAATTTGATGGTTGCTTTTAGTTTATAGATAACATCAAAGAAATTTGGAAACAAACCAAATGGCTCACCATTTTAAGCTAGTAATAAGGTCAAAAGCCCCAAAGTTCAAACCAGATTATAACAGATTTCATGCACTTGGTTAATGTCCTAACTAGTAACCTATGCCACAATCAAAATTTTCCAAATATATCCCAATTAGGACCATAGTTTTCCACACCCCCATCTTATCATTAATCTCAGGGAATAGGTCAATAAGTACTCAATAAGTACTGCTAAAGCTTGTGAGGAATCTTAAAAGATGGACACCAGTTTAAGTAAAATTGAAGATAAAGTCATTGCAGGAAAATATAATAAGAAGGAAAAATCAACAGTAAGATCTAATTTAGAGGACCTAGGAAGATTCTGTGCTCAATGTTTCCAGCTCGGCAGATTTCACCATTAGATGTATCATGTATCACATAAATTTTAATTCAATCAGGTCGGCCTAATCTGAAGTGTATGGCCTACTTTCCTTTCTTCATAATCTCTTTCTTATATTATCTACATGATTATATTTTTAATATGAGTAATGAGTTGGTGCATGCATGTAGAAGAACTAGGATGCATGACCTGTCTATTCTTCTGCACAGTTGGTGTACAACTAGCTAGTAATATACTACAATGTCCAATCTGTCATTCAACCCCAGAGTTGTATACTAACTTTCAACAAAAGTCTGACATGTTCACTATCATGGAGAGAAATATAAGAGTGCTACGAATACAACAATTTTTACAATTTTTTCATAATATTTAAATTGATAAGCATTTTTAGTGGTTTTCATTTGGGTATATTATTAACATCACTTTTTTATCTACCTATAACAACTTGTCATGAGTTACTTATGTGTGCAAGGGAGGACGTCACACATATGCACAGAGGCTGAACTAGAATTTAAAAATGAGAGGACCAAAGTTGTTGAGTTCATAACTTTAGGTTGGCAAACTGTGAGAATGTAATCTAAAATTAGTTTCTTGAGTGTTTTCAAAATGACTTTGAAGATCAAGGCATTTGCCCGTTACAACTCATGAAGAATTGCAATTGTCAGGAATTTCAACACATCCTTGACATTTAGTCGATCAACTGAAACTTGTCTCTTATATTGATTGATTAAGAATCATGCTGAAAGAATCCTATTTTAACTCAATCAACCATCATGCATCAAGTGTTTTGTAAATTCTAAGCCAAGGTATAAAACAAGACCTAGAGCACGTTATTTGAGATTTTTGGATAGTCATGCATTGTGCACCTTGGGTTAGAGTTAACCAAGCTCTCTCAAAGCATCAACTGGAGTTCAAGTTAAAGAATTTGAAAGATCCAGCGATCCAGTTAAAGTTGCTGCATCCAATACACAATTAAGCTGTTGGAAAATAATCTTCAAAAGGGTTCTTGAAGTTTTGAGCAAGTATTTATGTTCGATAGAGTAGATATAAAAGAGTCTAGAACTCCAAATAATTTCGAACCGTGCAACTGAAACAAACGTCAAGAAATCAAGCTATTGCAATTCTATTCACCAGATGAATTAAGACTCATTCTCAGCTATGTGAGTTTGCATACAAACCCTTATTTTTTTGGCATTCTGCAACATATATCTAGCTAGGGACAAATGTTTTGTTTAATTGTGGTCTCTCCAATTTTAAAACGTCAATAACAAGTTCATTATAATATTCCCTTTATCCTTTATAGTGCCTTCAACTTGAACAACATCACTCATTAGCAAAGTCAGTAGCCTTCACAATTCACATGACTAAAAACCATTCATTCCAATCTTTTTCTCATCTCCGGCTTTTGCCAACACATCAGTATCTGTACATATCATCTTTTGTTTTTCATCACTCATCAACTTCAAAATCCTCATCATATGAGCATGGTGTTTTGCCACAAATCATTTAGTCTAGATCATCAAAACATATATCTACGATCCAACCAGATTCAAAGACCAATCTGATTAATTATACCATTATTGTCTACAATCCATGTATGGGCATGCATGCCCATGACAACAGGTATTTTTGTGTTCAATAGTTGTATTGGACCATTATATATATATATATATATATATATCAACACTTTCCAGCCCATTGACATATATATACCTATACTCCCCAGCCCATTAGATGGTCCAAATACATCTTTGACGTCCATAGACTACAATATATGTATGTGTGATTAACTTCATATTCTTTCTTCCAATTCTCAAATATTGCAAATTATGACAACCTTGTCAGAACCCCCAACCGACAATTTTTTTATAAAACACTATATATATAATGTTGGAAATTAAGATAAATACTAGATTCCTAGCTGGATTTTACCGTGATGTCGGTCTTTTGATAAATTGTGGCCTTTAGCAGCTATTTACTTCGGCCTTCAGCAAAACTTTTATCCAGCCTTCAAATCACTGCAACATCTCCCAATCAAATGTAATACTCCTTTCATATAATTTCAAAAAGTTGGATGTAAATTATGTAAAATACCACTAGAGAGATTGTTGGAGCTGATTTTTGTGGGTTTATTTTCCAAAATTTTGAGGAAAATGACTTTAAAGAGCCTTCTGAAAATGCTCTAAGGTTTGTCACTAACATTAATAGTTAATCATGGACTAAAACTAAGGCCCAACCCTCTACCTCATATTAAATATAAATATAAACATGCCTTCAGCTCCATTAATTGAATTTTAGTCCAACTTTGTTTCCAAACAAACTAAAAACCCAAATTAGTAGAATCCTTGCTTAAAAAGAAAGAAAAAACGTAAGTGTAGAAGCCCAATTAAATAGAGAAATCCAACAATTTCTTCTTTAGATCACTTATTTTTTATGATCACACTGTCATTTATCTACAATCTATATATACTATAAAGTCAAAACCTCTGACTTTTGTTTGACTTCTTTAGAGCTTGCCACATAAGCTTTGCACTCTCTACAATTTTACACATCAGCAATATTTAAAAAATAAAATAAAAAACACTCTCCTTCTCCCTAAAAACAAAACCCCATAAAAAAATAAGTAAAAAACTCTCTCTCAAATGCAAACTCAGCCCAAGTCCCCCAAAAACAGAACAACCGATCAAAAACTCTCTTTCAAACACACTCCCATCTCCTCTTCTTCTTCAACTATCTCATTCAATGCAAATCCCTCTCCTTTTCTCAGCCTCTCCATCTGATCAACATCGAAACTCCCCTTTTGTTTTGTGTGCTCCTCCATCTTTTATTTCTTTGTTTCTTCTCTACCTCAGGTTTGTTTCTCTCTCTATGATCGCTTCTCTCTATCTTCTTCTTCTTCTTCTTCTTCTTCTTCTTCTTCTCCTCTCTATCTTGCGAAAACCAGACCCCTTTGTTTCTTTTGTGTGTACTATGTTTCTTTTGTTTTTAACTTTGTTTGGTATGCTTTTTTGTTAAGTATGATGTGTGTGTACAGCTATTTGACATGCCCAATTAGGGATGGCGATTTTGTCTCGCCTCACTTCACCTCATGTGGGTTTTCCCTGCCCCGTAAAGATGGTGGGGCGGAGATGGAGCAAGAATTTAGCCCTGCACCATAGGGCAATGTGAGGATGGGTTTAGACTTTTTAGAGCCACCCCACTTCACCCCGCCCCGCGTTGATAAGGGTAAAATTGTGATTTTTTCATATCCTAAAACCCTACTATTTAAACAAACATATCATCAGTTTATTTTATTCTACCCAACGTGGCTCTCTACCTCTTTTTTCTCTCTAGCAATATTGGAAATAGGGTACCAATTTTAACATTTTCTTTCGTCTTTATTGGAAGCAAGTTTATATACTATTGAATCATTGTTTTTGTATTATGAGATTTTTCATTTTTATTGTGATATTGTTTTGTTAAACACTTGGATAATATTAATCAATTTTTGCTAAAAATTAGTTTAATTTGATAGGATAAATTTATTTGTAATTTCAAGTATATTTTTATTAATGAAACATGTTTTATTTAAAAAAAAAAATTGTAATAGTTGTAGGAAAATTAACAAGAAATAGAGTATTACAAGGTGAGGCTGGGCTTCACAGGGCCCCAAGGGATAGGGATGGAGTAAGGTAAGACAAAACCATACGGAGCTGGAGCGAAGACCCCCTCCTTTGGCCGCCCTGTCCCATTGCCATCCCTATACCCAATTGATTTGATGGCACTGTTGAGCTTTAATTCAAATTTTGTTGATTACCATTGACAATCTACCAAACATGGAAACAAGTGCTTTTGTTTTTATTATTATTATTGTACTAACAAAAACACATGGAGGAGTTTAGAAGAAGGAAAAAATAAATAAATAAAAAACCTAAAAGGTAGAGAGAATAAGTCAATGAGAATAAAATAAGGGAAAAAAAAGTTAGTAGGATATTTATTTAGAGTAAAAAAAATATAAATAATGCTAAAGATATAACAAATTTCACTACTTAACATCTAGACATTAATGTCATCGGTCATAATTTTTTTTACTTTATATTTGTTTATTATTTATTATGTTATTTCTATTTACCAATTACAATTATTATTACATCAATTTACAAAATATTTTTTCCTCAAAAAAAAAAATTATGAAATGTTATACTATAAAATTTGAAGTATCTTTAGCATTTTGCAAAACATTTAGTTTAGTGTGTGTATATATATATATATATAACAATAATTTCAAAATGTTACACGAGTATTGATCGGTACTAAAATATATCGTTTCCTTAGCCACACAAAAAATTGTCTCAGGTACAAAATAGACTTCCAATGTACTACATGTGTCTCACAAATTAAATATCTTACTTTGCATTAGTCTAAGTCAACGTTGTTCCTCTTGGTATAGTTTTTTTTTTTTTTTTTTTTTTCATATGCATTTAGGCATACTGGGCCACTAACATAATTGGTATTTTTAGTACGTTATAAGTTTCATCATAAAAACCCAAATTGCAACATTAGAATAGTATTATTATTTTCTCAATAAAGGAACAATAGCCTTCCTACAATGGAGAAAATTATATGTGTGGGGATAAAAGCCCAAGATCGTATATTGGGACTTGAGCCCTATTTGAGGATATGAGTACGTCCGAGGAGGAGTAGACTATTGGGAAAGACCCCAGAGTGAAGAATCACGTAAGGAAAGGATAAGGGAATATAGTCCGAAGAGTGTACCCTTCTCGGATACGATGAATATCAGTCAAGCAAGTACTTGGGCGATTCAAGTGACCTTTCTGGAAGTTCCAACGACAATGATGAACTTCAGGCACGTACAAAAATGATAAGAATACAGAAATATCTATATGAAAAGTTGCTCCCACCGCATTAAATGCACTACAGCCACTTTTCTGGCCGCATTTATGTGGAAAAGACCCTTGAACAGTGCAGTCTCAACCACTACCATTCACAGAGAACCAAAGAAGATGACTGATGGGACATATACTCAAGTGAAGGCTTAAATGATTCACAAGTGTATGATCAAGATGAGCTAAGAGGAAACTATATAATGTAAAAGACCTCCCATAAGAGAGGGGTCGGAAAAAAGAGAAAAGAGAAAGAAAAGAAGGAATTACTGTAGCACTAAGAGTTGTACTATCTTTTAGAACTGCTGTAATAATTCATAATCAATTTCCTCGGACAACCTTTTTCATGAAGCTTTACGCGTAGTTCACACTTGTTCATCGTTGAAATACTTACTAGCCGTTATTATGAATCACTAACACCTAGCTCTTTGACCCATTCTCTACAAATTTATTGTACTGTGCCCACTAAACCATCGTCCATATCCTTCCTGGGCTTGGGCCAAAAATCTGTGACCCTACAATATGAATGTTGTGAAATGATAGAAATATATAAAACAAAGTAAAAGAAATAAGAAATATATATTGATAAACTCTTATATTCAAGTGGTCATCCACAATTCTTTTGATCTCTCTTCAATGTTTACAATAATAGTAAAGTAATCCCACATATATATAAAACCTTAGAATGCTTGTAAAGTTTATGAGATAAGGTTGTAATAATGAGTATACTTATGGATATACATCTCCCCTATAGACATTTATGGATATACATCTCTCCCACATAACCTTTTCATTGCCCAAAGTTTACACATTCCAATCAAACTTTATACTAACACTCCCCCTTGGATGACCACTTTCTAAGAATATGCCTTGTTAAAACCTTACCAAAGAAAAACCCTGTGGGAAAAAAAATTTGACTAAGGAAAAAGAGTACAATATTCTTATATAACTTCTAGCGCCTTAGGATTGCCTCATTAAAACCTTGCAAAGGAAAACCCAGTGGGAAAAAATCTTAGCGAAGGAAAGAGAGTACAATCAGCACACATCCTTTAGAAAATTTACTTCCCCTCATGATTACATAGAATTTCCATTGTTCATAGTAAAAATATCCTTAAGTCGATACATGTCAATGTTGTGCTCCATCTTCTTAAAAGTCACAGTTGGTAATGGCTTAATGGCTCATGTGTATAAAAGAATTTTGGTGCAACATGCTTGTTTCTATCACCCTTGATATATCCTCTTCTAATTGAGTGATACAAGTGGCATTATCTTCGTATAATATTGTTGGACTATTTATGATTGATGATAATCCACAATTCTTACGAATATGTTGAATTACCAATCTCAACCAACACATTCACAACTCACTTCATGAATTGCAATAATCTTTGCATGATTGAAGAAGTAGTAGAAATTGTTTGCTTAACAAATCTCTATGAAATAACAGTATTTCTATAAGTAAATAAATATCCTGTTTGTGATTGACCTTTGTGTGGATCAGAAAGGTAACCTGCATCAGCATATCCAACTAACTGTGGCTTTGATCCATTTTGATAAAATAATTCCAAATTAGTAGTCCCATTAAGATAACGTAATATATGCTTAATTCCATTCCAATGTCTTCGAGTTGGTGCGGAACTATACCTTGCTAGTAAGTTAACTGCAAATACTATATCAGGTCATGTGTAATTTGCAAGGTACATCAAAGAACCAATTGCACTAAGATATGGTATTTCAGGACCAAGAGTTTCTTCATCATTTTCTTGTGGTCAAAACAGATCTTTCTTGACATCAAGTGACCGACCCGCCATTGGAGTGCTCAAAGGATGAGCTTTATCCATGTAAAATTTCTTCAGGACTTTTTCTATGTTCGTTGATTAATGAACAAGAATTTCATTTGGAAGATGTTCAATTTGCAAGCCAATACAAAATTTTGTCTTACCAAGATCTTTCATCTTAAATTCATTCTTTAAACAATTTGTTGTTTTTGTTAACTCTTCTCGAGTCCCTACAAGATTTAAATCATCAACATATACTACAACAATAGCAAATCCGAATTCTAATTTTTTGATAAAAACACATGGACAAATTGGATTACTCTTAAATCCTTCTTTCAAAAGATATTTCACTAAGGCGATTATACCACATGCATCCGGATTGCTTTAACCCATATAAAGATCTTTGTAGCTTGATAGAATACATACTTCGGGATGTAAGATTATATGTTTTAGGCATTTTATATCTTTCAGGGATTTTCATGTAGATATCATTATCCAATGATCCATACAGATATGTTGTAACAACATCCATTAATCGCATATTCAAATTTTCTTTTACTACCAAGCTAATCAAAAAGTTGAATGTAATTGCGTCCATTACAGAAGCATATGTTTTTTTATAATCAATACCAAGTCTCTGCGTGTTACAAGTCGCGCTTTGTACCTTATAATTTCATTTTTCTCATTTCACTTATGTACAAATAACCATTTGTACCCAACAGGCATTACACCTTTAGGTGTTCAAACTAAAAACTTCATGTTTACTTAATAAATTTAATTCTGCTTGAATCGCCTCTTTCCACATTGGCCAATAATTTCTACATTGACATTCATCAACGGTTTGTGGTTCATATTCATCATCATTACTTCTAGTAATATTAAGAGCAACTTTATATGAAAATATGTTGTTGACAATAATTTTATTTCTATCCCATATTTCTCCTGTATGTAAATAATGTATCGAGATCTCGTTATTTTCAGATACCTAATCCTCTTCAGGGGATAACTCTTCAAGAGGTTTATTTTTAGGAGATTTTTGTTCTTAAGTTTTGGATAGATCAATTATTTCTATAACCTGTTTCCTAAGTGTAACCTCTTTATGGCTTGCAACTTGTTTTTTTTTTTTTTTGGGTACTTTTCTCTTCCGGCTAATTTTATCTTTAACATCGATAGGTCTTCCACGCTTCAAGTGTGGCTTTGATTCATTTGTTGCTATATTAACTGATTGTCCTACAGGGACTTCAATCTGTGTTGGAGTATTAGCAGCTGGAATGTGAGATTTCACTATTTTCTTATTGTCAGTGAATACATCCAATAATTGATTTGCAATTCCTTGCAAATGAATAATCCTTTGAATTTTTAGTTCACATTGATTGTACGAGGATCAAGATGAGATAACATCAAAACATTCCAAGTAATCTCACGTCATGCTTTAGGCAACGAATTTTCTCTCCATAATGGTGGGAAGATTGTTTCATTAAAATGACAATCCTCAAAATGTGCCTTAAAAACATCACCAGTTAGAGGTTTAAGATATCTAATGATAGATGGGGAATCAAAACCCATATAAATTCCAATTCTACATTGTGGACCCATCTTAGCGCGTTGTGGGGGTGTAATAGGTACATATAAAGCACAACCAAATGTGCGCAAGTGAAAAATATTTGGTTGTTAGCCAAGTACAAGTTGCAATGGTGAGAATTTATGATAAGCAGTTGGCCTAATGTGAACTAATGATGCAGCATGTAAAATAGCATGGCCCCAAGCAGAAACTGATAATTTTGATTTCATAAGCAAAGGTCGAGCAATAATTTGAAGTCTCTTGATAAGTGATTTAGCTAAACCATTTTGAGTATGTGTATGGGCAACAGGATGTTCAACATCAATTCTAATTGACATGCAATAGTCATCAAAAGCTTGAGAAATGAAATACCAGCATTATCTAAACGAATTTTCTTAATTGGATAATCAAGAAACTGTGCTCGCAACCTAATTATTTGAGTAAGAAGTCTAGCAAATGCAACATTCTAATAGAAAGTAAATATACATGTGACCATTTGGTTGATACATCAATTAAAATCATAAAATACTTAAATGGACCATGAGGTGGGTGTATTGGTCCACATATATCACCCTGAATTCTTTCTAACAAAGATGGACATTCAACAATAATCTTTGAATGTGATGGTTTGATAATTAATTTACTTTGAGAACATTCACTACATGAATAATCACTAGATAAAAGAATCTTCTGGTTCTTTAAAGGATGTCTGTGAGAGTTTTCAATAATTCAACGCATCATTATTGATCATAGATGTCCAAGACAATCATGCCAAAACATAAAAACCTTTGGGTCTGAACACTTCTGGTGTATTGCAATATGTGTTTCAATTGTTCTCATTGTAGTATAATATAACCCAGAAGATAAAATATGTAGTTTTTCTAATATAAGCTTCTGGCTCGATACTATTGAAGTAATATAAAGAAATTCTTCAGTGCCTTCGTTATTTGTTTCAATATGATAACCATTATAACGTATATCCATAAGTCTGAGTAAATTTCTGCTTGATTTAGAAGAATATAAAGCATCATCAATACAAAATTTTGTGCCCTTTGGCAACATGATAATTGCTCTTCCAAAGCCTTTAATTAATTTCGATAAACCTGATATGGTATTGACATTGGCTTTGCATAATTTTAAATTTTGAAAATATTTTTTATCTTTAAGGATCGTATGAGTTGTTACATTATCTGCTAGACAAAAATCTTCACTAGTCATCTTGGAATTAATTTCACCAGTAAGACCCATGCATCTTCATATATGCAAAACATAAATTAAACTTTATTATTTTAAACGTAAATAAAACATAGCAAAGTAAAAATACTTATTACAATGCAATAATATAATAATAGAAAACAATTAACTGGTATGGAGATTTCCATCACTAATTAAATTATCAAATTTCCATCAATGACATATCAAGATGAGTTATATCCACTCCATTTGAAAAAATCAAGATAATTCATAGGATCTTCAAGATCATTATGTTTAGCAAAGTTCGTTTCAATTCCCTTTTCCTTCTCTTTTATGGAGGCTTGGTACAAATCAACCAAATGTTTAATAGTACGACAGGTACGTGACCAATGACCTTCCATACCACACCTATAACACTTAAATTCATGGCCCTTTGATGGTTTTTAGCAACAATTCATTATTTTGTTAAGCCATTAGAAGATAAAATATTAGTTCATAACACTTTATAAACATATGCATTCAATATTGCTACTGAAGGAGTACATTCGAAACATGATATATGTGTCTTCTATTATATAATTTTAATTGTGGACTGATTCTAAAGTGCCAGATTAATTCACTTGCATCTTTAGTTTACTGCAATTTTAGTCATACTGAGTTTTTAGGATGATCAAGTTCTTCTGGAACTTATAATTCTCCTAAAGGGTCTTTTATAGTAAAGTACTCAGTTTTTATGTATATAATAACAAATAAAAATTATTGCTTTTGAACAATCCTTCTAGGATACTCTATTGCCATCCATAATAATATCTTCAGGATTTATTACATCAACATAGATCTCATCAAGATTCATTGCTTCTAGATGAAATCTTAGTATCAAGGATCCATGATAAGGAATTATTGCCTAAGATGTCAATGGCAACAAATTTAAGTTTAGTAAGGTTTGACTTCTATATAAAAAATAAAATTACAAAAGAATTAAATAACTAATTTTTTTAATACACAATTTTAATGAAACAATACTGCACATATTCAAAATTTTATTGTAATGAAACATATTTATAGTTTATCAAAACACATTACATATAACTATAGGTATGATTAAGTTGTTTTATCACTAACCATTTTTAACAATATATTTTTAATCAATTAAACATGAATCTCATAACAATATATAACAATAGGATAACATGAATCTCATTAAAAAAAAATATAATCAATTAAAAATCGCCAAAAATATAAGCATAAAATGTAATGACAAATAAATAGGATAATTACTAATTCCTTAGAAAGAAAACTTACTGTTAAGATATATGTCATTCACTTGTTAGGAACATATGTTACTATTTTATGTAATTAGCTAATCCTTTGACAAAACGCACTTTACCTATATTTGGATAAATCTAAGATGTGTTTAATACTTCAAAAACAAGAGTTTAAGTCTAGTATTGAAACCATGCAAATTTATCCAAGAAACAAATGAAGAAGTGTTGATTCATTAAAACTCGACAGCTGCTCGACAGATAGCTATCGAGGTATCTATTGAGGTTTAATGAGGCTCGACAGATACTATCTATCAAGGTATCTATCGAGGTTACGGGAATTCAGATTTTCAGATCTGATTTTCGGTACATGCTTTTGTATTTATGTAGGGTTTCTTTTCTCACAACGCTAAACCTATATAAGGCTTATTTTAGAGGCCGTCACATATGAGAAGACAAGGAGAATATATGCAAAAGATGACCGATGTCTTATTCTCTCTGAAAGAAGCTACTACGTCTTTGCGCCTTAGGGTTTTGTAACAAGTGCTTCTTAATCTTCATTGTTGATAAAGTGAAAAACTTTGCAGCCAACGTTCTTCTTCTTCAAGTTGGTGAGTGAGTCATGTACTAAGATTCGTGCAAAGGAATTAGTCACGTACTGGGATCTGTGCATTAAAAAAGGGTGGCGTTCATATATTGAAGAGTTCAGAGGTTCTAAAGCGGTAGAAGGTTTCTACTGTAAATTCATCTACAGGGATTGTAGAGTCTAGAGACAAAAATTTTGTACTAGATCTGAAACTTCTTTTTACTATAGTGAATTGCTTTTCGGGAAGGTTTCACCTAGGTTTTTTTACTGTGAAACTAGTTTGTTTCATTGGTTTTCCTAGATCATCATATATTGTCTTATTTATTTTTCCGCTGCATGATTTTGACATGATATTGATATTTGTTTGATTTAACAAGTTTTATTCATAATAAATCTAATTAACAATTTGGGTTTAAACCTTGTTAATTCTATCAACTGGGGTCTAAATTTCCTAACAAGTGGTATCAGAGCAGGTACACTCTAATTAGATTTTAATCTTTGCTGTGTGATCCATTAACCCCTGTTGTCATGGAAACTCTTGATTATTTTGATTTGCATGATCTTGTGTTGAATGATGATGATGATATTCAAGATGCCTATTGCAAGCTTTATAATTTTTGTATGAAATCTCTTGAATGTTCTACAAAATTAAAAGCTAAATTTAAAAATGTCAAACTCGAAAAAGATGATTTGATTGCAAAATTGAATGAAGCCAATAATTTGAATGAAAATTTTAAAAATCAAATTTCACCTCGGGTGGACAAAATTAAGAGTTTGAAAGAGCAACTAGTTGAATTTAAAACTAAAGTTGAAAATTTAAGTAGTGCCAAACTTGTTGTTGAGCCTAACTCAAAAGAAAAAAAATTTTATATTCCTCCATTTAAAAGGAATAAGGAAGAGTTGAGGGCTAATATTGTTAGGATAGACAAAGGTAAAAATTCTGATATTAACGTTGAAGTTTCTAAACCTATGTCTAAAATTCCTCATAGGTTAAATGAAAAATCTGAATTTGTCCTCATTTGTCATATTGTTGGTCATATTAGGCCAAATTGTCCTAAGTTGAGGTCTCTGTCAACCTCCAAGGTTAGACCCCCTTCTGGGAAGCATAGTAGTTCGAAAACTACTCATGTTTGTCACCATTGTGGTGCTTTCAGCCACACTCGGCCTAATTGTTTCAAGTTGTTTCCTCATAAGCGAGTGTTCAATAGGTCACATCCTTTGTTTAAAGGCTCTGCACCTATTTTTGGTGATTTATTAAAAACTTTGAGCTTTTTAACTCAATTTTAGGAGAATTCTAATTCTTCTATGTCCTTTAGTAGACATACTAGGACACGTGTCTTTTCATCTTCACGACCAAAGACTCGTGCTGTGTGGGTGAGAAAGGAGCCTAAGATTTGATTGTCTTTTTTGTTTGTCCTCTACTTTAATTCTTTCCATCTAAAGTAGGATTCTTTTTGCTTGATTCCTTATTTGTTTTTGGAATCATGCTTTCATGCATCTGCATCTTTCTATCATGCTTTCATGCATATGCATCTTTCTTTCTACTTTCATGTTGTTTGTCTATTTTTGTTTGGCTGTTTAGTTTTTATTTTGTTTTGCTTTTATTTTGTTTTGTTTTCAAAATAAAAATAAAAAGGAAAAATCAGAAAAATACAAAAACAGTTTGTGTTTTGTGTACATTGGTACTTGTGTACCTTGGATGACCATTGAAACAAAGTTTTCTAAACTTTGTATCTTTTGTAACTTAGATGAGCGTCTCTATGCACAACTAAGTAAGTGAGTTTTATGACTCTTGTTTGTGGTAAGTAAGATTAAGTTATCTCTTATACTTAACACTCGTATCACTCTTTTTGATGAGAATGACTAGAAAATCCTAAGAGAAAGGCATAAATAATCATCTCACCACTGTTGCCGGCCAATCATGAAATGATATCTGTATGCTTCGGCATAGCAAAAATACAATGTCAATGACATTTGTGTGCTTCGGCATAGCTAAATTGGAATGTCAAAAGCTTAACATCATTGGATATTTCTTTTCTATCTCTTATATGTCCATGCATGATTTGCTTAAAAGAAAAATATGCAAAGAAAAATAAAAAGCAAAAAGATCAAAATGCTTTTAAATATGATTGCAAGCGTGTATTCTAAGAGATGTGGGAGTTATAGGATGTACCTCAAAGGTGATAGTCCCCATTAAATAGTTACGATTGTGTGTGAGTTAAAGTGATTTTCTCATATCTCAAATCATCATAACATGTATACACTTATGCAATCTTGCGATATTTTTCACACACAACATGCAATATTCTTTGTTACTCTTGATACATTGTAGGTTCAATGTGATTTGGCCATCACAAGGTTTTACATGTGTTAATGTATGCTCACTAAACTGTCTTAATTTATTTTTGAAATATAAAATTGGTTAGACTTGTTTAGTGTGTGTGTGTGTGTGTGTGTGTGTTTTTGGAATCCCTGTGCCTAAAATTGTTGTTAAGAGATGATTTTGAGTGTCTAAAATGTTGATTGGATCATTGGTTGAGTTGCATACTTGATTACATTCATATTTGTGTTTTTCCCTTATTGAAAAACTGTTTTTAAGTAATCTCGACAACTTCTCGACACCTCCTCGACACCTAGCTATCTATCGAGCTTTTCAATTTCTTCTTATCGCAATCTCGATAGCTTCTCGACAGTTAGGTGGATCGATCAAGAAATCTTCTGTCCCTTCGATAGCTTCTCGATAGCTATTCAATCCATTGAGGTTGGCTTGATAGCATCTCGACACCTCTCGATCGATTGGATCCTCTTGCATACATTGTTTTTCACATGTTTTGCATCTTTCTTTTTTCTTGTCATCTATAGCATCTTGTTACATTACATTCATGCATTTTTATGGATTCTTTGTACCCCATTGATCATCTTTGATCATTTTTATGTTTCTCTGGTGAAGCTTTCCAACTTCTTGTACTCTTTGTCAATCATGACAAAAGGGGGGAGAAATTGTGGAGAATATGTGATTTTTTTTTGAAGATTCTACATGTTACGGGGAGAAATACATGCCCTTGTTAGGAAGAGATGTGTTTCATCTTGTTAGGGGAAGTACCTCCTTCCTCGTGTACACCGGTCTTGTGACCATGTTTACATACATTGTACTTATTTTCTTTATATGTTGATGTATGTTTTTTTCACCTACTTTTACATGTGTTGTTTCTTTTCTATCTTTATACACATATTTCTTATTACTTGTATGCAATTTATTACTTCTATTTCACACTAAGATGCCTTGATGAATTTTGTTTAAAGTGTTTCAGAAATACAGGTCGTCAAAGTCTACTTGCCACGAACTCTCTTCTTGCAAAGTTCTTCAAGAGTTTGTTTTAGAATAGATTTTATTGTATTCAACAAGTAAATATAAGTTGAGTGATTTATGACTTCTCTCATATGTTTATTTGTTTGTTGTAGTTTTGTCACGGATTGCCAAAAGAGGAGATTGTTAGGACATATGTCATTCACTTGTTAGGAACATATGTCACTATTTTATGTAATTGGTTAATTCTTTGACAAAACGCACTTTACTTGTATTTGGGTAGATCTAGGATGTGTTTAATACTTCAAAAAACAAGAGTTCGAGTCTAGTATTGAAGTCATGCAAGTCTGTCCAAGAAACAAGTGAAGAAGTGCTGATTCATTAAAGCTTGACAGCTGCTCGACAGATAGCTATCGAGGTATCTATCGAGGTTTAATGAGGCTTGACAGATATTATCTATCGAAGTATCTATCAAGGTCACGGGAATTCAGATTTTCAAATCTGATTTTCAGTACATACTTTTGTATTTATGTAGGGTTTCTTTTCTCACAACTCTAAATCTATATAAGGCTTATTTTAGAAGCCGTCACATATGAGAAGACAAGAAAAACATATGCAAAAGGTGACCAATGCCTTATTCTCTCTAAAAGAAGCTATTGCGTCTTTGCGCCTTAGGGTTTAGTAACTAAGTGCTTCTTAATTTTCATTGTTGATGAAGTGAAAAACTTTGCAGCCAACATTCTTCTTCCTCAAGTTGGTGAGTGAGTCACGTACTGGGATTCGTGCAAAGAAGTTAATCACGTACTGGGATCCATGCATCAAAATAGGGTGGTGTTCATATAATGAAGAGTTCAGAGATCTGGAGCGGTAGAAGGTTTTTGTTATAAGTTCATCTACGAGGATTGTAGAGTCTAGAGACAAAAGTTTTGTACTAGATCTGAAACTTCTCTTTACTATAGTGGATTGCTTTTTGGGAAGGTTTCCCCCCAAATTTTTTTACTGTGAAGCTAGTTTGTTTCATTGATTTTCCTGGGTCATCATATCTTGTCTTATTTATTTTTCCGCTGCATGATTTTGACATGATATTAATGTTTGTTTGATTTAACAAGTTTTATTCATAATAAATCTAATTAACAACTTGAGTTTAAAACTTGTTAATTCTATCAACCGGGGTCTAAATTTCTGAACACTTACATTGAGTTAAGAGAATTATACAAATAATCTTTGATGTTTGAAGAACAATGGGATTACAACTTCCTTTCGAAATTGGGTAGAGACTCATGCTGATAACGTGTTGTGAAATGACAGAAATATATCAAACAAAGTAAAAGAAACAAGAAATATATATTGATAAACTCTTATATTCAAGTGGTCATCCACAATTCTTTTGATCTCTCTTCGATGTGTACAATAACAATAAAGTAATCCCACATATATAGGACCTTAGAATGCTTGTAAAGTTTATGGGATAAGGTTATAATAATAAGTACACTTATAGATATACATCTCCCCCACATAACCTTTTCATTGCTCAAAGTTTACGCATTCCAATCAAACTTTATTTCTAACAATGACTTATATGTTTATGAATTATATGTTTCATATTAATATGCGTTTACAAAGACAAATCAAATAATGGAGAAAATTATGAATTTTACTAAGTGAGAGAGAGAGTGAAAAAATTCATTGAAAAATATTAAAGCTATTTTTAAAAAATCTCTTATCTAGTTTTCTCGTGCTTTGCACAGGTTAGCGACTAGTAATCTTATATATATATATATATATATATAGTTAAAACTTAGAGAAAATTCAATTAGATTCTACAATTGAAGTGCAATTTTGCGCCATGTGTTCTAAATTATTTATTTTTAGAGATAGTTTTATTTCTTAATTTTAGAGTCAAATGTGAGATCACATCATAAATGTCCATCCAGATGAGTTATTGCATACAAAAACCAAAGAGTCTAGAATTGATTAGCATTAAAAATTTTAAAATTGACAATTTATATTTTCTACCAAACAATAGTCTTACAAGAGTTTTTAAAGAGTTTTAAAAAAATAAGAATAACTATCAGTAATATTTAAATTATGGAAAAATCTCTCATGTGCCAAGCGCATGAAACTTGCCTCTCACATTCAGGTGAGCCCTACATGGGTTAAATTTAGAGAAAATTCAATTAGATTTTACAATTGAAATGCAATTTTGCGCCATGTCCTAAATTATTTATTTTTAAAGATATTTTTATTTCCTAATTTTAGAGTCAAATGTGGGATGACATTATAAATATTCATCTAAATGAGTTATTGTGTAAAAAAAATCAAAGAGTTTAGAATAATAAAAAATTTTAAATGGACAATTTACATTTTCTACCTGTCATTAGTCTTACAAGACTTTTTAAAGACTTAAAAAAAATTGACTATCAATAATATTTAAATTATGGAAAAATCTCTCGTGCGTAAGGCGCATGAGGCCAGCCTCTCACAAGCAGGTGGGCCCTACAAGTTTACAATTGAAGTGCAATTTTGTGCCATGTGTCCTAAATTATTTATTTGTAGAGATAGTTTTATTTGTTAATATTAGAGTCAAATGTTGGATCACATCATAAATATCCATCCACGTAAGTTATTGTATAACAAAACCAAAGAGTGTAGAATTAATTAGCATTAAAATTTTTTAAAAAAGACGATTTACGTTTTCTACCTAACAATTGTCTTACAAGACTTTTTAAGGAGTTAAAAATAAATAAAAATGACTATCAATAATATTTAAATTATGAAAAAATCTTTCATGCGCTAGGCGCATAAGACCTGCCTCTCATAAACAAGTGGACCCCACATGGGTAAAACTTAGAAAAAATCTAATTAGATTCTACAATTGAAATGCAATTTTGCGCGATGTGTCCTAAATTATTTATTTTTAAAGATATTTTTATTTTTTAATTTTAGAGTCAAATGTAGGATCACATCATAAATATCCATGTAATTGAGTTATTGCATACAAAAATCAAAGAATCTAGAATTAATTAGCATTAAAAATTTTTAAAATGGACAATTTACATTTTCTACCTAACAATAGTCTTACAAGACTTTTTAAAGAGTTAAAAAAAATGGCTCTCTATAAGATTTAAATTATGGAAAAATCTCTCATGCGCCAGAGCATGAGGCCAGTCTCTCGCAAGTAGGTGGGCCCTACACGTCTACAATTGAAGTGCAATTTTGCGCAATGTGTCCTAAATTATTTATTTTTAGATATAATTTTATTTCTTAATTTTAGAGTCAAATGTGAGATCACATCATAAATATCCATCAATGTGAGTTATTGCATACAAAAATCAAAGAGTCTATAATTATTTAGCTTTAAAAAATTTTAAAATGAACAATTTACATTTTCTACCCAACAATAGTCTTACAAGACTTTTTAAAGAGTAAAAAAAAAAATATATATGAATAACTATCAATAATATTTAATTTGTGGAAAATTCTCTCATGCGCCTAGCACATTAGATACTGTAAGGTTCATTTTTGTAGCCAAAGCCCAGGAGGTTTGGATTATGAACCCAATGAATCCAGAACAATGAATTTGTAGAGAGTGGGTAAAAGAGCTGAGCTGGTTCTGAATTAAATAGTGATGAACTAGGGTATTTAAGGATAAGTTAACATGAAATCATGCTTGAAAAGATGAATCAATGAACGTCCAAAGAGATGTTTTATTGAATGAAACTTGATTACAACTCTTAGAGCTACAGTAAAGTTATTTTTTCCTTCCTTTCTTCTTTTGTCCCACCCCCCATTATTAGAGGCCTCTTCCCTTTATATAGCACCCTCTCCCCTCATCTTCATCGTCCACTTGTTCTTCATCTAAGCATCCACTTGAGTGCATGTCTCATCAGGTATCTTCTTTAACCCTCAGGGAGTGGTGGTAGCAGAAATTATACTGTTCAGGGGTCTTCTCCACATTAATGCGGCTAGAAAAGCAACTACAGATCATTTAATGGGGTGGTTGAAGTTTGTCTTCTAGATATTTCTCTGTTCCTATCATCTCCATGCGTACCTGAAGTCCATCCTTATCATGAGAATTGTTAGAAAGATCACTTGAACCTCCCAGGTATCTGCTTGACCAAAGCTCTTTATATCCGAGGAGAATGACCTCTTCGGACCATTGATACTTTCTTCGGAATACACCCCTCGTTCGTCTTCAGGTGTGTTTCTTCTATATGGACTCCTTCTCAAGCATTTTCCTCTCTTGGACACACAGTAGTCTTCAAATAGGGCCCTAGGCCCAATACATAAAGTTGGGCTTTCACCCCCCACAATAGCCCCTCAAAATTTTAGTTTTTCCCTCGCATCCTAGGAGAAAAAATAGGATTTTGACCTGTCACGAAATAAAAATTCAAAACACATAAATATCTGGACTTACATGTGTGCAGGTATAGATGCAAGCGCTTCATCATTGCTATTGCCGTTTTGGTATTTCCAAAGCGCTATTAATTGCTCCAGGCGGCATTTTATTCATTGTATCTAACGGTGGACTATTGATCCAACGGATGTGATTCTTCCTAAAAATTTGGGCGGGATGACTCCTGCCTCTTCGCTTGTCCCCATATAAAGCCTCAGGACAGGTTATTTCTTCTTCACTTTGCAAATCCTCAGAATGCCCAGTGAACTCAAGCACTCGAATCCTTCAAGTTCTTCCGATTACCGATCTTAGCCCCTCTTAGAGTCTGTAAGAATCTTTCTGCGAGTTCGAGGATCATTCTCCAATTTGGTTTGCGTAAGTTTCGACCTCTAAACTTCTCATCACCTTCTTCAGCCAACCTTCTCGGTCTTCGAATAATCACTCCCTAGTCACTTCACTTAGTAGTTTCATCTTTTTGTTTAGTTGCGATGGGTAGATTCCAGTAAATGGTGGATAGCCCCGCCCAGTTGGAGGAATTTAGGGCGACATATCGCATACCTCCAAAAGTGGGTTTGAGGTACTGCCCTCCAGAAAGAATACTAACAGATCGAAAAACGAGCGAAGTTATAATCCCCAACATCACTTTTCTAGAAGGGGGGATGACTATCCCCATGGGCCCCATCACCCGTAACTACCTCCGAAATCATAGGCTTAGCCCAAAATAGTGTGCGCCTAATGTCTTTAGGATCTTAAGAGCAGTTGATGATCTGAACCGCCACCTAGGATTGGGACTCACCTGGCTCGACGTGGTACACATGTACGAATGTCATAGCCAGCAAGGGGCAGGATATTATCTTAAATCCCGGTCCGACGTTGTTAGGCTCCTCTCCTGCCTTCCCAAATCTAACAAAGGGATGAAATACGACTATGTGATTGTCTCGGGCGCATGGCATGACGGTCTTCATTGCCCAACCAAGCCAAGAGAGCTAGGTGGGACATGTTAGATTTAGATTCACTAACAGTGGTTCAGTATCTCCGCCTTTTAACAATTTTTTCTTCTTTTGGTATCATTATTTTCAAGTTTCTGACTAACTTCTGCTGTAATTTTTAACAGATAAAGACCACGTTTCTCCTCGGCTCAGCCTCACAAATGTTGCCGCGCTTAATTACCTACTAAGATCAGAAATCTTCGCAAGTGAAGACGGGCAGCTCCGGTTGGTTCCTCTTATTCTTGGTTATACATCAAACCTGAAGGATTTTCAGCCAGCCGGCAACGCAATAAGACAGGGAGATTATCGCCTCAAACGCATAGACGTAGCTCGGAAAGGCTTTTTGGCTCCATTTGATCTTGAGCCCGTGCCACATCCAAATCCACAGGGTATACCATTGCTCCTCCAACCAATTCAACAGGTTCCCCTCGGGCCAGTAGCAGCAGGTGAAGGAGTTGCTTCTTCAACCTCTTCACTTAAGGAGCAGATAGACAATTTTAAGTTCGAAGGAGAGGCTTCGGGAGAGGTTGAAGTGGTACCAGTCGCTAACGCCGAGGAGGAAACTGACAGGCAATCTGTTGTCCACTCTCCTATTCTAATAACTGCTCTTCCCGAGGACTCTTCGGAAGAAGAAGATATGGCAGATTTAAGGAGCTTAATGAAGAACAGGGGTAAGAAATCCAAGCCTAAGGGGACTAATACGTCCCAACCAGCTGGGAGCCTTCCTCCACCACCCCCTCAAGCTCTTGATCTCGACTTGAAGCCATTGCCAAATCTGAAAAAGAAGAGGCCCTTCGTGGCCACGGAGGAAGGGGATGTGGTTCTCCCAAAAGGGACCAAGCAGCAAAAGGTGGTGAAAGACCACCGGAGCAAGAGGACCTCATCTATTGAGAGCCGAGAAGACCCTCTTGTCGGTGAAGTGCGCCGAGGGCCGCGCATATGGTGCCCTAAATTGGAATTGGACGGTGCTCCTATTCCTTGGGACACTTCCCTCAGAAACTACAATGGGGGGAAAGCAGGTGTTGTTGCTGAGGCATTGGAGCAACCACTGCTCCTCCCCCGAGACATGGATTCTTACAGGCGCTTCAGCCAGTATGAACTCTTCTTGTCCCTAAAAAAGGATTTAGTCATGGTAAGTGAGTTAATCCATCTTTTCATTTTAGGATGTTGCTTTTTTTTTATTGCTTTTATGTTGACTTTTTCATTTTGCTGTGCAGATTATCCAGCAAGTCTTTGTGGCGGAAGAATGGAACAAAAAGACATATATTGAAGCCCAAGCAGAGGCCCACTCTCGGTCCGAGGTAGAAAAGTCTTTGGGTAGTCTGAATGAGGAGTTTTTTCAACTATCTGAGCAGTTCAAAGAGGTCGTCAAGCAAAGAAATAGTCTTGATACGGGCCTGAAGAATGCTGAGAAGTAGGCCGAAGACCAACGCCAGCTGTTAAATTTAACCGAGATCAATCTGGCCACAGAAAAAGCACTGGTGAAGGATCATCAGGCTGAACTTCAGAAAGCCAAGGAAATTTCCAGACGGGCTGAGAAGGATGCTCAGTTGGCCAAAGAGGCAGTTGAGGCTGAAAGAAAAGCAGCATATCAGCTAGGGGTGGAGGAGACCCAAGTCAATCTCACTAAGCAGTTTGCTTCGGTCAGCCGAGACTACTGCAACATAACTTGGGGGAAAGCATTGGATGCTGTTGGGGTCCCTGGGAACTCAAACCTGAGATTGCCTAGGAGCATATATTACAATCCAGATATTCGTGAAGTCCCAGAAGCTTCGGAGCAGCCCCCAGTCAGCCAAACCCCTCCTGCCCCTACTGAAGCACCCAGAGAGTCTGAGGGTATTCAAGAAAAAGATAAAGAACAAGTCCCAGACGTTACTGCTGCTCAGCCCGGCCAGACAATTGATCCTTCGGCCATTCAGACAAAGACTTAAATATTTAGTAGTTTTTCTTCAATATTTGTATTGTTACATAGTTAGTCTCTTTTATGTAAGGATTTGTATATCATTCTATTTTGATAAATGAAATCCTTTCTCTTTTATTTTTGATGTTCTTGTTGCCCGTATCATAAGGCTCACTATCATTGTAGATAACTATAATTTGTGAGCATAGTAGTGTAGGTAAACATAACTGTGATGTCAGGCTGATAAAGCAAATAATCTTAAATTAATGCCGAAAAGAGTGGTTTATATAAGAATTATTAGTAAGTAATGAAAGCAATAAGTGATATGAAAGTTTCATAGGCCTTCTTGAAGGTGTGCAAAGCATATGTTTAGCTGAAGAGTCTTGTTGTAAGTTAGAATCAAATGCATTTAAGAATTTCAGGCATGATTCATTATAAGGTTAAATTTCAATAATAATAACTGTATGGAGGTGCTGACTAGTAAATATCATCTAGTCCGACGGCTACAGACATGCGAAGGAGTGCCAATTAACCCAAATCATCTGGTCCGAGAACCACAAGCATGCGAAGGAGTGCCAACTAACCCAAATCATCTGGTCCGAGGACTACAGGCATGATTGGATTTAAATTTAAACACTTAGAGAACCGTAAATGAGTGTTAACTAACCCAAATCATCTGGTCCGAGGACTACAGGCATGATTGGATTTAAGTTTAAACACTTAAGATAACCGTAAACGAGTGTTAACTAACCCAAATCATCTGGTCTAAAGACTACAGGCATGATTGGATTTAAGTTTAAACACTTAAGAGAACCGTAAACGAGTGTTAACTAACCCAAATCATCTGGTCCAAGGACTACAGGCATGATTGGATTTAAGTTTAAACACTTAAAGAATCTCGAATGGGTGTTAACTAACCCAAATCATCTGGTCCGAGGATTACAGGCATGATTAGATTTAAGTTTAAACACTTAAGAGAACCAAGAACGAGTGTTAACTAACCCAAATCATCTGGTCCGAGGACTACAGGCATGATTGGATTTAAGTTTAAATACTTAGAGAACCTCGAACGGTTGTTAACGAACCCAAATCATCTGGTCTGAGGACTACAAGCATGATTGGATTTAAGTTTAAACACTTAAGAGAACCAAGAACGAGTGTTAACTAACCCAAATCATCTGGTCCGAGGACTACAGGCATGATTGGATTTAAGTTTAAACACTTAGAGAACCGTAAACGAGTGTTAACTAACCCAAATCATCTGGTCCGAGGACTACAGGCATGATTGGATTTAACTTTAAACACTTAGAGAACCTCGAACGGGTGTTAACTAACCCAAATCATTTGGTCCGAGGACTACAGGCATGATTGGATTTAAGTTTAAACACTTAGAGAACCATAAATGAGTGTTAACTAACCCAAATCATCTGGTCCGAGGACTACAGGCATGATTGGATTTAAGTTTAAACACTTAGAGAACCTCGAACGGGTGTTAACTAACCCAAATCATCTGGTCCGAAGACTACAGGCATGATTGGATTTAAGTTTAAACACTTAAGAGAACCATAAACGAGTGTTAACTAACCCATATCATCTGGTCCAAGGACTACAGGCATGATTGAATTTAAGTTTAAACACTTAGAGAACTGCTCACATAAAGAATCGGCATATTGATTGAAGAAAATATTCGATTAATAATAGTACCTTTTGAGGTTATTTACATTCCAGGGGCGTGGTATTACATGACTATCCAGGTCTTCTAAGAAATACGCCCCAATGCCAACCCACGAAGTAATGCGATATGGCCCTTCCCAATTGGGTCCTAATTTTCCCTAAGCTGGGTTCTTTGCGGTGCCGACAACTTTCCTCAACACTAAATCACCAGGTTTTAGAGGCCTTAGCCTTACGTTGGCATCATAGCCCTGCCTGAGCTTTTGTTGGTAATGTGCCAGTCAGACCATTGCATTTTCCTTCCTTTCATCAATCAGGTCTAAACTCCTCTCTAGCTGCTCATTGTTGCCGGTCAGACTGAACGAACTAGTTTTCGATGTTGGGAACCCAATTTCCAAAGGTATGACAGTTTCAACCCCACAGGTCATTGAGAAGAAGGTCTCTCCAGTAGATCTACAGGGCGTAGTTTTGTAAGCCCAAAGTACGTGTGGCAATTCTTCCACCCACTTGCCCTTCGCATCGTCTAGTATTTTCTTTAAACCATTTACTATGATCTTCTTAACAGATTCTGCTTGCCCATTTCTCTGGGGATATGCAGGAGTGGAGTATCTGTTTATAATTCCCAGTTCGCTATAATAACTCCTGAATGTTTTGCTATCAAACTGTAGACCGTTATCCAAAATGAGAGTATGAGGAACCCTAAATCGAGTGACAATATTTGTCCACACAAATTTCTGTACATCCATATCTCTAATGTTGGTCAGAAGTTCAGCCTCGACCTATTTGGTGAAATAGTCTATGCCAACCAGAAGATATTTCCTGTTTCCTGCAGCCTTAGGAAATGGTCCCACGATATCCAAGCCCCATTGGGCGAAAGGCTATGGGCTGGATAGTGGATTAAGGGTTCCCCCTGGTTGATGAATATTTGGGGCAAATCGTTGACATTGATCGCACTTTTTAACATACTCGTGGGCTTCTTTTTGCATGTTCGGCCACCAATAACCTTGAGTAATGGCTCGATGAGCCAAGGATCTACCTCCAGTGTGGCTCCCACAGATTCCTTCATGCAATTCCTCTAGTAGCAACTTAGCCGCTTTAGGATGCATACATAATAAATACGGTCCTAAATAGGAGCGTTTGTATAGTTTCTAGTCCTCGGATAGCCAGAATCTGGTCGCCTTCCTTCAAATTTTGTCAGTTTCCCCCCTTTCTTCAGGCAAAATGTCTTCTTTCAATAATTTAATCATAGGATCCATCTTGCAGAATCCGGTCCTGACTTGGTGAACTTGGACTACCTCTCTTATTTCCTCGGTAAGCCCATGTAAGTCCTTGACGAGGATGACTCTCGGCAAATTTTGCACCGAAGAGGTAGCGAGAGTGGCCAAAGAATCGACATGTGCGTTACCACTTCTGGAGATGTACAGCAAACTGAAAGATTCGAACTCCGATTGTAGACATTTAACTCAGCTCAAGTACCCCTGCATTCTTTCATCCTTCACCTCAAACTCACCTTGTACTTGACCCACCATTAACCTTGAGTCCAAAAATAACTCCACTGCCTTTCCCCCCATCCTTCAGACCATAGTCATTCCCATCAGTAGGGCTTCATACTCCACCTCATTATTTGTTGCCGAGAAATCCAGCCTTAACGACTTTTCAATGATGATTCTTTTAGGGGATATCAGCACTAGTCCCACTCCAGAACCTTTCTGGTTCGCTGCGCGATCCACATACACTTCCCAATGGGAGGGGCTTTGTTGAAAAATCATGCCAACCGATTTTTCATCCATGTCCGATGTTGGCGTTACTTCTTCTAAATGGGGCTTCGTGAACTCGGCTACCAAATCCGCAAGTACCTGGCCCTTGACTGATGTGCGAGGCATATATTTGATATCGAAAGCCCCCAAGATCGTACCCCATTTAGCGATCCTTCCCGTGTAGTCAGCACTTCGGAGTATAGCCCTGAGTGGGAGCTGAATGAGAACAATGACCGTATAGGCCTGAAAATAGTAAGGCAACTTTCGTGTACCAAGCACTACTGCTAGGATGGCCTTCTCCAGTGGCAAATACCGGATCTCAGCTTCATGCAGCGACTTGCTTATGTAATAAACTGGTTTTTGCACACCATAGTCTGCTCGTATCAACACTAAGCTCACAGCATAGGGAGCTACAGCAATGTAGGCAAAAAAGACTTCATCTGACTTAGGACTGGACATGATTGGTGGCTGAGCTAGATAATCTTTAAGCTGTTGAAAGGCCACAACACATTCATCAGTCCACTCGAATCCCCTCCACTTATTGATCAGAGAGAAGAAGGGCCGACACCTATCTGCTGATCGGGATATGAATCGGTTTAGGGCAGCAGTCATTTTGGTCAATCTCTGAACTTCCTTAGGATTCCGAGGAGCTTGTAAATTGTTGATGGCCTTTACCTGGTCGGGGTTAACCTCAATTCCCCTGTGAGTCACCATGTACCCCAAAAACTTGCCTGACCCCACACCGAATGAGCATTTGGAAGCGTTTAGGCGCAGCTTATACTTTCTAAGAACTTTAAAGGTACTTTCAAGGTCCTTCACATGTTCAGCAACAATCTTGCTCTTCACCACCATGTCATCTATGTAAATTTCAATATTTTTACCCAGCTGTGGCTCAAACATCCTCGTCATCATTCTCTGATAAGTAGACCCTACGTTTTTCAGGCCAAATGGCATCACCTTATAGTGGTAATTACCAATAGGGGTGACAAAAGCAGTCTTCTCTTGATCCTCCAAGGCTAGTGGTATCTGATGGTAACCTTGGAAGGCATCCAAGAAACTCATCTGAGGATGGCCAACAGTGGCATCCACAAGCTGATCAATTTTTGGCATGGGAAATGGATCATTAGGACAAGCCTTATTTAAGTCAGTGAAGTCTACACAGACTCGTCATTTCCCATTTTTCTTCTTCACCACCACAGTATTTGCTAACCACTCTGGGTAAAAAACTTCTTTAATAGCTTCAGCTTGTTTGAGCTTTGTTACCTCTTCTCCCACTGCATCTGCATGTTCCTTATATGAGCGCCGAGGAGGCTGCTTCTTGGGAATAATCAATGGGTTGACTTTAAGATGGTGGCAAATGAATTGGGGATTCACTCCTGGGGCTTCGTAAGCATTCCAGGCAAATACGTCAAGATTCCTCTTGAGGAACTCTATTAGCTCTTCCCTCTCTTGAATGGGCAGCTGAGATCCGACTTGAAAGAACTTCTTAGGATCGTCTCTAATAATAACTTTCACTAAATCTTCGCATCGAGCGCCCTCGTCTGGATCCTCGGCGGGCAATACTCGAGACTTTAACTACTATAAACACCTTTCGGCCTTAAACGAGGACTCAGCTTCGAGTTCATGCTGGATAGCAGCCACTAAGCATTGCCTGGCTGCAAACTGATCTCCCTAAATTTCACAAACTCGTCCTTCAGATGGATACTTAACTTTCTGATGCAGGGTAGAGGAAGCAGCCCCTAGTGTATGAAGCCAAGGCCGGGCTACGATTGCCGTATAAGGGGAATACACATCCACAACTATGAAGTCCACATCTACCACCTCTGAGCCGGTCCCCACGGGTAATCGTATCTGGCCCTTCAACGTGACAACCCTTCCTTTGAAACTTACGAGCGGGGAATCGTATGGTGCTAAGTCTTCAGGCTTTAGATTTAGCCCTTTGTAAAGATTGGGATACATTATCTTTACCGCACTACTTTGGTCAACCATTACCCTCTTTACATCATACCCTCAAATTCTGAGGGTGATGACTAACGCATCATCATGGGGTTGGATGGTTCCAATCTTGTCTTCATCCGAGAACCCTATAATCAGTGGAGCACCAGACTTGGCTTTCTTCGAATCTTGGCCGAAATCCCCTGCGGGTGATCGGACTACCGACATGACCTTCAACGGCCAGGATCCTGTTCTTCCCGATGCGGTGAAGATGATGTTAATAGTTCCTAATGGCGGTTTTGAAGAGTCATCTCTTCGGGGTCCTGAGCCCATTTGCCCTCCTCGGCCACTGGAGTGGTGCAAGAGATGTCTCAGTTTACCTTCGCCGACCAGTTGATCTAAATGATCCCACAGGCTCCTGCAATCCTCTGTGGTATGCCCATGGTCTTGATGGTACTGGCAGTAGAGATTATGATTACGCCTCTCAAGATTTCCCACCATCTTATTCGGCCACCTGAAGAATGGCTCGTTCTTGATCTTTTCCAAAACCTGGTGCACTGACTCTCTAAATACAGTGTTGACTGCTTGAGGATTTGTTGACCCTGATTGCCCAGCAAAGTCTCTCCACGGTTTGCTGCTATGGTAACGATCCAACCTGAAATCCCTCCTCTTCTAGGGGATAACCTTGTCCTTTCCCTTCCCTTGCTACTGATTTTCCTCAACTCTTTTATACTTTTCTATACGGTCCATGAGCTTACGCATGTTAGTAACTAGTTTACTAGATAAGGATGTCCTTAAACCATGGTCAGTAGGGAGGCCAAGCTTGAACGTGCTGAAGGCCATTGCGTCAGAGTTGCCCTCTATATCATTAAACATATCCTAGTACCTATCTGAATATGCCTTTAAGGTCTCAACCTCTTGCATGCTCAAGGATAGCACTGAAGATAAAGGCCTGGTCACTCTTCGGCATGTAACAAAATGAGAACCAAAAGCTTGAGTGAGCTCCTTGAAGGAACTAATGGAGTCTGCTTTCAGGCTGTCAAACCACATCATTGCAATCGGTCCAAGACTGGAGGGAAAAACCTTACACATCAGAGTTTCATCTCTGGAGTGAACAGCCATCCTTTGATTGAAATGACTCGCATGTTCCACCGGGTCTGTTTTACCATTATAAATGGTGAATGTTGGCTGGTTAAAACGCTAAGGAAGTCTCGCCTCTTCAATCTTGCGCGTAAAAGGTGACTTAGAGATCTGATTCAAGGCCCTGCTCATAGCATCGTTCCCCATGCCTCCACGTGATGGGCTTCTGGGTTGCCTCTTATGATGAGGCTCCTCTTCGTAGGAAAAGGACTCACTGACTGGTGTTCGAGATCTCTGCTTGTAAATGACGTCCTGTTCATCATCGGAATCCTCATCGGAATACGAAGAAATTCGTTTCCTCTTTGCATGGCGCAGCTCCCATTTTAGTTTTTCAACTTCTAGTTGCAAATCCCGATTCTTCTCTGCATGGGACACGTGACTTCCACCATATGACTAGCTTTGACCAGTATGCGCAGTGTGCGCGCTACTCCCATGATCTTGTCTCCTCTCCAAGTTAAGAAAAGGGTCAACGTGTTGGGATGCCTCAGATTCTGCTTGTTGTTGACTTCGTTCAGCCATCGTCCACTATTGTTTTCACCCCTGCACAAGCTCTCCCCACAGACGGCGCCAATTGTAAAGTTCGTTTTTGTAACCCAAGCCCAGGAGGTTTGGATTATAAGCCTAATGAACCCAGAACAATGAATTTGTAGAAAGTGGGTAAAAGAGTTAGGCTAGTTCTGAATTAAACAGTGATGAATTAGGGTATTTAAGGATAAGTTAACATGAAATCATGCTTGAAAAGATGAATCGATGAACGTCCGAAGAGATGTTTTATTAAATGAAACTTGATTACAACTCTTAGAGTTACAGTAAAGTTATTTTTTCCTTCCTTTCTTCTTTTGTCCCGCCCCCCATTATCAGAGGCCTCTTCCCTTTATATAGCACCCTTTCCCCTCATCTTCATCGTCCACTTGTTCTTCATCTAAGCATCCACTTGAGTGCATGTCCCATCAGGTATCTTCTTTAACCCTCTAGGAGTGGTGGTAGCAGAGATTATACTGTTCAGGAGTCTTTTCCCCATTAATGCGGTCAGAAAAGCAGCTACAGATCATTTAATGGGGTGGTTGAAGTTTGTCTTCTAGATATTTCTCCATTCCTATCATCTCCATGCGTACCTGAAGTCCATCCTTATCATGAGAATTGTTAGGAAGATCACTTGAACCTCCCAGGTATCTGCTTCACCAAAGCTCTTTATATCCGAAGAGAATGGCCTCTTCGGACCATTGATGCTTTCTTCGGACCATTGATGCTCTCTTCGGAATATACCCCTCGTTTGTCTCCAGGTGTGTTTCTTCTATATGGACTCCTTCTCAAACATTTTCCTCTCTTCGGACATACAGTAGTCTTCAAATAGGGTCCTAGGCCTAATACATAAAATTGGGCTTTCACCCCCCACAAATACTAACTCTTAAATTTTGTATGTAAAAATTATAATATGCATCTTAGTGCATCTTAATGTATATCTCTCATACGCCTGGTGCATGAGATACCAACTCTTAAATTATATATGTAAGAATTATACTATGCATCTTAATGTATATCTTTTAAGTATATTCATGCATATGCATGGAATTAGAAGCTGATATATATAAAATCAAAACAATTTGACTTGTAATTGGCTTCCTATTAAACTGCCATATAACTTTCTGAGGCCTTTTATATATAATATCCATTACAATCTCACATAAAATATTTTTATTAATTTTATAGATTTTTTTCATGTGAGAAAACAATTTAATGGCAAATTTTTAACAAGTTTGATGGAATGCCTAAATTGAATAATTATAAAACTTAGGAAACTCAATGAACAAAAATAAAGATAGAGGACTAAAATAAATTTCAAGCAAACTTAAAAATTGTAATTTTTATTTAAGACAAAAATAAAAATGTTCATATTTAAAATATAAAAGGAAATATATAAAAAAGTGAATGCGAGAAACACGTTCCCCGTGTAAAACGTGAAGAATCTGGCCCATGGTGTTAAAGAGTACTGTATGTTAAAGTAATAATTTTATTTTAATATTTTTATAATATTTTTATAATAAATATTAGGATTATAAATTATTATTAATAAATAAATAAATAACTTTAATGTTAAGTCTAAATTATAATTAATAATAATTTATTATTTAAAATTTATTGTAAAAATATTGTAAAAATTTTAAAAATCTCTCTTCATAGGAAAATAAAAATTGATCCGCCACTTTAAAAGACCTTGAAAACTAAGAATGAAGAGTACGGAATTGAGTCAATCCACACAACAGACAAAATGCACAATAGCTCAAGTTTGCATTATTGGAACTCAATGATTGTGTCTCTATTTCATGATTGAATTATCGATTGTAAAAAAAAAAAAAATAAACTATTAAAAAATAGTAAATTTAAACACTTAATTATAAGTCTAGGTGCCAATAAATATTTCACCTAAACGTTAGTTCTATTCTCAGAAATAACACAGACTAATGGATCTAAAATTGTTGCTGTCATTGTGGCAAGAGTGGCAAGGAGTACTAGCACATACCCTTCACTTCCTTATTCCTTTTCTTCTTCTACCTCTTATCCTTCTCCTCCTGCTTAGACTCAATAGAGGTGGAAATCTCAATTTACCTCCATCCCCACCAAAGCTACCAATAGTTGGTAACCTTCATCAAATAGGCTCACTTCCCCACCGCTCTTTCCAAGCCCTTTCAAACAAGCATGGTCCCTTAATGTTCTTGCACTTAGGCGGTGTTCCAACTCTTGTAGTTTCCTCCCCAGCAATGGTAAAAGAAATGCTGAAGAGCCATGATATTGTCTTTGCGAATCGAGCAAGAACAACTGCTGTAGATATCTTTCTCAATGGAAGCACAGACTTGGTGTTTGCACCCTATGGTGAGTATTGGAGAAAAGTAAAAAAAATTTGTGTTCAAGAGCTTTTGGGCCCTGATAGAGTGCAATCATTTCAATTCTTGAGGGAAGAAGAGGTTGATATTATGATCAAGAAGATACAATGTTCATGTCTAGAAGGAAAACAGGTTAATATAAGTGAGATGTTGCTTACTGTCTCAAACAACATTGTGTTTAGAACTGTTATAGGACAAAGAAATGAAGGAGAAGATGGTAAGAGAAGGTATGGGGAGTTGTGGATGAGGGTAATGGAGGAATTTGCATGTTTTTGTTTTAGAGACTATTTTCCTTTTTTGGGATGGTTAGATGTGCTTACAGGTATAACCTCAAGACTGAAAAGGACTTTCAAAGACATAGATGCATTGTTCGAATTGGTGATTAAGGAGCACAAGGACAAGATGTTGACAACAGATGGTGGCCAGTCCAATAAGAAAAATTTTGTAGAAATTCTCCTCCAGCTTAAAGAGGATGGCATGCTTGACTTTGATCTAAATCAAGACAGCATCAAAGCAATCCTACTGGTCTCTCTCTCTCTCTCTCTCTCTCTTCCTTCTTTTTTCTTTTCCCAAACAAGACAGTGATCATCTATAAGAATGAAAGTCCAAAATAAAAAGGTATATTCTCTCATCTCCATTTTGATTCTGAAAAAATCAAACCGTAAAAATTCTGTTTTTTAGTTTTTTTTTTTTAGGTACTCGGTGCTCCTCAATCACTTCTTACCTTTCATTTCCATTTCTTGCTGGCTTTCCCTTTACCTTTCTTTTTTCTTTTTTATTTAAATTTAATCTTTTTGTTGCTCAGCTTAACTTTGATTTTTTTTCTTTTTCTTTTTATAGTATTCACTTTGTTTTTCTTTCACATATAAACTGAATTTATCAAGTCAGATTAGGCAGCCACCTGAATGCTGCATGTTCAAGTACTGCAAAGTAGGTCCCTTGTTTTTGTGGTATGTATTTGATTAAAGGATAGGTGAAGGGATTGATAAAGATTAGAGGGCTTTTTCTTTAAAAAAAAATCTAGACCAGACCCTTTTGTGCAATTGCATTGCTATAACTCTGACGTGGTAAAATATGAATAAAATTTCTCTCTAAACTAGTTAGAAAAAAATCTCTTCAAACTTCTCATATATTTCTTTTTTATGATGTGAATTTTGAAAATCTAACTGTTGAATTTCATATTCCTTATGTTCTTAACATACATATTAAATTTCGTTCAAATCGGATATTATTTACTATTTGATCAATTAACTTATTTTTTATATACAACTTTAGATTACAAAAACTTGAAATTATAACATTTATTTAATGACATGACAATTGATCTTTGATTTTCTTGAAATTTTGTAAGCATTATGGATGTAACAAGAACATGCAATTTAACGGTTAGATTTTCAAAATTCACACTCAATATAAATATATATGATGAGTTTGTAGGGTTTCTCTCCAAACTAGTTTGGTGAGAAACTTTGTTCGTAAAATATTGAGCGGTAAATTCATGTTACCTTTCATTTCCATTTGTTGTTGGCATTTCCTTTACCTTTCTTTTTTCATTTTTATTTAAATTTAATCTTTTTGTTGCTGAGCTTAACTTTGAATTTTTTTTCTTTTTCTTTTTCTTTTTATAGTATTCACTTTGTTTTTCTTTCACATATAAACTTAATTTATCACGTCAGATTAGGCAGACACCTGAATGCTGCATGTTCAAGTACTGCAAAGGAGGTCCGTTGTTTTTGTGGTATGTATTTGATTAAAGGATAGGTGAAGGGCTTTTTTTTTTTTTTTTTTAAATCTAGACCAGAACCTTTTGTGTGATTGCATTGCTATAACTTTGACATGGTAGAATATTGAGTGGTAAATTTATGTAAAAATGATAAATAATCAATCACATTCTAAGATAATTATTAAAAATTTGTGTAATAAAAAGTGTGGTTCTAGAATTACTTTTTTATTTTTTATTTTTATTGACTTCTGTCTGCACTTGTTTTTATTGGTAGCCCCCTTTTCTTATAATAAAGATTTTAATCAAATCTAAATGTCTGTGTGAAAATCACTAAATATATAAATATAAAATATAAATAGTTTATAATTTGTATTCGTAATTCATTGAGTATGGTGAATTAGTTTTTACTTATACAAGTTTAGAGTATAAGCCTATAAGGTGATTCTATTATTTAATAAAGTCACAATTGTGCTTTTATAAACCCTTTTTTTATTGTTCTATACTTTAATGTTTCTTTTATTCTAGTTAAATTACAATTTTTCTTTTAAATATAGTTTTTTAAAAGAAGTTTTACAAATAAATGAAAATTCTCTTATTAAAGTACTAAATTCTATTAAAAGGCTAGCTTCTTTTATAAATACATGTATTGCTTACAAATTTTGACTAACAATATTTGTTACAATTCCTTCAAAGTTTATCAAAATTAAAATTGATAAAATTCTATTTAATATAAAAATATGTCACAAAAAATATTACGTGATTTAGTCATATTATCAATTGAGAATAAAATATTAGCTGAACTTAATTAGAATTTTTGTATCTCAAAAAGCAATAAGAAGATATTTTAATGAAAAAAAAAACTATAAAAAAAAAAAAAGAACTAAATAAATTGCAATTAATTAATACTTAAATATAAGAAAATATCCTACTTAAAATTTTCTCCTTAGGCAACAAAATACATCAAATCGGCCCTACAAACGACTAGACCAAGCTTTAGGTTTATACATATACACACATACAAACAAATATAGACTAAAGCTTTTTATTTGGTCTGAAATTCAGGATATGTTTGTGGGATCAACTGATACTTCCATAACAACAATGGAGTGGGTCATGGCGGAGCTCATGAAAAAACCAAGTATCATGAAGAAAGCACAAGAAGAGGTCAGAGAAGTGGTTGGAAGGAAATCAAAGGTGGTTGGAAATTATGTCAATCAAATGTGCTACTTAAAATGTATCGTCAAGGAGACACTTCGATTACATCCTCCTGTGCCATTCTTGGTTCCTAGAGAAACATCTGCAAATGCTAAACTTGGTGGCTATGACATTCCTTGTAAAACAAGAGTGTATGTCAATTCTTGGGCCATTCAAAGAGACCCCGAATTCTGGGACAAGGCTGAGGAGTTCCTTCCAGAGAGATTCAATGCTAATAATAGCAATCCGATTGATTTTATAGGCCAAGACTTTCAATATATCCCATTTGGAGGTGGAAGAAGGGTATGCCCTGGTATGTCAGCTGGACTTAAAACAGTTGAGTATGTTCTTGCCAACCTCTTATATTGGTTTGATTGGGAGTTTCCTGGTAGTGCAATAGGAGAGGAGTTGGACATGAGTGAGGTCTTTGGGCTTAGTATTCATAAGAAAGTCCCTCTTTATCTTGCCGCAACTCCTTACTATCCTTAAACCTATGAGTCTAAAGATGTTTGTGAGCTACTAAGCTTCAAGTCTCAGTGTAGTTGTCATGTTCTTGTTTAAATCTTTTACTTTTTATGAAATTATGTATTCTTGAATTGCTAAATAGCTTTTGGAGTTAATATATACTAGAATAAAGGTTCCAAATATGTTAAAGATGTAGGAAATTCAACCCAAAATTCCCAAAACGTGGGAAACAAAAATAGAGAAAAACACACGTCAAAAGAAAACAATCACACGCACAAGACTTGGGAGTTTCCTGGTAGTGCAATAGGAGAGGAGTTGGACATGAGTGAGGTCTTTGGGCTTAGTATTTATAAGAAAGTCCCTCTTTATCTTGCCGCAACTCCTTACTATATCCTTAAACCTATGAGTCTAAAGATGTTTGTGAGCTACTAAGCTTCAAGTTTCAGTGTAGTTGTCATGTTCTTGTTTAAATCTTTTACTTTTTATGAAATTATGTATTCTTGAATTGCTAAATAGCTTTTGGAGTTAATATATACTAGAATAAAGGTTCCAAATATGTTAAAGATGTAGGAAATTCAACCCGAAATTCCCAAAACATGGGAAACAAAAATAGAGAAAAACACACGTCAAAAGAAAACAATTACACGCACGAGACAGTATTTATGCAGTTCGGCAATTTGCTTACGTCCAGGGAGTTGCAGGGATTTCACTATTATCAGAGAAAAATACAAAGTGCGGCTACAGTGTTTCTCCCTCTCAAAAACAACGACAAGACCGAAACCCTAATCATCAAAAACGGTTTCTATATCCTGCGCCCAGGATTCATAATGGACTACAACTAGGCTCAGAAAATCTCCTATTAAAAATCACGCAACATTATTTCGGGTCGGGTCGGGTCGTCAACCGAATCAAACACAACTAGGCTCCACAAAACCCAACAAAAGAAAGCTTCATTTAGGTTAAACTTGTCACAATAGTAGTAGTCTTTTCCGCATGGAAGCACAACAAAAGTATATTTTCAACACTGAGAAAAATACCTTTTATACGCAAGAAATGAGAGAAATTCTCAATTCAATCCACAGTATAAATCCACAAATATCTTGACATGAGTAATTACATGACCATAAAGCATAATGTTTTTTGGAGCAATAATTGATAGCTTTGTTGCAAAAAAAAAATGAAAAAAATTTCTCCTCCACTCATTTTATATCCATTGTTTTACTTAATATCCATAATCGAAGCATTAATGTACACATTTTAAAAGGTAAAATGGTAGTGTCCACAATTGAGACATGAAAGGTTATGGCTGCACTATCGGCAAGGGGTTCTCCAATTTTTGACAGTGAAGAAACTGAGATTTTGGCTTGTCATAGGGCAATATGTTTTGCTATCGAAGCTAGATTCAGGGAACCGGTTATCGAAGGCGATAATGTTTTTGTAATGAGAGCTCTCTCAAGGTTTGACAAGCAGTTTTCTCAGCTTAGACATATTCTACAAGTTTAGATGCTTCTTAGTTAGTAATGTTTGATGTGAGGCTAATTCTGTAGCTCACATTTTAGCTCATTATATGTGACTGATAATATTGTTTGGTGGGAGGATTCTCCACCTCTCGCCTAGGAGTTTGTTTTTTTATTCAACTCATTTACTTTAAATAAAATCCAATTTTGTTTTCCCCAAAAAAAAAAAAAACATAAAAGTGGATGTAAAAAAGTGGACCCGAGAGAATAATATTCCCAAATATGTTACATATTGATTGCATTCTCGTGAATATATTTTATAATAGAAGATGGAGTTTCTTAAAGCCGGTTGTATGCCTTTGGCTAACGCATGTGCAACTTTAATTTGTCTAGTGGGTACATATTGGAAAGTAATCTGTTTAAACTGTTGATATTCTACAGGATGATCACAAATTTACAACATAACAATGATGCATCCCTCATACAGTCATACTAGATTTTCTACTTTATCTCCTAGACCTAGAGTAATAATGGTGATAATTTTTCATAAAGTTTTTTTTTTTTTTTTTTTGATGGGGATAATTTTTCATAAAGTTAATTTCAATAATGAATGTATATATATGACTCTACCAAGGGTAAAAGGTTGTGTTTGTTTCTAACTTTAAACTCTTAAGATGGAAATAAATCATTCCTGAAAAAGAGTGTCTTTAAATTGAGCAGTAAAGTCAAGTTTTTTATTATCTTCAATGAGAATTGTGTCATCATAACCTTCTATTCAGGATTTATTTATTTATTTATTTATTTTTAAATGTACCACACAGGGCGCATACATTAATAGTGTAAGATGGAATGGAATCATCGGCCAATCTATTAAAGGCTCAAGACAAGCCCAAAATGAATTTTTAAGTCTACACAGGGACCCTGATGCAAGAAAGCTTCCCCTATTTTTTTTCAAAATATTGGGCCCAAAAATTTTAACGGCTTGAAATCTGCACAACCCCAAACATGCATAGAATCTAAATTAAATTCGCCGCGTAAATTGGGCTTGAGGGCCCGAAGGCCCAAAACTTCAATTCATCTAAGGACCGGGCCTAAAGCCTGTTGTGTTCCTCACGAAAGCCCAAATTCCTTCCTTACATAAAATTGGCAACACAAGGGGCTCATGGTGTCTGCCCAAGGACTAAAAAAAATGAAAAAAATTTCTCTTCCACTCATTTTAGATCCTGAATTCCTTGGACCATGTCCCATTTCAAGCACAAGAGAAATTGGGCACAACCCACTATGATACGTGTACAAGAAATTTAATATATAAAAAAACGTACAGTTAACTAGTGCAATTAAGAGAGATTTAGTATATGTTTGGATAGAGGCAAGCGTCTCACGTTTTGCGCGTTCAGTGTTTTTTAATAGATCTCGTATACTGTTTATGAGACCCATAAGTACTTTTTTTTTCTTTTTTGAAAAATAACTTTAAAACTGGGTCCCACGATACTATTCATACATTTAAAAATTATTTTACTACAGTATTTTCAGTTTTCAGCAATAAGCAGTATCTAAACAAACCCTTATTAATTAAATATTTTTAAAAAGTTTTTATACACTTTAATAGAAAATATAAAAAATTGTCAAAAAATTAATTATTTTTTTAATTTTTCCATAACAAAAGATATTTTCCAAACAAAAGATATTACTTACTCTTCTTAACTTTCTTTTTACCACCAACTCATGGGAAAAGACAAAACTAAAAGTAGCCTCATCTTGCCTTGGAGTTTCAACCGAGTTGATTTCGGTTTAGCTTTTTGTAACCTTACTTTGTGAAACTAGTTAGGGCAGCACTTGTCTCACGTGCTAGCCATGAAAAAAAAAAGTAATGATTAAGATTAATTTTAGATTTTATTTATATCACAAAATAAAGATATAAATCATTTGATTTTTAAAATACATAGAGGTTTACATTAATTAAAAGATACATTAATTTTAAGAATTTTGATAATTATGTCCTAAAAAATTAATCTCATTCGTGTAAGACCATGACAAATTTCAGTCTAACATATTATTATTTTATTTTGACCTATAACTTACACTTCAATAGTTGTGAATATATTGTAATAACAACAAAATGTCACGACATTTTTAGTTGTACTAGATCTCGGTATAATATTTTCTTATTTTATTTTATATTATTTTGATCTATAAGGAATTGACACATACGTCACAACATTTTCATAATATCTCTATGCATACATTGTACTTAATTACAATGTAAATTTATATTGTAAACACAAAAAAAAAAAAAAAATTGCACATATTTACAAAATTTGTACAATATTTACCATTTTTTGTGCAAATGTGTATAGTATTAACCACTTTTGTGAATTTATAATGTAAACTTGCATTGCAAGTACAACGTAAACATATAAAGATCTAAAAAAAACAAAACAAAAAACAAATGATTGCACCTCACTAATTGAATAAACCAAAAAAACATTATTCAAGAGCCTTTGGCTCTTTTTATATAGTTAATAGATATGCCAGCTTACATAAATATTTATTAAAAAAAAAAAAAAGGCATTGTAGAAATTAATGTTAAAATGTTGTGGACTTAGCATTTTTTTATTTGATCTATAAGAAACTGAGATATCAGCAATTGTGAAAATATTGTGATAACAATAAGTGTTATAACATTTTCTCAAAACATTTTCAGTCTCATATTTTATTATTCTATTTCGACTTGTAAGAAATTGACACGTCAATAATTGTGAAAATATTGTGAAATTTTTTTGTGTCAATATGACAATATATATACTAGCTTACATAAATATTTAAAAGGGAAAAAAAAAACACAATCTGATTACTGAAAAAAAAAAAAAAAAAAAAAAATGTAGCTACAGTGCCTCTTGGTACTATAGCTACTGTTCAAAACTCGAGAAAAAAAAAAAAAAAAAAAAAGACATAGTGGCAAAACAAAATGGCATTGTAGATGTACAACGCAAAAACACTGGATATACGGTGCAAAAATACTGTACGCGCATTCGCACTTTTAATCTTTTATATATAAGTAAAAAGAGCACAAATCGATGATTAAAAAAAAAAAGTACATATTGAACAAACCAAAAGTACGGTAACTTTTACACATTCACCTAACAAATATCACAACATTTTCACAAAACATTTATTTTCAGTTGTAATTGGTCACTGTTTCATATTTTACTATTTTATTTTGACTTATAAGAAATTGACACCTCAATAATTGTGAAATTTGTTGCGTCAGTCTAACAATATATATAAAAGAAAAAAAAGTACAAACGGAAGAAAAAAAAACTGTAGCTACTGTTCCAAAAAAAAAAAAAAACAACAACAACAACAACAAAGTGCCTCACCAAAACTGCACTGTAGATGAACAGTGCAATACGTTATGTGAACAGTGGACAAACACTGTAGCGGCATAGCTGTCTTTTATATAGTTAATAGAAAGTGGCAGTTTTTAAAAAGTATGATATGAAAATAGGTTTTTTTTTTTTTTTTTTTTTTTTCTAAAAGCAATGTTTGATTAAAACTGTTAAAATTTGTTTTTTTTTTAAGTTAAGGTTATGTTTAGTAACAATTTTTGTTTTCTATTTTCAAAAACTTGTTTTAGGGAATATAAAGAAAAAACAATTTTCTTCTATTTTTGAAATAAAAAACATGTTTGGTTAGTTGAAATTAAAAAAAAAAAAAAAAGTTTTTTTGAAGAAAAAATAGAAAATACTAAAATATATTGTTGCTAGTAGGAGTGTTCGCGGTGCGGTGCGGTGCGGTTTTGGGCCATTTTTAACACCGCACTTTGCGGTGCGGTTTAGCTAAAACCATAACTGCACCGCACCTTGTTTTTGCGGTTACATATGCGGTGCGGTGCGGTTTGGTGCGGTTTAGAGTTTAGCCAAAACCATAACCGCACCGCACCTCATTTTTGCAGTCACATGTGCAATACTATGTATAAGATGCGGTTTGAAATCGGTATATTTTTCAAATTTTGGGTTTTTCCTACTCAACCCAAAACAAATTTTTCCCTTTTTTTGAACCAAGTTTTAAATTATTGAGCTATTTTTTCTTAATTTTGGGTTGGCTTTTCTAGTCAACACTTGTTAGGGTTACTAAACTTTTTTTTTTTTTGTTGGAAACTAGGGTTATTAAACTATTAATAATATATTTAATATTAAAAATAAATAAATATATTAATATATAGAGAGGGTGCGGTGCGGTGCGGTTTGTGCGGTTTTCTTATTATAAAACCGCAAACCGCACTGCACCATGCGGTGTGGTGCGGTGCGGTGCACTATTACTTGTGGTGCGGTGCGGTTATGCCATTTTGCGGGCGGTTTTGATGCGGTTTTTGCGGTTTGTGCGGTTTATGCGGTTTGATGAACACCCCTAGTTGCTAGGATTTGAATTCTAATGCTAACTCATTAAATAAGACAGATTCATTAAATTAAATACGTATTTTCATTGACTTTTAAAAATTAGAAACTGAAAACAGCCTTTTGCATGTTTTTAGTTTTTTTCACAAATTGAGTTTTGAAAACATTTTTTGTTTCCTATCCATTTTGAGTTACCAGACAAATTTTTTAGTCTCAAAAATAGAAAATTGTTTTTGAAAACAGAAAATTAGAGGAAAAAGTAGTTACCAAACATACTCTAAGTGCTTGACTTAACACTTCTCAAAAATGTGATTTTTGTTAGGGGTAAAATTGGATTTTTTGAGAAAAAGCTTATGGTAAACTAAGAAGAAGGCAAAACTTTTTCAACGGGTAATATTGTAAATCATTCAAAGCAACTTTCGCATTTTGTAATTGCAGCTCCACAGGTGTCACACAAATATGCAAAAAAACACATTTTGGAGACTGAAACATGGAAACGGATCCTCTCCATTTCTCTTTGAAATGGAGAGGCTCCATTTCACGGTGGAGATTTAAACCAAAAAGATCCACGCTCAAAAATCATCCACGTCATTTAAAATATAAACCAACACTTAAACCGTAGTTCAGGGAGCTTAACTCGGGTTTAACTCAACTGGACAAAAAAAACCTTTTTGGAGGGAAACGGAGAAACAGAGGCAGATACTTCAGTTGCACTGGAAAACAAAAAAAAAACATTTTAGAGGGAAAACTGAAACAGAGCATACGATTCAAACCTTCACAGATTTTAACCCCAAAAAAAAAAAGCTTCACCGGATCCTCACAAAAGTATATCCGTGAACTGGAAATGGAGAAACAGAGGTAGATACATCAATGCACTGGAAAACAAAAAAAAACGTTTTAGAGGGAAAACTGAAACAGAGTTAGTGTGGTTCAAAGCTTCACAGATTTTAACCAAAAAAAAAAACTTCACCGGATCCTCACAGAAGTATATCCGTGCACTGGAAAACAAAAACAAAAAAACCTTTTAGAAGGAAAAGTGAAACAGAGTTAGTGTGGTTCAAAGCTTCACAGATTTTAACCAAAAAAAAAACTTCACAGAAGGTTCAGAGAAGACATCTCTGTTTCTATCTTACCAAACAAAGGTATATCAGTAAAACTTGTTTATGCTTATCTTATTTGATGTTTGATAATTTTTCTGCATTTATAGTGTTGTCTTGGTGAGTTTATATGGTTGTTTTGGTGGTTGGATGCAAGTTAGAGTTTATCTGAATTTTTATTTTTAATTTTTTGAGATAATGATTGAATTTTTATAATGGCTAGATGATTCTAGGAGTATTTTTAATTTTTTGAGATAAAGATTGAATCTTTTTTTTTTTTTGAGATAAAGATTGAATCTTTATTAGTACACACAGAGAAACAAGCTTACGTGGGCCTAACATAAGAAAATGAACATTGAAAATTTCTTGAACATATTGTTGTTTTGATGGCCACCAATAAAAGCTACACACAGAGAAACAAGCTCACAAGTTTATATTGTTGTTTTGATGGCTGGACGAAAGTTAGAATCTTCCTACAAAATTTCATATAATTAAATAAGATTGAACATTGAAATTTCTGTTTAGACCCCAATGTGAATTAATGAGCAAAATTATCAAATTATATTGGTGAAGTGATCCACTCAAACAATTAATTTTTCACTATAGTTAAGCAATTAACAAATCAATAAGTAATATAAAAAGCACAATTAAGCATGACATAACATTTGGTAACGAAGTGGAAAATCAAAAAATAATATCTTTAATGGAGAAACCACTTCGGAAAGTAGATTAGGAAAGTATAAACTAAAAAACTAACTAGATTTTCAAACGGATAAAATTACATCAATAAATTTGAATTTATTACCATAAAATGTTATGGAATGGATCAACACTAAAATCCTTACACACATGATCCTAATTCATAGTGTAATCAATAAGTTTAGTGGCACAATTTTTTTAAAAAAAATATATATATATATATATTTCAATGATGCACAAACTAACTATAATTGGTTCATAAGAAAATAGTATCAATGATGAGTTTATGTGAAATTAAAAAATGATTACTTGTACGCTTAATGTGGATTATGGACATATATAAAGAGGTGATCAAAAGGATATTGTTGTGGTGTTGATCACAAGGTTTAGATACTTAAATTAATAAATTTCTCTTTTGAAAAAAAAATCTCATAATAAATAAGTTCTTTAATCATAATAAGAAGATTCCTTTATAATGATTTTTGATGGCATATTATGGATGCAAGATTTTAAAGAGCATGTTTATTACTATCATGTTTAAATTGACTGGCCTTTGAGTGAGTTGAGTTGAAATCATGCTTGGTCATCTTGAATTTTTATGTTTAGTAACAAAGATATATAACATTTCTCTCATATGAGGTACATCCTCATTAGTATGTTGATCATTCATTACATCCTCATTTTTTTTTTTTTTTTACATAATCTCTATTTTGAAAACAAATGATAGGTGAAAGTTATAATAAATTTATGTTCAATTTTTTCTAGGGATAATGATGGGAATACATGTTCCTTCTAATGTGCCCATGGAATCTACCCCATTTAAAGGGATGGAGTTTGAAGCGGATGAGATTGCATATGGTTTTTATAATGAATATGGCAGAAAGGCTTGTTTTAGCATTAGAAAAGAGTATGTAAATAAATGTAAAAAGACTGGAGTGGTTACTTCAAGGAGATTTGTGTGCGCAAAGGAGGGAGTTCGAGGCAAAGACAAGAGAGATCAGAATGTAAAGAATCCACGAGCAGAAACAAGATGTGGCTGTGAAGCACATTTGGTTATCATACTTAATCGAGATAGTAAAAAATATGTGGTGAGTGAATTTATTGCTGAGCATAACCACTATCTCCACCTTCCATCAACTGTGCACATGATGCCATCACAACGGAAAGTGGCTGCAACTCATGCTATTGAAATTGATTTGGCACATGAATCGGGATTAAGATTAAAGCAATCTTATGAGCTTCTTAGCAAGCAAGTTGGTGGATATGATAATCTTGGTTTTACCAAGCAAGATCATAAAAACTACTTACGCACTAAGCGACAGAGAGACATGGAGCATGGGGCAGCTGCTAGCTTGGGAAGATATTTCAGTCGTCAACTTAAGGAAAATCCTTCATATTATTTCGCTACTCAATTGGATTGTGAAGAGTTGATTACTAATATCTTTTGGGCCGATGCAAGAATGATCATTGACTATAGCCACTTCGGTGATGTAATAACGTTTGATACAACGTATAGTACAAATAGAGATGCAAGGCCACTTGGAGTATTTTTGGGTCTCAATCACCATAGAGAAACTGTTGTATTTGGAGGTGCACTCTTATATGATGAAACGATTGAATCTTTTGTATGGTTATTTGAGACCTTCTTAGAAGCAATGTCTGAAAAGAAGCCAATCACTATTTTCACAGATCAAGATGCAGCAATGTCAGCTGCAATAAAAGTAGTCATGCCTAAGACATATCATGCATTATGTAGTTGGCATATGTGGCAGAATGCTGAGAAACACTTGGGTCATTTACTAAAAAATGAGCCTCGATTTAACGTTGATTTCTTAGCATGTATCTATGAGTATGACGGTGAAGATGAGTTTCTTACAGCTTGGAATGAAATGCTAGATAAGTACGATGTTCGTGAAAATAAATGGCTAATTGATCTATTTAAATTGAAGGAAAAATGGGCCCAAGCATATGTTAAGAGAACTTTCACTGCAGGAATGAAGACAACCCAGCTTAGTGAGAGTTTCAATGCTGACTTGAAGGATTGCTTGCGTATTGATCTCAATATAGTAGAGTTTTTCACTCATTTTGAAACAGTTGTCAATCAAAAGCGGGATAAGGAGTTAGAAGCAGAATACAACTCTAGACAGAAATTTCCAAGATTAAAGCTCAAAAGCTCTCCTATGCTTAACCAAGTAGCAACAGTGTACACGCCTAAGTTGTTTGATTTATTTCAGACAGAAGTTGAAGAGGTAATGGCACTTTCCATCCTAGAACGCAATGTGAGTCAAACACATAGTTATGTGGTTGGAGTTTTCAATCAAAATGGAAAATATGAGGTCATGTGGAATCCATTAGATGAGACTTTATCTTGTAGTTGCAGAAAGTTTGAGTCATTTGGTATTTTATTTAGGCATGGTTTGAAAGTTCTTGATGCATTGGATATCAAGTTGATTCCTAATAAATATATCATGAAGAGGTGGAGAAGAGATGCAAAAGATGGAAGCGGAAAAAATTGCACAACACATAACATTAAGCCGGATACTCGACTAGAATATGTAGATCGCTATCAAGATTTATGTCCAAAATATATTCAATTGGTGAATGAGGCATGTGAAACTAAAGAAGGCCATAATATTCTAAGCTTAGCAATTGCAGATTTGAAAAAAAAACTCAGTGACCTTAAGAATTGCAAAGCTAATGTAGAAGAAGACATCATTAGGCCTTCCACCGATTTTGCAGACAAAAAAGATCAATTATGTGCTTCAATTACGATTGTACCAAAAGGGATAAAAAAAAGAGAGATTTATCGTAATAAAAAGCGTAGGACAAAATCATGGATAGAAAAGATGAGGAAACCAAAGGAAGGCACATCAAAGAAGCAAACAAAGAAAAGAAAAGTGCAAGAGGTAATCTTCAATTATCCTTATTTTCACCATTCTATTTTATTTTTACACATTAATATAGTATACTATTATTGTTGCTAAATTAGTACAATTTTTACAGGAAATATATGCACCTGACGTCATGGCACAAAAGAAAACTAAAGATATATCTTCTGGAAATATTACTAGTTTTACACAACTTTTAATGGTAAAGATATTTACAATTATATATTTTATTTTGATATTAATAATAGTTTAGATGCATGATTTGATAATTTTAATGCTAAGCTTGTGATATGTGTAACGTGTAATTGGATTTTTTGTAGTCGGCTTCTACAAGTTCTACAGTACATCAGGGAGGCTCATCAGCAAGTGTTGCATTAACATCACATTTAGAGAGTACATCAAGTGTTGTAGGCTCCAACGACAAAATTAATGGTGTAGGAGGTCTCTTAACTCAAGGAAGTGTTGCAAGTGGAGGTCCCTTGACTCAAGAAAGTATTACAAGTGGATGGAATCCGATGGTTCATAAAGTCAAGCCATTTTTCTAGTTTAGGATCATGTTTTATAATTTATGATACATGCTGAGATTAAGTGCTCATATTTTGTAATTTTCCTAGTTTAGGATTGGAGTTTTGATGGTTCAAAACTTAGTCACATTCAAATGTTTATATTTTTTATTATTTGGAAAGAATACTTAATCTGCATGTCTGATGTATCTCTGCAAGGTGTTAATTTCTGCATAATTATTTGTTGCTGCAGAAATTGTTACTGTTTCTGCATAATTTCTGCATAATTACTGCATAATTACTGTTACTACATAATTACTGTGACTGTTACTGCATAATTACTGTTACTGTTACTGTTACTGCATAATTACTGTGATCGTCACTGCAAACTGCATAATTACTGTGACCGTTACTGCATAATTACTGTGACTGTTACTGCATAATTACTGTTCCTGTTACTGTATAATTACTGTGACCGTTACTGCATAATTACTGTTCCTGTTACTGCATAATTACTGTGACTGTTACTGCATAATTACTGTTCCTGTTACTGCATAATTACTGTTACTGTTACTGTTACTGCATTGTTACTGCATAATTAATATTACTGTTACTGCATAATTACTGTTACTACATAGGTTTGGTATTGCACATTCTGCATAATCATGTTTTTCTGCATAATTGTTATGCTAGGCGAGAGTTGTTTTTATATATAAGTGTTGCTGTTTGGGGAGAAAATTTATATAAATAAGCCAAGTTTTGATTAAGTGTTGCTGCATAAGTGTTGCTGTTATGCTGGGTAGGAGTTGTTTTTTATATAGGTGTGTCAATTTTTCTTTTGCATGAGTTTTACCATCCTTTTCCTCTCCTTACACACACAGCACCTTTACTCACACCACCTGTGCAGCACACCCTTACAACTACTTAAAAATATCGACAAATATCAATAGCCCACAACTGTCACAATCCTCATTTACAATCAAAATTCAATCCTTACAATCCTTACAATAACTGTCACAATCCTTATTTACAATCAAAATTCAATCCTTACAATCAAAATTCAATCCTTACAATCCTTACAATAACAACTGTCACAATCCTTACAATCGAAATTTTATTAAAATGTACACTTTGATCACATAACAAAAATTCCATTAAAATAAACACTTTGATTAAAATAACAAAAATTCCAACCCAAACGTGTATTTTCCTTTGGCTTTGGACTTGAATACTACTTTTGAAGACTCTAGGCCATTATGTGCAGGGCATGGTGCAGCTGATGCACTGTGAAGCTGTGCATAGCACTCTTCATTCAATTTTCCATCTTTTACTTCATCAAGTTTCCCCACCCCTCTTGTCTTGAAGTGTCCATTTTCTGGCTTGCAATCAATTGTTACTCGAAGCCCTGCACCATGATACACAAAATTATTGTTACTTGTTCTTCAACTCATCATACTGTCATACACATGGAAAAAAAAAAAAAAAAAAAACAGATCAAGCAGCTAGACTATAAAGGCATGTTTAGTCTTAATGTTACTCTGCTCACAATCTGCACAAGCAGCTAGACTATAAACACTTAAACTCATCATACTGTCATACACATGAAAAAAAAAAAAAAAAAAAAAACAGATCAAGAAACTTATCAAATAAAGCTTAAACTTATTCCTCCCAATTTTTTCCGACTTTGAACGACGCTTCCACACTCATTCCGAGGACATAAAAACTAAAAACTATAAGTCTAATGTTGAGGGCTGAAACCCTCACCAAGGTCCCCACAAGTTTGCGCTAGAAAGAAGAACACGAACAAGTTTATAAACCCACAGGGTGAGGAGGGATCACTCATGTGAAAGTGAAACATAAAAGATTTCACTATCAAACTGCCTTCCTTCTACAAAATACTATAAGGTAACAAGACAAGGTAAACTGTTAAGGATCCATAGCCAACCAAAACAAATTTGAGACAACGGCTTAGTTTTTTTTTTTTTTTTTTTTTTTTTGAAGCGAAGACATTGTTGTTGTTGTTGTTGTTGTTGTTCTGAGAAACTTAACCCAATTAGGCTTATTATTATTAACAAAGTAAATTGCATATAATAAAATAATGTAGCACCTTGTACGCCCAGCAGTTGTGAGTAGCACGTGGATCTCGGACCTAAAAATCAATCAAAATATTCAAGTTTATTCTATGAAGCATTCAAAAAGATGAGTAATAAAGAGCATCATCATAAATTAATCAAAGGTGGTAGTGTTAGAAAAGAAGCAACATAGGAATCGTGGCATACCATCCCATACCATACCAGTAAAGCAATGTTATTGTTATTATTATAATTGGGCAATTGATCAAAATGGGTGGGAAGGAAAGGAAAGGAAAACCTGGGAAAGGAAAGAGAAGGGGAGGGAAATGAATAATAATAAGCAATGTGTTTTGGAAGATGGAAAGAACTAACAAGAGACTGTTGCAAAGAGAGAGAGAGAGAGATGGTTTTGGGGGCTGTCAATGAACAAGACACTGAAACCATGCGTGTATGTTGGTGGGCCGTACGCTGGCTATGAGACCGTTTGGAGCCGACTTTAATGTTGCAAATGTTGCAGTTGCACGAACAGCTTGTTTGTCATTGCATAACATCATGGTTATTAGTATAGAAATGCAGTATGTTATTGGATGATACGAGTAGGCAAAAAAGTTATTTAAATTGTGAATTCAAATTAGAACCTATAACAATTTACCACATATGATTTTGAGAAGGTTTTGTGAAAATGTTGTGGATGTAGCACAATATTTTCAAAGGTCTGCTAGCAGTAGCCATGGAGATTAAGCATCAACCCTAACCTTCTCTGTCTTTCAGAGCCTAGTGCATTATCCTTTAGCAATGGCCTTGGAATTTGGAACCAGGAATTGGCACTATGTAAATTTAATTTGCAGAATAGAATCCAAGTATTTTAGATAACCACTATACAATTGGTTTGATAAAAACAATGATATCCACTGCACAATTTTTTATTTCATGTTTGGAATTCTTGTCTGCACTAATGTCTATCCCCATTTTTTCAGCATGAATATATCGCAATGATTCTAAAACGAAAAGACCAAACACTAAAATATCTAAATTAATAATCAATGAACCAAATTCATCAATGCACCACCCATTAAATTAATTGTTTTCTTTATATTACCATCAACCAATTCTCGAAAATAACCCAATAATACCAGCCCAGAAGCTAAACAAATGCAATTAATCAAATTCCCAGAAACCAAACCAAGAAATATGGATTACTCTTTGAAAATTGAAGTCTATCACAGCATTTCATCAATATAGCACCAACTAGTCTTCAAAATTGAACATGCAAGAAAACCCAGAAACTAAACCAACATTCAAGTAAATGAATGGTGAAAGATTTACCTCTTCAACAGCACCCTTTTTCCTAGCAAAGGCAATGAAAGAATTCCCTCCACCAGAACCACCGCCATGCTCATATACTGAGTCCAAAATGAAACCCCAAGTCCCAATATCAAGCGCCGAGGGGCTCTGCCTCCTCCTCCTCCACTCGTCCACTTCTTCAGTGCTTTTGATAGACTAGGATGTACAGAACCAACGGCACAAGTGACTGAGTAAGAGGATGAACCAAACGATTGGCCATATTTCTCCAAACCCAAACCCTAACCTTCTCTGATTTGGGTCTGAACCAAATCGGCAAGGCTGGCTCACCGCAACCACCACCTCCGATGGTGGCTTCTTCTCTCCTTCGACCAAAATCTCTTTCTCTGTCTCTCAATCTCATTTCCCTCCATAGATCAAACCTGAAATCTTTCTCTACACCCGATTCTCTCCAAACCCCAACCCTTACTCTGATTTGGGTCTGAAATCTTTCTCTGATTTGGGTCTGAAATCTTTCTCTACACCTGATTCTCTCCAAACCCCAACCCTTACTCTCTCTCTGATCTGGGTCTAAAAAGGATGCGTGTATGGGTGTCGGGATCTCTGGTGAGCTAAGGATTTTTCTTTGTTTTTGCTGATGGGTTTGAGTTGAGGGAGGTTGAGAGAGTTTGAACTTTGAAATTTGAGAGAGAGAGAGAGAGAGTTTGAACGGCTGGTGAGTGAGTTTATTTTTTGTCCGGTTGAGTTAAATCTGAGTTAAGTGAGTTGAACTACGGTTTAAGTGTTGGTTTACATTTTAAATGACGTGGATGATTTTTGAGCGTGGATCTTTTTGGTTTAAATCTCCACCGTGAAATGGAGCCTCTCCATTTCAAAGAGAAATGGAGAGAATCTGTTTCCCTGAAACATAATCCTAAAATGTTACCAAATGCATAAAACTCACATTTTGGACTAATAACGTGCTTTTTGGACCCAAAAAGCTAAACCTAATGGGTACTTAAAAAAATACTTGAAGTTTGCTACTTCTCTCATTTATGTGCCTTTTCGAAAGGAGAAAAATCATTGCAAGATCACATATTCATTACCCATGCACATTCAAGGGGGGGGAAGCCTTGGGATTCATAGTTTGGAGAGCTTTGTGTTCAATAAAACACCAAAAGTCCATGGCTGAATAACTACATGTAGGTTAACATGCCTTCTCCAACTTTTTGAATCTTTGATGAGCTAATATGCAACAAAATTACATTTGATCAACATCATATCTCATGCACTTGACAGCACTTAATATGATGAGATTTCACATTGACCAAGCATTAAAGAAAAGCCCTAAATGATATGGTGGTTAGGGAAAGTGATGGCAGTATGGGTAGAAAAATAAATAACCTTCGAAAGGAGATCAATGACTTATTAGATAGTGAGGAGATCATGTGGCAGCAACAAACTACGGTCCAATGGCTTGGGCTTGGGGATTGCAACACTAAGTACTTCCACTCCAAGGCATCTGAGAGGAGAAGGAAAAACACAATTCTTGAGTTAGAGAATAAGGATGGTATCTGGTGTGACTCTAAAGAGAGCATTGCTAAAATAGCAATGTCATACGTTGAGAAGCTATATACTACATCCTATCCAAGCCGCATTTCAAAGGTGACAGATGTAATACCTGCCAAAGTAACTAATGAGATGAATCAGAGTCTTAAAAAAGAATTCACAAAGGAGGAAGTTAAAACTGCATTGAAGCAAATGCACCCCACAAAAGCCCCGGGCCCAAATGGTATGTCTGCTATTTTCTTTTAGAAATACTGGAACATAGTTGGTAGTGATGCCAATTATATGGTTCTAAATGTTTTGAATTTTAATATGTCAATGGCTGAGATAAACAGAACAAACATAACCCCTGCCCCTAAAACTAAAAATCCCACAAAAATGACTGAATTCAGGCCCATAAGTTTAAGCAATGTCATTTATAAGCTCATATCCAAAGTCTTAGCTAATCATCTCAAAACTATCCTTCCTCAAATCATTACTGAAAAATCAGAGTGCTTTTCTCTCTGAACGTCTGATCTCAGACAATGTTTTAGTTGCATTTGAATTAATGCATTACTTGGAACACAAAAAAGATAGGAAGGAGTGTTTCATGGCTGTCAAGCTTGACATGAGCAAGGCATATAATAGGTTGAGTGGGGTTTCATTGAAAAGATTATGGAACGTATGGGTTTTCATGAAAAATGAATAAGTCTTATAATGCATTGTATAACTAAAGTTACCTACTCTGTTCTAGTTAATGGGGTGGCACATGGATGCATTGTTCCAACAAGGGGGCTCCGTCAAGGAGACCCCCTCTCCCCTTTTCATCACTCATAAATGATGCTGCCAGAAACAAGATGCTCAGTGGTGTTTCTATTTGCAGAGGGTTCCCCATGGTTACCCACCTCTTCTTCGTCGATGATAGCTTACTCTTTTGCAAAGCAAGTAATCAGGAGTGTCAGAAACTTGTGTCAATTCTGGAACTCTATGAGGCAACTTCAAGACAAAAAATTAATGCCGACAAATTCTCAATCTTCTTTAGCCATAACACCCCCTCTAAGTTAAAAAATGAAATGCTAGAAATTATGGGCCCAATGCAAGACTCAAAGCACAACAAATATCTTGGGTTGCCTTTTGTCATTGGCAAATCCAAGACAGAAGTTTTTGTAGAAGTAAAAGAGAGAGTTGCAAAAAAATTGGCTGGGTGGAAAGAAAAGATGCTATCAATTGGAGGGAGGGAAGTTCTCATAAAAGCAGTTACACAAGTCATCCCAACATACACTATGAGCTACTTCCATCTTCCTAAAAGTCTTTGCAAAGACATTGAAGGAATGATGAGAAGATTCTGGTGGGGACAAAGAGAGCAAGAATCGAAAATAGCTTGGGTTAGCTAGAAGAATTTATGCAAGTCTAAATTGAAAGAGGGCATGGGGTTTCAAAATCTCAAAGCTTTCAACCTAGCCATGTTAGCAAAACAAGGATGGAGATTACTCTTAAATCCCGATTCTCTAATTGCTCGAATCTACAAGGTGAAATACTATCCACATGGTGATGTACTCAATTTGAAGCTTAGGTGTAATCCATCTTATGCTTGGTGTAGTATCTTCAATGCCTTGGAAGTAATTCGAAAAGGCACTCGATGGAGGGTAGGTAATGGGCAGTTAATTCATATATGGGAAGACAAATGGCTCCCCACCCCTTCAACCTACAAGGTCATATCCCCCTTTTGCCACTCTAATGATTTTCCAATGGTCTCGGCTCTAATAGACTATGAAAACAAAAGGTGGAAATCTGAGGTGGTTCGGGCTGTGTTCCTTCCATTTGAGGCGAAAAAAACCCTAAATATCCCCTTGAGCTACAACTTGCTAGAAGAAAAACTCATCTGGGTAGGTAATAGAAAAGGAGAGTTCATAGTCAAGAGTGCTTATTATATAGCCCTTGGTGTGATTGAGACTGAGGAGAGGGGAGAAAGCTCACTGGGTGATCCAAGAACTCCCCTATGGAAGAAATGTGGTACCTTAAGATTCCAGCAAAAATTCGAATCTTTGCTTAGCGAGCTTGTATGAATGGCCTTCCTACCAGACTAAACTTGAGCAAAAGAGGTATGAACATCTATTCCAAATGCCCCACTTGTGATCAGGAAGTAGAATCCATCCCCCACTCCTTGATTTACTGTGAGTCAGCTAGGCAAGTTTGGAGTAAGTGGATGGGATGTCCTATAAATTTTGGAGCGGATCTGTTGGACTTCATTGATGTTGCTTTAAAAATCTTGCATGATGGAACTACACAAGACCTGAAAATATTCTTTGCAATTGCTTGGTCTATATGGTATAGTCGAAACCAAAAAGTTTTTGAAGATACCAACCACTCTCCTGAACAAGTGTGGAGCTTTGCAAGAGCTCTCATGTGGGACTATAAAGAAGCTGACTTCTTGTGTTATCAGAGCCAGCATGATGAAACAATTAGGTGGGAAGCTCACCCCTTGGAGTGTACAAAATTAATGTAGATGGAGCAGTTTCAAAAGATGGAAGAATGTCTAGCGTGGGAGTAATGATAAGAAACAACAAAGGTGACACTATTGTAGCACTCTGCAAACCCCTCCCAAGCCATTTCTCTAGCATGGAGACAGAGATCATTGCTCTTGAAAATGGAATCCTTCTAGCTAAGGAGATGCAGCTGTCACAAATCATAATTGAATTTGATACCCTCACAGTTGTCCAAGACCTCCAAAACAAAGAAACCAATGGTAGCGTAGACCACCTCTACCTGGGTATTTATGCTCTTCTTAAGTCTTTTAGTAGCTGGAGTATTAGGCACCTAAAAAGGGGTTACAACAAAGCGACCCATGAACTTGCTCATTATGCTAGATGTAATGGAACAAACCAAGTTTGGAAGGGTTGTGCTCCTTCGATGGTCTAACACCTTATCCACAGTGGCGACTCCAGGAATTTTTTGCAAGGTGTTTCTTAAGAAGTATAAATTAAACAATCTAATAATTTGGTATATTGTTGTTTCATTAACTATAAAATTATTAATTGTTATTTAGCCTAACATAATTTAATTTGTTTGTCTTTTATAATATATTAGTTAATTAAATTATTAATTATTATTTATTAGTTGCTTTCCTTAATTAATTATTAGTTAATTAAATTATTGTTTATTGGTTGCACTAGCACATATTCCATGTGCATTTACTTCCCCCAATTCAAATATCTCTCCCGGCCCCATGTGCCCATCCACCCCACACTCCACTCAACAGACAAGCCTCATGCCCCAATAAAAAGTTTTCAATTTCAACTAAATAAATTGTTTCCAAATAAATTCTTAATAACCCGTCAACAAGGATTGAACAGAGAAATAAATACACATACAGAAGAAAAAAAAAATTCATTTTGCACTATGTACACAACACAACACTACAATTCACTAACTTTATTATATCTCAACTCCCAGTTCATTTCAAAGTTTCAAACAAACTCAATTTTTACTTTTAGAAAAAGACACTAACAAACAAACATAACTATTTACCATTAAAAAAACTGCTATTCATATAAGCACAAAAAGACAAAAAAAGAAGAAGACAAAAATCAACTCATAGAGCACAACACGTGGGAGGATATCTAGCCACCACTAGACACTTCTAGTATTTTCCTTAAGTCATTGTTTAAGTCTCTTAAAAAGAGAAAGAACTCTCTCTCTATCTGTCTTTGTATCAGACAGTTTAAGATATTTTTTTTTGTGCTCGTTGCTCACTTGCTCACTAGAGAGAGAGAGAGAGAGATATACTAGATCTGGTGCGTTTGGGCTAGGGGCGGGGCTGGCGACTCTACTACTACCATGCCGCTACTGCTGCCTCTCCCTTCACTGCTTTACTTCAACCATCAGTCGCTGAGTCTCTTGGTTAGGCTTAGAGTTAGGGTTTTATTTGTTTGTTTGTGTTTTTTTTTTTTTAATCTTTGATGGAATGAGAGATTAGTTTTGTTTTAAATTTTTGAAAGGCCGGACTATTTGTTTTTGATAAAATTTGGTTGATTGGGTTAAATTTTCTTTAGCTTTACTATTTTGTGATTTATGTTTTTGTGCTAAATTTTCTTTTATAGATTAGATCCATAAATTCTTTTTATGGCCTTTTAAAGTGCCAGTAATATTGTTGGGCTCCCTGTTACAACATTTTTTTTTTTTTTTCAGATTTTAGTTGGCTTTTTTTTTTTTTGCTTGAAAGTAGAACAAATAAATTTTTTTTTATTAGAGGGTGTTCCTAATTTTGCTTAAGGGTGTTCCTAAATTTTTTTTAAAGGGTAAACAAATAAAAAACATTTAATTATTATATATAATTTTTTTTTCTTCAGTTGAAACACCCTGAACTTAACGTGGCGTCACCATTGCTTATCCATCTGGACTATGTGTTTGTGCTTCTACTTTGTTGTATCTCAATTTCAGTTTTTAATGGAATTTTTCCATAGACTAAACATTCGTGCTTCATCAATCAAAGCAACTTGCACCATTTTGGAAATAAAACCAAAAGGCTTGAGATTAACTGATGATGCCGAAAATATCACCAGTAAGTTACACGATGCTCGTACACTCAAAACGACACCTGCACAACAAAAAGGAGAAGACCTAATAGAGAGCACCGATGTGGTGCCAGCCAAATACCCTCCGAAGGTCAAGTTAAAACTTGTTACAACTCTAGAGTGCTAGAGAAGGGTTAATTATGCGTACCTCGATTTGTGAGGGTATTGAGGCTTTTATAGTAGTAGAGAGTTGACCTCTCTTCCTTGGAGTAGAAATCTTTTCCTTATAGGATTCCTCATGAGCGTAGATTGCGGAATCCTTTCCTTGTAGAACACTAGCATTCGGCGTGGGATACAAGGCATTTCCTTATATATCCAAGCGTGGAGGCGAAGGCAAGCGCATATTAGAACCGTCGGCTTTATTACATTAACACTAACGTCATCATCTTAATTACGACGTCATCTTCTAGGTTAATCAAATCCTGCCAAATCACTAACGGAATATAACGGAAGCTGACGACTTCAACAAAGATCTTCAGCTTAAGGTCGTCAACTTTGAGTTTACCGTCAGCTTACGTCCTTTGAGCAAACACTATTTTTCTTCCCTTATCAGTTGCCCCCTACTCCATATTCCTGTTGTTGTCAAACTGACGGATTATGGAGTTGACGTTTTCCATGGGTTCACTACCTTCTGTTTGCAGGGAGCAGGGAAATCATTTATTCCTTTTCCTCGAGCTGTGCTTTTATTTAATGCTTGGCCACGTGGCTTGTTCACATTGGTTCCACTTCTGGACGAGTTTCGTCGCTTCGTCTTTCGTGCATTCCATTCCTATATATATCCAGCATTCCTCCTCATTTCTTTATTTCAACATCACTGATTATTTGGGAGAGAGATCTCGTCGTCTGCATTTTCGTCCTCTTGTTGCACTTAAAGCCGTCAACTTTAAGGGCGCCATCCATCACAGGCTTTACCTGTAAGTTTTTTTTTCTTCTTTGCATCTTTTTCATTAACTGAACAAGTTCCTAGTGAGGACATCAATTTAGGTACTTAGAATGGATCCGTCACCTGTAGGTAAGATGTCAAGTGACTCGTCGAGTGAACAGTCGTCAGTCCGCGAAGGAGCAGGCTACGACGAGGTCTTTGGTTCAGGTCTGGAGTCCGTCATTTTTTCTGAATCATCTAAAAGGGAAACGTCAGCTCGGTCTCCTGACGATGACTTGGAAAATCATGTTGAGGGAGTTGAGAAGTTACAAATGACGAAGGGGAAGGTGACGGAGAAGAGGAGAAGGATGAAGGTGACGTGGAATCCTATGAAGAGACTTCAGTAAGCCCTGGAGGCAACCGTCCCTTCATCCTTCCTGAAGATTGGGCCGTCAACAAATTTTTACCAAAAATGGGTGAAAGGATTTTTAGGGATTTACGCATCCGTTACCAAATTCTAGACCATATTTCGATCCGTCTTCCTAGGAAAAAGGAAAAGTGTTATACTGGTTTAACCGCAGATGTCGGCATGTATGATGCAATTCTAGCCGCCGGATTACGGCTTCCATTGACGGCTTTGCACCATCAGCTTGTTGACTTCCTAGGGCTATCCATCAACCAGATTGCCCCTAATTCTTGGAGAACGTTTATCAAAGCAGAGATTCTGTGGGGTCACTTGAGTGGAGGGAACCGTCAGCTTTCCCTTGACGAGTTCTTTTTCTGTTATAGACCCCATCACATTGCTTCATCTAAAGGGACTTATCACTTTTTCGTCAGGGATAAAGATTTGAGACTGGTCTCCGACATGCTGGATTCCAACAGAAGTTGGAAAAGTAGATACTTTTTTATTGAAGGGTCGGACTGGGTATGCCGTCCTGAAGAGTGGGATACTATGCCACAGGGCTTTGATAATACCTGGGGGATAGTTAGGGATTCAAGTTTGGTACCATCAGTTTATCATATATATATATGCTTTATAAACTTGTCAGTTTGTCGGTTTTCATGTTTTCATGTCGTCGCTTTTTATTTCTTTTTTTCAGCATACAGCCATCCACATATAACTGACGAACAGAAAGCCCTCATCCATCGAGTTCTTGAAATCCCACTCGAGCAACGGAAGTGCAGGGACCTGATCACCCTTGACACTCTTCATTTGTACTGTGGTGGTCCAGAGCCGACGGTTGAAGCTCGTCGGTTAGACGAATTTTCACGTCGATGTGGGTACTCTACTTACTACATCAATTCATTGATTCTGTATGCCTTGCTAAACAAACGTCTGTTATTCTGCAGAGATGGAAACTGTTAGGCAAAGGATAAGGGCTGCTGCGGCTCATAAAAAGGAGGAGAGGGAAGCTAAGGAGAAGGAGGTAGTGTCCTCGTCAGCCCCCAAGACAGCTGCAAAGGTCTCAAAACAAAAACCTGACGGCAGGGACGATCGTCCTTCTAAAAAGGTTGCTGTCAACTTGGGGGACGTGCCCCCTAAGAAGAAGTCACCCCTTAAGCCAAAACAGGGTGCAAGCAAAGGGGTGATAACTCCCACTGGTTCCGTTATTAAGGGCCCTGTTGCCTTTTGACTCATAAGGACTATGCCATCGAGGAGCTGGATGCCTTTATAAAGCCGACGGACATAGCACCTTGTGATCAACTGGGGACGTAGGACTTAGGGGCGTCAACTCTTTTTTACCTCAGTAAGGTATGTCCCTTTTCTCTTTTTGGTGTCGTCTGCCTTTGATTCGCTTTTACTGACGTCGGCCATTTTTTCAGGCTTTAGTGCGTGTTAAAGCACTTCAAGACCAATGTATTGCGAATGAGGATGTTCTTGCTCGGGTTAGAAACCATAATACTAATTTGATGGATACACAGGCTCAATATAAGGAAGGCCTTCGAGATTTGAACCGCGAGCTGAAGACGACGAGGGAGAAGCTGGAAGAGGCGTCACGTGAAAGAGAAAAACTTAAGGAAGAGACGACGGCTTTGCGTCAAAAAGTGGAGACGGCTGGGGCTGACGCTGTCCAAGCTTTTAAGGCGTCACAGTCATTCGTTGATTCTTGTGTTGACTTTTATGTCACTGGGTTCAATGATTGCTTCAAACAAGTGGCGTCAACCTTCTTAGAGCTGGACTTGTCTGGAATCACAATGAATGATCCGGAGCCAACGACGCCGGCTCACGACGTCATTATTGGTGAAGGTGACGGCTCTCCTGAAGTCAATCCTTCACTTGCAAATACCGCTGTCATCTTGGCCCAGCCTGCCGCTAACTCTGCTCCTGTTGTGTCTATCAATGTTGATAGCCCTCTTCCTCAGAAGAAAGATGACGGAGCCCCTGCCGATCCCCCTACTCCTTGATTTTGTCTTCGTCTTTTCCATTTATTTTGCAAACAATATTAAGTAGCCCTTTATTTTTGGGTTTCTATTTGTAAACAGTTTATCTTATTGTAATCTATGTTAATTTCGTCGTTTTCTGCCTTGTATATTTGGCCATCTTAAATAAATTCGTCAATCAGTATCTTCGTCTGTTTTGACGACCTCGTCTACTTGTTTATTACTTTTATTGGTTCTGTCCTAACTTTGCAATCTCACTTGTTTGACGACATTTGATGAGCTCGCCGCTTTATTTGAGCTCGTCAACTAAAAAAAAAAAAAATTTTATAAAACCGTTGGTTTCATGGCTTCGTCCTTGTTATGGTCTTGGTGACCTAATCTTTTTATTCCTTTGATGAGCCCGTCAGCTTTGAAGGCTGAATTCTTCCCTTTAGGGTGTTTGTAGAACTTGTCAGCTTATGATTGCTGACCATCCCATTGGGATTTTTACCCAACGCGTCAGCTTTTGATTACTGACACTTCAATCCCTTTGGGATTTTTGTATGATCCGTCAGCTTTTGATGGCTAACTTCAACTTCTTTTGGGATATTTATACAATCCGTCAGCTTTTGGTTGCTGATTTCAATCCCTTTCGGATTTTTATAGACTGTCAGCTTTTGATTGCTGACACTTTAATCCCTTTGGGGATTTTTATACAGCCCGTCAACTTTTGGTTGCTGACTTCAATCCCTTTGGGATTTTTATACAGTCCGTCAGCTTTTGGTTGCTGACACTTTAATCCCTTTAGGATTTTTATACAGTCTGTCAGCTTTTGGTTGCTGACTTCAATCCCTTTGGGATTTTTATACAGTCTGTCAGCTTTTGGTTGCTGACTTCAATCCCTTTGGGATTTTTATACAGTCCGTCAGCTTTTGGTTGTTGACACTTTAATCCCTTTAGGATTTTTATACAGCCCGTCAGCTTTTGCCTGCTTTAAGGACTTCAACCCTGGTTCGTCCTTTTGGGACAGATCCGTCTGCTTTGTGGGCAGAGTTGCTTACTTTTAAATTCGTCCACTTTTAGGGACTTGGAATCCTTTTATTTCGTAAGGCTGTTTCCTTTGTGAGTTTGTAAATAAGTAAAACACATCAGTAGTTCTGAATAAACTCCTCTTATTGTCATGCGTTAAAAAAGTAATTCCAAAAAAGAAAGTTCACCCTTTCGGCTTATTGTAGCAAAAACCAAAGTAAAAATCTGCCCTTTGGGCTTATTGTAGTGAAAACTGAAGTAAATAATAAATCTGAGGAGCATAACTAAAATTTGCTACGGTAAACTATAAATAAAGGGGGGTGTTGTCCTTCACATCATCTCTATTGGTAGTATTTTCGCAAGTGTTCAGCATTCCAAGGATGTGGCAACTCCCATCCGTCTAGCGTCTCCAGATGGTAGGTGCTCTTCCTCTGCCATGCCGTGACTCGGTAAGGTCCTTCCCAATTAGGGCCGAGTTTTCCTTAGGTCGGGTCTCTCGCTGCACCCATGACTTTCCTTAGAACGAGGTCTCCAACCTAGAAGTCTCTGTTTCTGACCCGAGAGTTGTAGTGCTTGGCCATGCAGTCCTGGTACCGTGCGAGCCTTTGTTTCGCTGCTGCCCTGACTTCGTCCTCCAAATCGAGCTGTAGATGTATGGCCTCGTCGTTTTTTCTTTCGTCATGGTTATGCACCCTGTAGCTTGTGAGTCCGACTTCGGCTGGGATGACTACTTCGCTCACGTATGTTAGTCGGAATGGCATCTCTCCTGTTGGTGTCCTTACCGTAGTCCTGTATGCCCAAAGTACGCTCGGCAACTCTTTTGCCCATATACCCTTTTCCCCCTCGAGCTGAGTCCTGATAATCTTCAACAAGGATCGATTCGTGACTTCGACCTGTCCGTTGGCTTGAGGGTGTGCAGAGGAGGAGTAGTGGTTCCGTACCCCAACTGCGAGCAGAAGTCCCAGAAGGAGTCGCTGTCAAATTGCTTCCCATTGTCCGAGACTAAGACTCTAGGGATGCCAAATTTGCATATGATACATCACCAGACGAAATTCCATACGTTTTTCTCCATAATGGTGGCCAAGGCTTCAGCTTCCACCCACTTCGTAAAGTAGTCGATGCCCACTACCAGAAACTTCAGTTGTCGTATTGCCGTTGGGAATGGCCCCATAATGTCTAGTCCCCATTGAGCGAACAGCCATGGTGCCGCCATCAGGGTAAGTTCTTCGGGTGGTTGTCTAATAACATTGGTGAACCTTTGGCACTTGTCGCAGCTCTTTACATAAGCCTCGGCATCCTTCTGCATGGTTGGCCAAAAGTATCCCGTTCGCACTAGCTTATGCACTAATGATCTGGACCCGAAATGGTTTTCGCAGATTCCTTCGTGCACCTCCCTCATGATGTAGTCCGCTTCCTCAGGACTTAAACATCTCAGGAATGGCCTGGAAAAACCCCTTTTGTACAAGACGTCTCTTATTAAAACGAATCTTGCTACCTGGACCTTCAGCTTTCTAACGGCCTCCTTTCCGTCCGGTAATGCGCCATTCTTCAAGTAGGAGACTAACGGTGTGGTCCAATTGCTTTCGGAGCCTATCTCTTGTACGTCGATGGAATCTATTAGTGATGAAAGTTGAACAAAAGAGAGTACATTACCTAGGGTGGTCATATATTTGACTGAGGCAACTTTGGCCAAGCGGTCAGCTTGCTCATTGTCTCCCCTAGGGATTTGTACGATTTTGGCCTTCAGCTTGTCTAACCTTTCCCTTGCTTGGTCCAGATACCTTTTCATTCTTTCACCTTGACACTCATAGTCCCCGTTTATCTGGTTAGTGACGACCTGAGAGTCGCAGTAAATGACCATGTTTGCAGCTCTTGTAGCTTTGGCGAGGTCGAGCCCTCCTATTAAAGCCTCGTACTCCGCTTCATTATTCGTGGTAGGGAAATCAAGGCGGACCATGCACTCAACCGTGTCTCCTTCAAGTGTCAGTAACACAATGTCGGCTCCCCCAGCCTGCCTGTTGGATGATCCGTCTACATGTATGCTCTACTACAAAGATTCCTCTACCCCTCTGTCTTCGTCATTTGTGAACTCTGCTATAAAATCTGCGCCAATCTATCCTTTAATGGCAGTTCGTGGGTGATACTAGATATCAAACTCGCTCAATTCTATGGCCCATAGCGCTAACCGGCCAGCAGCCTCTGGGTTGCTCATTGCCCGCCGTAAGGGCTTGAAAATACAGCTTGAGTTTGCGTGCTGTCGTAATCAGCGCAAAGGCAAGTTTCTCCGTGGGCGGGTATCTTTCTTCGGCACCACGAAGTGCCCGACTGGTGTAGTAAACGAGCTTTTGCACTCTTTCTTCCTCTCTGATCAGGGCAGCGCTGACGGCAGCAGGGGAAACGACTAGATAGAGAAAAAGTTCCTCACCAGCCTGCGAGGGACTTAGTAACGGTGGGGAAGAGAAATAAGCTTTTAACTCTTCAAATGCTTGCTGGCACTTGGCGGTCCATTCAAAGGATTTCTTCAGCGTGTGAAAGAAGGGTAAGCACTTGTCTATCGCCCTTGATACAAACCTATTCAGCGCCGCTACTTTGCCATTAAGGCTTTGCACTTCCTTCACATTTTTTGGGGGTGCCATCTCCATTATGGCTCGGGTCTTGTCCGGGTTTGCTTCGATGCCCCTCTGTGACACCATGAATCCTAGGAACTTTCCCACTGTCACTCCGAAGGCGCACTTTCCTGGATTAAGCTTCATGTTATAGGAGCGAAAAGTGTCGAATGTTTCCTTAAGGTCTTCCAAGTGGTCTTCCTCCTTTCGGCTTTTTACCAACATATCGTCGACGTAGACTTGGACATTTCTCCCAATCTGCTGCGCAAACATCTTGTTCATGAGCCTCTGATACGTTGCGCCCACATTTTTTAGGCCGAATGGTATTACTTTATAACAGAAGAGGCCTTGACTAGTAACGAACAAAGTTTTCTCTTGATTGGCTTCATGCATCCTGATCTGGTTGTAACCAGAGAAAGCGTCCATAAAACTTAACAGCTAGTGTCGAGCTGTAGAGTCTACTAGAATGTTAACCCTCGGGAGGGGGTAGCTGTCTTTGGGGCATGCTTTGTTCAAGTTGGTGAAGTCCACGCACATCCTCCACTTCCCGCTGGCTTTCTTAACCATTACAACGTTCGCTAGCCAGTCGGGGTAGTAAACTTCTCTAACAAAGTTCGCCTCCTGTAGTTGGCGGACTTCTTCAGCTACGGCCTGATCTCGTTTCGGGGCAAACACCCACTTCTTTTGTCGAACGGGTGGAAAGGAAGGTGACACATTCAGCTTATGCACCATGACCGAAGGGTCTATTCCTGGCATGTCTTCGTGGCTCCAGGCGAACACGTCCCGATTTTCCTTAAGGAATGTTATGAGTTCTGAGCAAATCATCGGGCTAGCGAGAGTACCGATCCTTGTGGTCCTGTCCGGCCGGGAGTTATCAAGGGGTATCTCCTTAAGCTTCTCTACGGGTTCTGTCCCTATCCGCTGCTTTTCTATGCTCATGGTTTGCAAATGATCATCCATTTCCAGCATTGCAATATAGCATTCCTGCGACCACTTGGTCCCCTCTCAATTCCCCTACTCCGTATTCAGTGGGGAATTTGATCATCAGGTGATAGGTCGAGGTTACGGCCTTCCAGGAGTTAAGGGTAGGTCACCCTATAATGGCGTTGTAGGCAGAAGAGAAATCGACCACAAGGAACGTGACGTTCCTAGTGGTTTGTTGAGGATAACTCCAATGGTGACTGGTAACATGACCGCGCCTAGGGGGTACACTTTTGTTCCACCGAACCCAACGAATGGGGCGTTGGTTGGAACTAGTCGCTCTCTGCTGATCCGCATCTATTGGAATGCTGGGTAGTAGAGAATATATATGGAGCTTCCGTTGTCGACCAAGACCCGGTGCACGTTATAGTCTCCTACCTGAAAGCAAACGACCAGTGCATCGTCGTGCAGATGGTGGAGACGTCAGGCATCTTCTTCCGAGAATCCAATAAGAGGGTTGTCGACTCGCGGCATCTTCGGGATGACACCTGTGAGTTGGACATTCTGGACCGCTCTGAGATAAGTCTTATGAGCCCTGTTTGATAGACCGTTTGCGGCCGTTCCCGCTACAATCATCCTTATGTCTCCCAAGGGTTGCCTTGGTCGTTCGTTGTCTCGTCGGAGAGCTTGCTCTTGAGGAGGCGGATCTGCTCTTTCCTTACTGACGAACTTCTGCAACTTCCCTTGTCTAATGAGGGCTTCAATCTACTGTTTCAAGTCATAGCAGTCAGTTGTGTCATGTCCGTGGTTACGGTGGAAGCGGCAATATTTGTCTCTAGACTGCTTGCTAGGATCCCCCTTCAGCTTTCCGGGAAAGGTCAAAGTCTCTTCGTCCTTGATTTGCATTAGGACTTGACCTATCGGGGTGGTCAACGGGGTGAAGCTTGTAAACCTCCTTCCCGGGGGCTTAGAATGCCTTTTATCCCTTCGGTCTCCTGTCCTTGGCCTCTTCTGCCCTTCGTCTTGTCGTGCATCCTCTTGCCTTTCCCTTTTCCCTGGCTTTTCCTCCCGTGCCTGCAGCTTGTCTTCAGCATTCATGTACTTGGTGGCCCTGTAAAATACTTCCGACATTGTCTTGGGGTCGTTTTTGTATAATGATAACAGAAACTTACCCTTTCGCAACCCATTCGTGAAGGCTGCTACAAGTATTTTGTCGTCGGTTTCGTCGATCGATAGTGCTTCCTTATTGAAGCGCGTTATGTAAGACCTCAACGTCTCATCCTCTCATTGCTTGATACTCATCAAGCATGCCGTGGACTTTTTATACCTGTGTCCCCCAATAAAGTGTGTAGTGAATTGAGCGCTTAGCTCCTTGAAAGTGCTAATGGAGTTCGGCGTCAGTCGGCTAAACCATACCCTTGCGGGGCCCTTCAGTGTTGTAGGGAAGGCCCTACACATGATTTCGTTCGCTACCCCTTGAAGGTGCATCAAGGTTTTGAAGGTCTCTAGGTGATCCAGATGGTCCTTTACTCCGTCGTAACTATCTATATGCGACATGCTAAATTTATGTGGTAGGGGGAAGGAATTGACAGCTACAGAGAACGGCGAATCGGTGCGATGCACCAGATCGTCAAGGTCGCTAGATACCCGTCCTTTGAGGGCATTCATCATGACCTTCATTTGTTCCTTTATTGCCTGTATCTTCGTGGTAATGTGTGGTTGAGTTGCATCCGTGAGGGATGGCATGCTTAAATTTTGATGCTCTGGTCTACTCGGAGCGTTACTGCCTTCCTGTCTTTCTTGTTCTCTTCTATCGGCACTGGTGCCTTCTTGGTCCTGCTCTTGAGTGCCGTGACTTGCATTTTTCTAGTGTAACTGTTCCTCCAGGTCGTGGTTCTGCTTAGTAAGGCGCTCTACGGCGGTGGCCAAGGTTTGCACCTGCCTTTCGAGAGCCGCTGCGCGGGTTTCGTCTCCCTGAATGTTGTTCGTTGTTGCCATCGAGCGAGTCAGTACCATGCAGCTCTTTTGTCCGGAAAGCGTTTGCTATGGCTTACAAACTAGAAAACGTCTTTGCCACAGACGGCGCCAACTGATGATGCCGAAAATATCACCAATGAGTTACACGATACTCATACACTCGAAACGACACCTGCACAACAAAAAGGAGAAGGCCTAACAGAGAGCACCGATATGGTGCCGGCCAAATACCCTCCGAAGGTCAAGTTAGAGCTTGTTACAACTCTAGAGTGCTAGAGAGTGGTTAATTATGTGTACCTCGATTTGTGAGGGTATTGGGGCTTTTATAATAGTAGAGGGTTGACCTCTCTTTCTTGAGTAGAAGTCTTTTCCTTATAAGATTCCTCATGAACGTAGATTGCGGAATCCTTTCCTTGTAAAACACTAGCACTCAGCGTGGGATACAAGGTATTTCCTTATATATCCAAGCGTGGAGGCCAAGGCAGGTGCATATTAGAACCATCGGCTTTATTACATTAACACTGACGTCGTCATCTTATTTACGGCGTCATCTTCTAGGTTAATCAAATCCTTCCAAATCACTAACGGAAGCTGACGGCTTCAACAAAGATCTTCAGCTTAAGGCCGTCAGCTTTGAGTATACCGTCAGCTTACGTCCTTTGAGCAAACACTATTTTTCTTCCCTTATCATTAACCATCTTATTATTCACCCCCCTTTCTCAAAGAAAGAATCTAAAATGGGATCCAATCTGGAACAAAAATCCATCTAACTTCTAATCCTCCCATACTCTTCATAACCTCCGCAACCTTCGAAAATATTCAATAAGTATCCTTCCAAAAAATAAAACCACACATACATACACCGTCACATTTGTAAGGTCTACTCCACTTCCATCATGTTACAAACAATTTTTATGTAAAATAATAATCCAACCCAAAAGAAGGAGCTAGGAAATTTAATCGAACTCAATACTTATACTAGACTACCCCTTTTGGGAGAGCCCACCAAGTTTTTATTTGGCCAAAATTTTTTAACTTTTAGCTTTTCGATTTTTGTCTCAATTTTTTTTTTCAAAATTTAACAAAAAAAATTTTAACTTTTAATTTTTTATCACACATTTAAGATAAAGGAAAAGTTAATTAATGCCCTAATAAGGACATTGGTCTAGGGTATATTTCAAGAAAATTTTTATGGGAAAAGAAAAAATGCAATTAGTTTTTTTGATAATTTTTTATACTTCTCATAAAAATAGTGGCTAATTTTTTTAAAAATTATTTATTAAAAATTGATCTAAAGGCACAGATTAAAAGGACCCGTAATATAAAAGTTACAAAAAATTATATATTTTTTTTTATAAACACTATACAAATAAGCTATCACATTAAGACAAAAGATGACTTTAATTCATAATTGAGTCTACCAATTGTTTTTGAATTATTATTGAACTATTTTAGAAAAAAAAATTTAATACTACTTAAAAGACATTTTTTTAAAACCAATAACTCAGACATTGTTAACTTTGGACATTGGTAACTTATTCTAGTAGATACCCAATAAAAGGCACTCCATCTGCTACCCTACAAAGAGCCACACAAAACAAATTGACACAAAACAAATTGCCCAACCAACTAACCTTTCAAAAAAAAATGCCCAACCTACAAAATCGCCTACCTTTTCAGCTTCCACAGACCTCTTAAAATTCCAAAAAATCCTTACACTGTGGGCCCCAAAAATTTGAATTCTCAAAAAAAGTTCTCCACTCCTCGCCCACAACACCACCTTCTCGCTCTAAAAACACACACATCACTGTCTCTAATAATCCACATATATATTTACATCTCAGGTCTCCACCATATAAGCCCTAGCAAAACCCTAATCCTCAAATCTTCAATCTCATTTTCCTTTCACCGCAGCCTCAGAAAATGGCCAAAAAGAAAGTGACCAATCAACCCAAAGATTCCCAAGAAGAAGCCCCACCTAATCAAAACCAAATCCAAAGCCAAAATCAATCCCAACCCAAACCCATGGATGACTCCACTACTGAAAAGGTGCAGAGCTTAAAGTCACTCAACTCTCTGCTCCTCAAAGAAACCTTTGAGCGCAGACAGCAGGTTGAGTCCTTGGAGCAGGCCAAGGAGGCTTTGGAATCCGAGTTAACTCGGTCTGTAATGGATAAGAATGTGCTTGAGGCTGAGTTGACTCAGGCCAGTGATGAGAGTATTGGGTTGGAGTTGGAGAAGGTTGTGGTTTGTGCTTTTTGGGAGACCCAGATGGGTGAAATGGGTGTTGGGTTTGATGGGTTGGTGAGAGAGAAGGCTGAGGTTGAGAAATTGAAGAGTGAGAGAGAGGCTGAGATTGGGTTTTTGAAGAAAGAGGTCAATGAGGTGAGGGCTAGTCTTGAAAATGAGAGAGATAAGTTGAGCCGAGTGTGCCGAGAGAGGGATTTGCTTAAGGCTGAGATTGATGGTCTGGTTGAGGAGAGAAATGGGTTGAGAGGAAAAGTGGTTGAAAAGGAGAAAAAAGAGAGGAAGATTGAGGAAGAGGTTGGGAAACTGAAAGGAAAATGTGAAGGACTAATGGTGGAGAAGGCGGAGATAGAAAAGGCGGTTGACGTGGTTAAGAGGGAGAAAGAATCAGTTCAGAGGAAATTGGAGGTGTCTGCGAGGTTGATTGAGGGATTGAGGAGGGAGATTGATGGTGTTGAGAGGGAAAAGGGTGAAGTTGAGAGGCAGAGAAGTGTGAAGGAAGTGAAGATTGGTGAATTGGAGAAGGAGGTTGGGGAATTGAATGAGTTCATAATGCAAATGCAGAGGGAGGAGGAAGTTTTGCGCGCTAAGGTTTTGGAGTTGGAGAAGAGGATTGATGAGGCTAAGGATAAGGAAAAGGAGATGGTGATGGAGATTAATTTGTTGGTGGAAGAGAAGAGGGAGAAGCAACAAGATATTGAGAAGTTGAAAGATGAGAGGAATTCTATTCAGAGGGTTTTGGATAGCACTAGTAAGGTATCAGAGGATAGGCAGCAAAGGATTGGGGATTTGATTCGAGAGAAGAATGAGATTGAGGAAGTGAAGCTTAGCCGAGAGAATGAGATTGTTGTGCTGAATATGGAGGCTGGTAAACTCAGGGATGTAATTTCTACATTACAGGAGTCCTGTAGAAATGAAGAAGAGAAAAACAAACAGTTAGTGTCTGAAATTGGTCACTATAAGGATGCTTATGATCGAGTTGCGCTTGAGAGGGATCAGGTGCAAATGGGTTTTGATGAGGAGAAAAAGAAAGTGAAAAACATGGAAGTAGTGGTTTCAGAGATGGAGCAGAGGATTGAAGGTACAGTGGAGGAGTTGGGGCGAGTGAGAAATGAGTGTGAGAATCTGATTGAGAGAAATAAAGCAGTGCAAAGCCATGTGGAAGATTTGGTGAAGGAAAAGGATTTGGTGCACGAGAGCCTTGTTGAGGCCCGACGCGGAATCGATGATTTAAAGGCTAAAATGGAATCAGCAAGCATTAATTCAGAGCGGGCATTGAGTATGGTGAAGAGCACTGCAGCATTGGTGTGTGATTCAAGAGATGATAGAGATGGTAAGGAAGAAGTGATTATCAATGGGCAGAAACTAGAGGAAGAAATTCAGCCATATGCGGCAGAGTTGGATGCCATTAGGAATGCTTTCAAAAACAAGGAGAAGGTCGTGGAGGATATGAAGAAACAGGTTGAGTTTCTACAGAACTCTGTGGCAAATGCACATAAGAGGAAGAGTTTCTGGACTGTGGTTTCTTCTGCAACTACAATTTTTGCTGCAGCATCTGTTGCTTATGTTGCAAGAGGACGCTGAATGCCAAACGGTTCAAGTTTTGGTCTTCTGTTATTGGGACAAGATGTTTTTGTATCTTGGATCAACTAATCAAGTCCAGTTGACGCGAAAACTTAATGTCATTTGGGTACTTTCAGACTACGTATGATAATAAAATGTCTCTTAAAGCAGTTGAAATTACTATCATGGCAAATTGTTTACTGCTCTTTCGATATATGAAACAACCTCTTATCAGTTTATATGTTACTTTCTTATAATGTTAGCATCTGCTCTTCATATAATGCTTTCTTTTGAGGTTGTATTGTTTATTATTCTTCACTGCTCTCCTGCTCCTTGGCTGTGTGAGAAATATTAACAAGAAAACGGAAAAATGCATGCTAGAAATTTGGTCTGTTCAAATGTAATATGCCATTATATGCATGATTATGAAAGAGGAGGCTACATATTATCTTAAGCTACTGGTCAGTTCTTTGAGTTGGATTGTTCAAGTTTCAAATTTTCAATGTTACAATTGGTTAGATATCCTTCTTGATGCCTTTTTTTGGGTCAGTAAGTGGTGTTATTTACAATATACGTATGATGCAATTACTTTTATTGGTTAGCAATGAAAGTAAATAAAGAGATTCTAGGTTAGGCATATAGAGAAATTGTCCTGGTATACAATTAGTTGGGATTGCTATAATACATATCCAATAAGAAAATCTAGGATTGTTATAATGGAACTTAAAATTTTGTTCTGTTAGGAGCGTTTTGTACCCTTGGTGGGTGTTGCGGTTGCTTTTGTTGTATGTGTCTGTGCTCTTGGGGCTTTCCATTAATAATAACTTTCTCATTCACCCAAAAAAAAAATTAAAATTAAAATTTGGTGAAAAATCTTCATCTTTTTATCTAGTGTTGATATATGTATGCTTTTATGGCTTCAGCCATGCAAACTATGATGTGTGACACAAACTATTGTATTTTAGAGAATACAGATGTCTCAGGTATCAGACAGCTTGCACTTCAGGTACACAATTGGTCGCGATTCTCTTGAATTCTTTCAATTATCTTTTCATACAGTCTATGTCTTGTCTGTGTTTTCTTTGTGGGGTTGAGGGGAAGAATCATGACAGACGTTGGAGAGGACCATGTTTTTTAGCACAAGAGTGTAACTGTTGTGCAGGAGTAAAAAGGTCTTGATAATACGTTGCCATAAAGATGGATGCTGTCAAACTTGTTTTCACTTTTACGTATGTTAATGAATGCTGCAATATGGATTTTGTCTTATGATTTGATTGAACTGGAGGGGTGTATTTCTTGATTTACGGAAGATCAAAGACGGACTTTAGTCATATGGAATATAGTTGGAACCTCTAATTAAAGTTCTTTTTAGGTGGAAATCCAAATTACACCCTCTAAGTTTTTGGTGGATTTTCATTTTAGCTCTTAAACTTTAACATTCAAGTTTGCATTCTATCCATTGCCATTTATAAAATTGATACTATTCACATATGAGATACAATGTCGTTTTATTGGACTTAATAGCAATCTTTTAGATATGTTCTTTGTAAGGACTAAATAGCAAAAATTAAACTTGGACGAAAATGACAATTCACTTAAACTTGCGGGTTTAATTTGGATTTTTAGCCTTCTTTTATTACAAAGGCTTATATTCTTTTTTCTTTTCTTTTTTTCTCATCTGACTTTGCTGCTGCTGATCTTGTACGTATCTGCTTGTGTTGTTAGTGCATTTCCAGTGGGTGTTATTTGGCAGGTTTAGAGCTTGACTGTTGTTTGATGTGTAAGAGAAAGAGGGTGAAGTTGTAAGCTTGTGTAACTTATTAACTTACCAATAAACATAAAATAAATAATGAGAAGATGAAGACAAAAGACTTGAGCTAATATCTGGTAGATTATTGTGGTGGGAAAATTATAAAATGCTCTTGAGAGTATTATAAAAATGCGTATGTTGTGGGTTTCGGTTAGCTCTCCGCTTACATAAAAAACTGATTAATATCTTAGTCTGATGATAAATAACACAATCATTAAGAGCGGACGTCAAAAGTTGAAATTTTATATAAATAAAAAATAATAAAAAATTGTATCTTACATGAATAGTGGGTCATCTTATGAATTTAATAAGTGAAATTCATTATTATGTGAGAGAAGAAAATATGCATATGCATTTATTGTGGTATTCATTTATTATACTTTCGGTGTATTCTATAGGATCTTGTTAATGAGTTCTTAAGGGCACAGGTTAATGCTATTCTTGATTTTAATTTGGGCCTATTATTGAAGTTACTTTTTTGTCTACCAGTGATAGCTTACTACATAGGATTTATTGACTTACACGGACAAATTCATCGTGGTTGTGTATTTTTTGGATATATGCATAGAGTTTGACTTTATTTTTTGAAAACTGTATAAAAATATTTATAATTGAGCATAATGCATCTTAACCATTGTTCTTAAGGCATTCGATCCATTGTATAATTATCCATTGTTGCTGAGACACATAAGCAGAGCAGTTTGTGAACAATAAATTTTAGCAATACCATTATACCTCTATTACAGCATTTGTTGCTAGTGTTGCAAACTGAGTAAAACTGGTTCAGTCATCTCTTCTTCTTTTTTATTTTCGTTTAACTGGTTTCAGTCATCCCTTCTTTTCTTTTAATGTGTAGGCAAGTTTTTAAATTGAACTAATCTACTTATGGATTAATGATGCTATTTTGTGCGTGTAATCTTGTCTAATCTGAAAAGATTATGTCTTCTGATTGGTGCTGAAATCATAATTATGTTTTCACTTTGGGAAATGCAGGCTGCATAAGTATTTTAACATATGGGGGGAAATCTACAAGAATCCAATGGATCTTTAAAGGCAATCACATCAGCAGTTGCAAAATCTTACAAAATACAAAAAATAGTAACACCCACATCAATACGTATAAAATTATGCATAATTGTACAAGTACTACAGTAACCGTGCATATATGCACGATTACTGTAGCTCTTCTATACATTATTTTAATATTATTTCTCTCCCCTCATATTCTATCTCTCTCTCTCTCTCTCTCTCTCTCTCTCTCATAATCTCTACAACTGATAACCCCCACCGCCAACCACACAGACCCAACATCACCACAACTCAGCACCACTAAACACCACCACTGCAACCCAACACCGCCAACCACCACCACCACAACTTGGACACACCACAAAATCAACCAATAATTAAACAAACCCACACGGTCACACCACAAAATCAATCAAAAATCAAACATACCCACACACAGACACACCAACAGAGACAAAGACAGAAAAGAGTATTTTTGTGAACTTGTGGCTGTGGGTTGACTGGAACGGTGCTTGTGGTGCTTTGATTGTGGATCGTTGCTTGTGGATCATTGATCGGTGATCATGGATTGGAGAGACGATTTCATCATCGTCGCCATCGCTCCCGCTACATGTGGATCGGTAATGTGGATCAATGCTGGCGATGTAGATAGGTGCTTGTGGGTCGATAGAGATCAGTGGTGTTCGTGGGTTTTGATGGTTGTGGTGCTCATAATGGAGTGTTGATCTGACCATGAGAGAGAGAAGAAGAAAGAAGAGGAAGAAAAAGAAAGAAAATGACAGAGAGGTAAGGAAAAAGAAAAAAAATGAAGAATATGAAAAAGCAACTATATAGATAAAATAATATTAAAAAAATAATATAAAAATATTATTTATATAAAATATAGTATATAATAAATAGACTGAAATAAATATTTAGTAAAAGTAACGTCGGTGTTTTTACAACTTTTCTTTTAAAAAAGAAATATTCTTAATTTGGGTCCTGGGATTTTCACCGTCACATCTTGGTTATCTTGGAACAGATGTAATAGGCATATAAAGTATAGACTATAGACTAGAGTACCAACATGATAGCTTCTACTTTCTGCAACGACCATTATTGGTAAAAATATTTATTGCATAAAAAAGAAGAAGGAAAAAGGTCTGAATATGCATACAAATTGTCAAATTGTAGTACTGAGTTACTGACAGAGTACCGACAGCTATATAAAGATATCGAATTTAATTGTAAATTCATTGTTCTTCACCTACTAATTTTTCGTAGTACGATAAATAATGTTTTTTTTCACACAATTATAGTAAGTTTATTCATTAAATTTATAATAAAATTTATTATAAATATAATCGGAGAGGAATATTTATTTCTTTCTACTCTAAAATTACGTATACATTTTCCCGTCTTTAACTTGCAATGAATTCAAAAATGTCCTCATTTTCTTTACCAATAGAGAAAAGAGGAATACAGCTATGTTGTCAATTTAACTGTCACATTTATGTTTCATCCAACTTTTGTTATGGCATTATTCTAACTTATAAAGGCTCAAATTAATTAGTCATTACCATATGATGTGGCTTAATTTCCTCTTCAAGTTTAACATATTACAAAACTATATGCTCTACCTTCCAGCTGGTTTTTTGTTTTGATGTTTATTAATTCACAAATGCATTGGTTTCTGTAGGTTAAAATTACTAAATAATTAAAACAACTAAAGTATCAAATACCAAAAAATTAATTAATGCAATAAATGCATGACAAGCAATGCAACTTGGACAGAAGGTAGAAATTTGAACACAGCCAGCTAGACCAAAAGTAAGGTATATGATATCAGCCCTCAGTCCCAAGCTCTGTTTTTGGCCAGGCAAACCACATATGATATGACCCAATTTTTTAATTTTTTTCCTTTTATGTAAAACATATGACCTAATTGGACTTGGTTCAGCCAATTTCAGTCTCATCTGATAGCTCATAATTTTTTTTAGGAAGAAAAAACAATGATGAACACTAACATTAAAACAGCTAATATAGAAAGAAACAGATTAGAAGATCTTGGATGCCTAGGAATGTGATTCTAGTAGAGTTCCAATATTTGAGATAATCATAGTGATATAGATAGACCTAAAGATCTATTTAGGAACACTTAAGTGTCCATATGATATGGCTTAAATTTTGTGACTTATTTAGCTTATCTTTAAAACTTAAAAAATTAATACATTTTAATAAGTGGCGTTTGAATAAATTGTACCTTACATAAGTAAAACATTAAAAGGTATATATTAAATCAAATAAGGTGACTTTAAAGTTTTTTTTTTTTTTTTGTGTGAATAATTTAATAGTTACAATGAAGAGTATTCTAAATATCTCCGTTAAAAATACTAAAATATGTCAATTGAGTTACAAAACTTTTGATTGGCTTTAAAATTAAACAAGCAAATACTTTATTAATTCTATTTGACCTTTAAATATACCTTCTTCTTTTTTAACTAAACATAATATTAATTGTAGGGATCATCCTATTTCATCTGAGGCTTTGGAGTTAGCATCATAAATGTAATGCATTAACTATGAGACGACAATTCATAATTAGTTGAAAATTTCAGCCTCTACATTTTTGTAACAAAGAGTACTTCATTGCTTCTTCTTTTTTTTCTCAGACATTCACCTAATGTCGTTTCCATTGTTTCTTTTCTTTTTTTGAGAAAAAGTTGAGCAAGTTTCCATTGTTTCTATGGTTGGAAAGTTAACATGAATCACTCAACAATGTGCTTCAAGTAAAAATAAATATAATGGACCTCACAAGTTCATTAAATAGGGCTGCATGTCTTTGTCAAAAGCTTAGCTGTTCGTTACCATTATACTGATATTCTTTTTATCATTGTGAAAGCAAATCCCAACAGCTTAAAGGGTTAGTTCTCGTGTGGCCCCTTAGAATCATCCAAATCCCAACCACCTCTATATTGAGTATTTCTCTCTCAAAGCAAGCCAACTTTTGTATTTAACTAGCATCCCAAGCTGAAAGTTACTCATTTAGAACAGGGATTCATTGATTAACAAGGTTAAATCAATCAGATCTATGGCAAGAATAATATTAGATGAGTTTGCTTCCATTCATTAATCAAATTGTATGGATACCCGAACAAAATTGCTAAATGCCCTTTTTGGCAAACTAAGTAGCGTTTTGCCCTCTTTCTCAAACTAATTAGGGAAATGCGCTTATTTTGAAAATCAAGTTTCTCAAAATCGATTTAGGCCCTATAGCGGCGTTTTTAAGAAGCTTATAGTGACGTTTTTAGAACCTATAGTGGCGTTTGTAACTCAATTTATATGAAATCGAGTTATAGGTAAAAAAAATTAAAAAAATTGCCTATAACTCGATTTAATGGAAGTTGAGTTACAAAACGTCACTATAGGTCCTTAAAAACGCCGCTATAGGGCTTCAGAATTTTTTTTTTTTTTTTTTATAATTCGATTTTGAGAAAATCGAGTTTCAAAAGAGGGGCATTTCCCTAATTAGTTTGAAAAATATGGCAAAACGCTGCTTAGTTTTTCCAAAAATGGCATTTAGCAATTTTGTCCATGGATACCCTTTTGGTTCTGAACTGTTATTCTTTGTGTAGGATTTCTACGTGAACGGCTATTTGAATCAATAAACAAAGCCTTCATTCATTAATCTTTGGTTAAAATACTCAGTTCCTGCTCCATATTTGGACCTAATGAAAGACACACTTTCGATTATTTTAGACATAAGACATTAGATCTTTTATATCACCCTATATAATAATGCCCTTTAGTCAGTTCTTCAAAATAAAATAAAACCTACAAGCACCTTCCATTTTTCATTTGAGCTGCAAATGAGTCAGGGTCTTTACTAGCAGCTTGAAACCTAAACACAGATTCAGTTTTATTTATGTTTGTTAAGTTAATTAATAAAGAAAGATCAAGTTTAAACTTGCGTGGACTTGTCAATAATCAAGCCAAGATTGAACAAAGCAAAATTAAACTTAATTAGAAGCCCTGTGAGGAAACTTGCAAACAAAGCAAAATATAATTGATGACCCAAATAGGAGAAATATAAATATTATGTATAAGCAAATTCATTCTCTCATCTGATATGGCTCATTGAATTCGTTTCTAAACTTCGAATATTTCCGCCTTCGGAAAAAAAAAAAAAAAAAAAAAAAAAACTTCGAATATTTCCATGAGCAGTCAAACTTATGCTCCTTGACATCAAATATTTCACCTAATCATGCTTCTTTTTAACTTTCTTCATTTTTTGAGACAGCTACCAATAAGTACCAATAGTTAGGCCTATGCTCGAAGATTATAATATAAACTATCAGAATCAAAACAAAAACAAAAGAACACCACAAGGCATAGGCCATCATTAATTTGGCCAGGAAATATTCATGGAGGTTGAACCTATGAAGCCACTTTCACATAGTACATTGTTTCAACAGTATCCTCCCATCCACTATTCTTAATACAAACAGATCTCAGTCTGCTACCAAGAATTTATGTATCCTTGATAACAGTTGCTCTTGACCAATCACAAGATCTGTTGCCTATACAAAGTTCACACTTCTGTAGAACTAGACAACACCAATGCTGATTGGAACCCTTTGGAAAGCATAATCAAAATGGTCTCTCTTAAGAGCCAGATATGGCATTGGCCTTAGAATTAACATCCTAGCTGAAACAGGCAGCTAGGATTCTATTCCCATTTCTGTCCTGTCATACGAAACATGAGCCCCCTCTACTTACATCTAGTGGTGCCAGCTGCTTATATGAGACCTAGGAGCTGCCAGTACTGGTTTTAACTTTTAACATAGGATGTCTCACCAATCCCATGCTTCTTTCACTCTCTGGAAATTTAATTCTGTGGTGACCCAAAAAAAGAGATTCCCTGCAAATATGAATAGGGTTTTCACTGTGGTTTAGGACAGTGAATGAGTGACAGTACATGTTTTCATTTCAACTACAGAACTCTTATCACATGTACAATGCACCATCTTATCGCCAGAATGTATCGGGGATTTATATGCTCCATTATCAGTTCCGTCAAGTAATCAGCAAATCCCCTCATTCATGTAATAATGCTAACGAAAAAGCTCCCAAAACCCTCTGTACAGGTCTAAAATTTTCCAACCACACAGCAAAAGCTTGAATTAAGTTAATTAACTCAACCCTGTCTTACTCTTATGTCCCATATCTTGTTCCCCACACAAGCACGTCGCTAAAGGATGGACGAGTACATAATTCACGTTTTCATAACATTCGACAAAATATTCAAGGAGCATATATAGGGAAGCTTAAGTCGAGCATCTTCAATTTTTATAAAAGCATTCTATTTACAGTTGCCAAGTACACTCTGAAACATGAACACAAACATAGAGAACAACCCAAAAATGATAGGGAAAGGAAAGAATTAAATGACACAGGAAACAGCAAATAAGCAAACTCTTACAAAGAAGAAATAGTAATACGCAAACACTTTATATAGACTAGGAACATATATATGAACATACAGGATCACAATACCACGGATGTTTTCCCATCCATGTTTATAAGACTAGATATAAATATATATCTATATATAACATTAGCTAGGCACCGATCCCCGATTGATCGGCCACCAAATGTATACCCCTACACTCCTGTCTTCTCCCTTTCATTGCCAGAAGCCAGAATGGGTAATCTTAAATTTGGTGGGTCTGCTAAACTTAGTCAGGTGGCTCCTGCCGCCATGAAAACTTCATCAAACCAATACCATCAAAGTCCAGACAATAGGATTTCCACCACAAAAAAACATTCAGGTCGAGCTACGTGCTGAACCATACCTCTGCACCCAACAATCAAGCCCAGCATCCACATACAAAGAAGATCACCAGACCCAAGAAGCAGAATCCTAATACCACGATGAATAAAACGGTAAGTAGTATTACACTATTACTACACAATCTTATATACTGCACACAACCACTTAAGTACCCCCAACTGGAATGTCAAGCATTTGTTACATATGGCTGCCTGTAGGTAAAGTTAAGTCTATTAACAGTCAGAACACACAAAGTTATTTATCTCATCCATGACAGTATAGAAGTGGTTGTTATTAGGCAACAAGTAAAACCCAATTGTTGCCTGCTCCAGATATAGAAGTTTCACCACTTGGCCAGCCTTCTCAAGCCCCTTGGCATAAGCCAACTGCCAGTCCTGAATAAGGTCCAAGCTAGCCACCACAACAAGGCTCTTCGGGAACTTAATTCCTTCCAGAATTTTACCCTTAGGACCAAATGGGTTACATGCTGGGTGGTCTCTATCTTCCCCTTCAGGGAGATATGCTCTCCAATACCAATCTCGGTCTCGGGTCGTAACAAAGTATTTCCCATCTAATCGCATCTCAGATTCAGTTCTCTCTAGCCCACCAAACATAGGGTTGAGCAATATGTTGCCCAATACTTCAATGTCTGACTCTACTGCCCGTAAAGCAACATGATGGACAATGTTACCACCAGAACTATCTCCAGCCAAGTATATATGAACTTTTGAGTCCTTACTTTGCAGCCATGACCTTGAACTAACCCACTTAAGAGCTGCCCATCCATCATCATAAGCACATGGGTACCTATTTTCAGGCGCACGGCGATAATTCACAGAGACCACAACAGCTTTACAAATGCCTACTAGTCTGCGACATAGAGCATCATATATAGCACTGTTTGCAGAGGAGTGAGCAAAGCTTCCACCATGAAAGAATACTATGACTGGGACAACCTCAGCAGTCACAGGCTTCTCAAGATCAGCAATATTTAACTGAGGTTCTTCACCATGGGCTAGTCTATAGATCCGGATATAGAGGCCAGTACTCCGGTCTAAAACAACATCAAATGAGAATACGCCATCAACAGGCTTTGCATTGGCCGGAACTTTCCGATCAAGGAATTCTGCTAAGTGCCGGTTAAAGGTACCATCAGGGCGACGCAGAAGATTGTAAGCTAACTTGAAGTTGGAGATGAGCACCCATGTATTCAAAGGTACAACCATCTATAGAGACCATGAAAAAGAACAAAAAAAATGTTAAAAACATCAAAATTTCAGAGTCAAGAGTCACATGAACAAAAATAGGATATATCCCCAGCTGCAACAAATCCCCCATGAAATACATCAAACTAACTTTTAGCCAAGATTGGCAGTTATTAAACACAGTAGGTTGAAAAATGAATTGATTTTTGACATCAAAAGGCTAGATTGGCAGCAAAAGAGCACAAAGTTATTTGTCAGAGTATTCTCTTTGTCAGATCAAACGATGTTCTGTAGACCTTAGCTAAAGTAGCAGTCTAGCATATAATGAAATTTCAGGAACAAAATCACTACCTCAAAAACCCATCGCTCAGAACCTAATCCAACTAAAAACAAAAACTAAATTGAATTTGAAATCCCATCAAACACAAAAGGAACTTCTCCAAAGCCTAAACAAAAGTCCATGAAGAAAAATATTCCAACTTTCTACAAACAAAATCATAAACCCATCACCAAGAACTACGGAGATAAACTAGTAATAGTAAAACAAATACAATAAGTCAATAACAAATGCAAATTTAATGTTCAAAGCCACAAACAATCTGACTTTCAAGAACAAATACCATTTCTTATGTCAAAGACCCACACATAACAGCTCTAAGCCCAACCTAAACTTAGTAAAAACAACATTCAACTTCCCAAGAACAAAAATCAAAGTCCCAGAATCGGATATTCAAACAAACCCAACAGAAAAGCTTCCCATTTTAAGACATATGATCATCAAAACTGTGACTATAACAACACAGATGCAATCAAAACAATCAAAGTGATAATCAAAATATGAATTCAGATAATTACCTTGGACTCGTTGAGGTTAACTTCATTACTCCCAGCCATCAAAACTTGTCCTTAACTCAAAAACACTACAAAAAGTTTTCAAAACAGCAAAACCACAGAGAAACACCCCAAGTTATAGATCCTTTGAGAGAATCAGAGCAAACCCACTTCACAAAAAGCCTCACATATTTCAAAACATCTAAAGCTAAACAGAAACTAGCAACCAAACCGACCCTTTAATCCTATATCCACTTTTATATATTATATATATATGTCTCTCTTTCTCTAAGAGCACTCGCTTAACCCATTACCTCACAAACAAATATAGCTCCTAATCTCAGTGTTTTTTTCCTTCTTTTATAAGATAATGTTAAATCTCTGGGTGCAATAAAACAGACAGACAGACAGACAGAGAGAGACAGAGAGAGAGAGTGTTGTGTGAGTGTGTGTGTGTGTGTGTGTATGTGGGGATGGGGGTGAATGATAAGAATATATGGTGCACGTTAGACAAATGCTAACGTACAACATAGGCGAATGGAGACGAGAGAGAGGACAAAGTGAGTGACCGGCCGAAAGAAAACTGTGGCGTTGGCACCCACCTATCTAAACTATAATTACTTATTTTTTCTAAGTATAGCTTTTTCCTTTTTTGTTTTTTGGTTTTTTTTCCTTTTTTGAAGCACTAATTAAACTTTTAAAAAAGTAAATTACTAAAACTATTTGGTCGAAATTTAATTGTGTCTCTGAAAAAAATAGTTTTTTAATTGAAAATTAATTTCATAATTTTAAATAATAAATTTTATCAGTCAGTTTTTTTAACCTTTGTCCATTGACTCAATTTAATTTATTTTTTTTTAAATATATTTGCACTTTTATTGAGCTTTTTTTATTAAGCCAAAGAAGCTAATGGAATTAATTTATCTTGATTCTCAAACCTAGTCTTTTATTTACTTATGTAAGATTTTTTTAAATCTTAATTTTTTAAGGTATATACTTTAAATAAGTTTTATCAAAAATTAATAATTAATAAAAAAATCTAATAAATTTGGTTTTTATTTTATCAATATTTTTGCTATAAATAGAATATTATTTAAAGCAAAAAAAAAAAAAAACATATTACAATTCTTACACATAAAATAACATTAAGAAACCCTCCCTACTCATAATATTTACGTTAATATTCTTTTGCTATGAAGGTTATTTCATATTTGATGTGCTTGTTGCATGCAACAATTGTCTCACTATATGTAGTTCTATGTGTAGCACTATAGGAATGGCAACATGGCGGAATGAGTTTAGATCAAGGTACTCCATACCTACCTCCATTCGAAAAAAAAAAAAAAAAACATGCAGGACAAGTCGGAGGAATTTTTCTATCTCTAATAAAATGACTTAAATGTTAATGAAATAGAATATATATATATATATATATATATCATTCGTCACTAAGAATAAAACAGGGCGAGGTAACAAAAACTCATCTCTATCATATAATCCTCAAGGCAAAAAAATTTGTACAATGTAGAGGGAGACAGAACAAGTCAAACAAAACAAAAAATATTTTATATCCTTGACAAAACAAAATGATTCTCTATTAGCCACATAACAAGATTAATAAATTTTAAAAACCAAAATAAAAAAAATTATTAAAATTACATTTAAGTCTAGAGATGACAACTGTATTTTGGGCCATGGCTAAAATTATTATTATTATTATTGGTGAGAAATAAAAAAGAATAGGGAACGGAGGGGACAAAACAGGAGATTTCAGTGCGTGCGCCCGACGCCAGGGCACGTGAGGACAAACGGAGTCCGTCAGAGGCTTAGGCGAATGACAGTTGTAACCTTGCTTGTGGCTTTATTCTACGGAAATACCGTTTGAAAGGGAGAGCCAGTTTTGTTTGTACCTAATTGTTTTTTTGTAATGTAATTGTGGGACTTGGGGTAACTCGTTTGGTTCTTATTCTTTTGGATTTTGGAATGTCATGAAAGATCCTTATTAAAATTATACCATCATTTTAACTTTTTTTTTTCTTTTTTTTTTTTTACCCTTTTAACATAATAGATTGACATTAAGGCCACTCTATATATTATTGAGGAAAAAGCCATCATATGACACTGTTGTGTTATTATTAATCTAGAGTTTTGGATATAAAAAAGAAAAATCATAAACCTACATATATCATATATTCAAAACATCATAAACCTATATATTTTGAATATATGATTTAATAAGTGGTTTAAACAAGTCATATAATTATTATTTAAAGGCTTGCATTTTGTGCACATAATGCAATACAATACAAGCACGTGTCCAATAAAAATTCCCAACAATATCGCACAAAAACATGGATACAAGTAATGTTATTAATTAAGTTATGTTATTTAAATTATGAACAAATTTTTAGGAACTTTCCTATAAAGTAGTTTTGATAGAAATTTTGTGTGTGTATGTGTTTGTTTTTTAAATTTACGTCATGATATAATTTTTTAACATCAACCAACACAAAGAGAAAATTAAGTTGATCCTAAGTTAATTTTCATCATACAAAAGAGCATGACTTAGGACCAAGGCCATTCAAGTTTATGGTATCTTTGCATGGAATCCTTTCTTTGAATCTCACCTAAAGCCTGACTTTTTTTTTTTTTTTTACTTTTACTATTACAGGGTTAAGCGTGCTAAACATTTTGTCTATATAATGATAAACTTGTTTCAGTTTTAATTCTTAGTAAATTTTAACACAGGTGGTTTGTCCATTTAACAACAGCTTTTTGCTTAAATCCATCTTATGTCTCACATTTTACCAAATAAACAAATAACCTACAATTTTTTTTGAAGACAAACTAACTTAATTCTTTTTTTTCTTATATTTAAATAAATAAGATACCGAAAACTGCATGATGTCAAAAATAAATTACATAAAAGGAGAAACTTAGACTCAATCATTTAGTTGATTAGAGCATCCCCACTAAGGTTGCAAGGTTGCTAAATTGACTAAAAAGTCATTTTAGCAACCAATTTCCTAAAACTATTTCTAGAGCAAAGAAGCTAAACTCCAGAAAAAAAAAAAAAAAAAAATTTAATGTGGGCAGTTAATAAAATATTATTTTAATATACTGATGATTGTGGTTGTTGTTTATTGTGTTAGATATATTATTTTATTACATTATTTTAGTCGGTTAAATGTTAAAATAAAATATTTGATATTGAGTATATTATAATTAAAATTGTATGTTAAAATAAATAGAATAATATTTTAAGTTATTAAAAACTATATGTTTTAGCAACCTGTAAATGCACTCTTAGCATATTGTCGTCGAACTTGAACACTACCCAACAAATAAAGTTGTAAGAAATTTTTTTTTTTTTAAATGATAAAAAAAAAATGTTTCTTTTCATTGACTTTAATTTAATTATGGGGATCTAATCAAATCCTAAAATAAGCCAAACGCCAAGGACGCTCAGTAAAACTCTGGCAGTACATTTCTGTTATAAGTGAAAGGCCAAAGGCAAAGTGGCGCATCAAGCATCATCACTCATGGGAATACGAGTCACTTTGCTTGCCCAATGTTAACATCTTATCAGACAATACAAAAGCATGTAAAATTGTACCCTACTTCTGCTTACTCTCTCATGCTTCTTTCCTTTCCTCTTTTTACCCACAAAGTTCAGATTTCAGTTCCATTAATAGAGGGTGTTCACTGTTCTGGGTCTCTTCCCTTGTCATTTGTCTATCATCCCAAGAGCTATGAAGTATAGACAAGGCCAAGCTAGTTACACGTGGACTTTTATGGGCTAAAATGGTCAAATTTTGCTGTTTCTAAAATATATATCAATCTATTACTATTTTAAAAATATATAGGGGTTTGTCACATTTTTAAAACTTGAGTTTACAAAACTCGAGTTTCTCGTATAACTCGAGTTCTATAAACTCAAGTTCTTTAAAAAAATTGCTTTCAAAATTACTAGAAAATTTTTCCATAGAATTCAAGTACTATGAAAAACTCGAGTACCCAAAAAGTAGTACTTATTTTCGAAATAGCAGTAAATTAATATATATTTCGGTAAATAGTACTATTGTGACATTTTGACTGACTTTTAAGGGCAACTTATTCTCAATTCATTAAAAATCAAGCTCTCTCTCTCTCTCTCTCTCTCTCTCTCTCTCAATACAATAATGTCACAATACCAAAAAAATTCATAACAATAGAGTTGTCAAGTTTTTAGTGATTCTTATCTAGAACCCACCACTTATATTACTTTTTTACCTACTATTAACAATTTATCATATATGATTGTGAAATTTTTTGTTAAAATTTTTGTGCCTATAGATTTTCTTCTCAAAATATGACAAATGATTTCACATGGTCTAATTTTATCTTTAGGCAGGTAGGCTAGTAGCAAGCGTCTTGTATTTGCTAAACATATACTTTTTTTCCCATTGGGCTAAACAAAATTTTTTTTTTTCTTATATATATATATATATATATATATATCTAGTTGGGGCAAGAGATTTAAATTTTGAATGTTTTTATTAAAAAAAACAAAAGGTGCATGTTTGTCTTAATATAAATAAAAACATATTATTTTGTTCTAAAATAAATAAATATCTCACTCTCTCTCAAAAAAAAAAATATATATCTCACTCGCTTGGTTATTTCAAAAAGAGAAAAATTTAAGTGAATTTTCTTATGATAAGAGCAAATTTTAAGTGAAATTCCTTATAATTTATATATCAGATTGGTTGAATAAGTAAGTGAAATTGACTAGTTATATTGATTAATAAATAATTTGGTTGAATTTAGTTACCTTTACGATAAGATGTGTTGCATTGATTATACAGTCACATTATTGAAGTTAAATAGAAAACCTAAAATACAGTGCTTAACCAACAACTTTTTTAATAAAGATGTTTAGATTTCAAATTCTTCCATTGCCATTGTAACTATCAAACAATCGACAAGAAATTATACTTGAGCTTTTCCCTCTTAAAATTTTAAAGCGATATCAAACATTGCAAGATGAATAATGTTAGAGATACAAATAATTTTACAAAAAAATTTAAAAATTGTTGATATGGTGAGTGATTATTAGTAAATGAAAAAGTGATATTAATAGTATGTTTAAATGAAAATCAATAAGAGGTTGGCCAAATCAACATTTTATAAAAATATTATAAAATAGTTTGTGACTGTAGAATTATTCTTACATGATTACTTTGAATTGAAAGAAATTAAAGCAAGCATGGGTAAAATTTTCACAACTTTTAAGGTATTAAATTAAAACTTATGGTCCACATAAAATGAAACAAGTGCAATTAAACTTGACAGAAATATATTACAAATTGACATGTAATTAATAACATAAAAGTAATTTTTATATTTATTTATTTATATTATTAATGTGTTATAAATCGCAATTATAATCAAATCAACTTATAATATTTTTTTATAATATATTGGTAATAGCTTTGACAATTTTAAATTTTAAAGTTGCATTTGAGATATGTTGAGAAAAAAACAACTTCTTTTACTATTTAGTTTATTTTTACTACAATTTATAAGTTTTATTACATTTTTTAATACTATTTATGAATCTTACTAAATTATTTCAGTTAACTTTTAAGTTTATCTACAGTCCTTTCAGTCAACTTGTTGCAAAATGTGTTTTCTAACGGTGACACATGCTTTTGTTGTTTTGATAAGAATGGTGACACATGTTATCACAAAGGATTCTTCCCATGACAGAGGAGAGGAGCAATACCTGACTTATCGTATGTTATTTGTTTTGGCCACGCGTTTAAAAGAAAACCGTAAATCACGAATTTTGATGTTGGTTTCAAAAGGTGAGAGTGGGAGCCAAAGAAAGAAAATGCCAAAATGAGAGCTTGTACATGTACAGTACTACAGTGTAAGGTACGCGTTAAACTCTTCATTTATGTTTTTTTTTTTGATAAAAGGAAAAACTAAAATTTGAAATTTTGCCAACACGAAGTACAAATTCGTACTTCAATTAATAGTGTATCGCAAAGGAAAATTATTGCAGAGAATTGTGCAGTGCACGTTTTTTATATATAAATAATAATTTAACAATAATAAGTGCATATTTTTCAAAAATATCTTGCAATCGGGTCATTATTTATTGATAGCTTGAGACTAAAATAATTTAAATAAATAAATTAGTTTATTTGGAAAAAAAAAAAAAAACTTATTTACTATTTATTTTTTTGGTGGAGTTTAGTCAAATGCAAAAGAATGTTATGACTCATTTTCAAAAAATAAACCACTTTTTGTCTCATTTTTTCTGCAAAGTGGCATTGATTTTCTTTTAGCCCACGTGATCGAGGAGGAAATCAAATAAATCCTAACTCGTTTCAATATGAAATCAATCAAAGAAAAGACCCCTAAATTGAATTTTATTACAATTTATTTCTTTAAATTTTACTAGTATGTAAGCAACGCAATACACAAAATTTGTTAAATGTTATTAATATATATATATATATATATATTTAAAAGAGAGAGATGAAGTATGTTGAATTGAAGTAGTTTAGTTAGTCTGTGTCTCTTTTCTGTAAAATTAAAGACTTGAGCTGTGTTTTGGGTTTTCGGTGACTATTTCTTATTTTATTAGCAACAATAACATGTTATGACTTAAAATGGAATAGAAATTTAGTATATTAGAGACCTTTAACACTCGAAACTGGTAAGAGAGGGAGAAATATTTTTTGTGTTTCATGGGAAGATAGACAACCTTTGTAGATAAGTGTGAGGCAGGTAAAAAAAATCACTTTAGAGATCAACGGGTTTGAGAGAGAGAATTTGGAGGTTTTTAGGGATTGTGAAGCAAAATTATTGATAATCTCTTCGAATTTTGAATCCAAGAACTCACTTGATTCAAAAAAAAAAAAAAAAAAGGCGTAAAATTCTAAATTGAGAATTTAGATTTTATCTCAGGTTTGACTATATATATAGGAAATTCCTTAGAAGAGACCAGAGACTACATTCTAAAAGAAGTAAATCACATATTCATCTTGATAATCCCTAATAATGAGGGAATGCTTCAATACATTAGTAATTTAGTACAAACGACCTCTCCATCTTTGAGCAAGTGAACATGGAGAATATGACTTCTATAAAATTTTGCTTGGAAACTGATATGAAATGGTGTGAAAACGACTAGGCCATGTCCCCCTGTTTGTGGGCTTGACCTAGCCCAACTATTTGCACCAATTAGGAGATGAAAAGAGTAACATTTCACCTCATTACTCATTTAGTGCAGCTTATATATATTAAATAGATCTCTTCCTTATGTCTCTTTCAATCATTCTTCTTATCTAGTGAGGGTTTGTAAGCTGTGGATTTCATGTGCCTTGCTCTGGAAGCAAGTATCACCATGAACAATAACTGTTTAATTAGGTCATGATGGCATGATTTATAAATTCAAGTTCTTAGAGGTATGTATGTATTCATTGTTTTGAAACTTGCAAGTACCTAGCTAGGCTTTTTTAACTTTAATATCTATCTCAAATTGGCATAATTTGGTTTGATTCTTTATATTAAATTATGGTATGTTGAACAAGCTTTCCAATGCCGCAAAAATTATGTAAAATAGAGATTTATATAGTGGCTGCGTGAGATATAAAGTTGAAAAGGTGAGTCAACACGATAGAATTTTGCTTAAAACCCTTGCACGTACAATACCCATTTGCAACCTAGAGTGTGTGGGACCTCCGTTTGGTGTAATATTTACACCAATTTGTTCCATATATATAATTAAAAAATATTTTTTTATATTTTTTGGAAAAGCTTAAAGAGCTAATAAAAACTTATTTTCAAAAAATATGTAGTGCACTCTCCACGTGTAATATGTGGGGTGATCCATGGACCTCCTAGTTGGGTCATCCTACTCTGAAGAGTTGAGAGAAACCAGTGTTTTGTTTTTATATTCCCTTGAAAATATAAAATAAATTTCTCTATTATTTTTTTTGGAAAATTACATAAAATTATGGAAATAAAATTGTAAAGCTATTTTCTAATATGCTCCAGTCCAGTGCACAAAAAGGATATATTTTGCACTTTTCCTGAATTTTTGTCACGCGCTAAGATTTTAAATAATATATATATATATATATATATTTTGATAAATGATTAAAAATTATGAAAAATGATAAGCTTTTGTAAAAAATTGTGGATTGCTGAACAAATATGTTCCTATGCCTATGGATTATAAAATTCAGAATTTTAAAGTTTTTTGTTGGCAGTCTATTATTTTTGTTAATTTTGATAAGTAGTTAAAAAAAGGACAAAATTTAGGTATAATATTTAGGTACTGTTTTTTTGATTCTCCTTTTAAGATTATGTCGTGTAGCTTTTTTTTCATAATTAAGATGAAAATGTATTTTTTAATTAAGTAACCACATAACTGAATTTTAAAAAAGAGAATCAAATGTAATGTACCTAAGTTTTATCCATAAAAAAATATGGAATATTATTAAAATGTAGAAAAAAAAATGAAGAAGAAGAAGGAGAAGCCACATTAATGTGTTCTTACGCAAAGAAAGTATGAAATTCACATTTTTGGTCGCACTCTAATATTTTTTTTAGTAGATTTAGAGACATAAAAAGGTCAATTGGAAAATTTGTGAACTAACTTTAATGTGGTAAAATGGGATAATAAACTAGATGCTTCTAGAACATAATTTCATATGCAATAATAAGAACAATGTAATTGAATTATACGGTGCATTTTTATATGAGATTAATTATGCACCTTATTACATGATGTGTGATTATTATTATTATTATATTATGCACGAGTAATTTGGAATGTATGATGATGGTATGCTAGATATAATTATAACGCATGCTTGGATAATAGCAAATAAATTTGGGTGATACAGTATTACATGATAATTTCGGTAAATTTCACTTTCTCACCTTTATAATATTAAAAAAAAACATTAATTTACATATAATACTTGATTAATATGAATATAATGCTAATGAGAGTATTAAAAAATATATGAATATAATGCTAATAAGATTATAATAATATAGGATTTAATCTTTGTGTGTGCGTGTGTAAACTGATTTTACTAAGAAAAAAAAGGTGTTACACTAAGATTCCATATGCAAACCAAACAAAGGATTTGTACGCACTGTTAAATACGAATGGCTTTGCTATTCCCATTAAAAAAAGAAAAAGAAAAAAAAAAAAAGGGTTTGCTATCTCTATTGTCTTATATAAAGGTGGCACTGTTTGTGCCACGCAATCCACCTATTTGAAGAACTCTTTTTATTTATTTATTATTTAATTTTACACACATATATATAGTCAATAATATTGTTCTCTTTTTGTAATTTTGACTATTAGGGTATTATATGCACATCACATTATTATGATAAATCTTGCATTTACAAGGTTAATTTGATATGAATAAAAAAAAATGGAGAAAGATTTTAGCTATTTTTTATTGCAGGCTTATCATTTAGTTAACAATGCTCATGATTTTGATTCGGATATGTAAAATAATTTACCTCCCACTTTGTAAAATTTAATTAATTTTGTTGTTTGAACTTAGCTTGAACTTGATTTATTGTTAAATACATAAACATAAATAAGCTTTAATTTTTTAATCAAACCCAAATTATTCATAAATAATTTAGCTCATTTAAAACTCTAAGAACCTATTTGGGAATAACTTATTTATCTGAAACTGAAATTTTTTTGCTGAAAGTACTGTAGGAAAAGGTTAAAGTTAGCTGAATAGTACAGTGAGAACTATACCAAAAAGTGCGGTAAAACTCATGAATAGTAGCAAAAATAATTTGAAATTGTAAATAAGCTGAAATTTTCAGCTTGTCCCAAACAGACACTAGTTTTTAGTTTTTAGTTCTTATGTACAGTTTTTTAAAACCTCACTTTTTTTCGTATTTTTTCACTTTTTCAAATTTTTTTAATGTACAAATATATTTTAACACACTTTTAGCAAAAAACTAGATAAGTTAATCCATGGACACTTGTAAATAGTATTTGCTTTTCTTTTAGGGTTGTATTAACGGGTACTATAAGGTGCCTGTAAACAACAACTTTTTGTCCTTAATAGCAGCCTTTTGTCTTCTTTTTTTATAGTTTTATGTCATTTTTTTGGCAGTTTTATAGGCCGTAAAACTAACTTCATAAAATATATATATATATATATATATAAAATAGACTATAGGGCCATTTTTATGTTTTTTTTTCTTCTACTTATCTAATTTTTTTTATTAAAAGAGATCCACATCTTGTTAACATTTTGCCTTTTTTTTTTTTGGTTGAAAATATTGGAAATTATTTGGGTCATGAAGCTAAGAAGCATTTGGCATCTTGTGCGGGTGTCACTGTCAATGAACATCACAATCAAAGGGCTACATTGGGGGAACTTTACTATTATTATTATTATTGCAGCCCACAGTGGGCTTTGGAAGCATTCGCGTTAGGTCAACAACTAGGAACAGTTTTGGATTCTTGTGCTTTATCCTTCTTACCCATCACATTTTAGAGAGAGAGAGGAAAAAAAGAAAAGAAAAAATCACATTCCTCACCAGTCACCAATCCCTTCGTAAGGTCACCTTAAATGTATATGGACCAAAACCTACCACCTCATCTCTTTTCTCTTTTGCTTTAATCTCTTTTGGCTGCTTCTGCACTTGAATCTCTTCCTCTCTCACATGCCCCTATCTGCACAAAAACACGCTTACACACTCTCTCTATAGTTCTTGAGTCATGGGTTCATTGCATTTGCATGTGACATTTCCCTGGTCTTGATTCGCAAGGGTTCTCATGCATGCATGTAATTTGGCTTATAAATTGGTGAACATTTTTCTTCGAGTCTAAGGGTTATTGCAACAATAAATGTTTATTACATGAAAAAAAAAATCGTTGCAATAACTTGAGTTATTACAACAGTTTATGTTAAGTGTTGGAATAAAATTTAAGGTAATAGGTTTGTGCTACATAAAATTTCGTTGTAATAAATTTTAAATATTTTAATGATAATTTTGATGTAATAATATATTTGTTCTTGCAAAACAAATTTAATGTTTCGAATATCTTGCAACAATAGGCTATTATTTCACAAATTTTATTGCAATAGATTGCAAATAATTGACAAAAATAATTTGGGTCAAGTTATTGCAACGATATCTTCATTGTAATAAATAATTGTTTCATATTTTTCGTTACATAGATTGTAAAATAATTGATATTTAGTTATTGCGATGATATATATATATATATATATATCATTTTGAAATTTTCATTGTAATAGATTGCAAAATAATTAGTATCAATTTATTACAACGATTTCTTCAATTTAAGTTATTGCAAAAAAAAAAAAAAAAATTCTTAATGCAATTTTGTATTAAAGCCTAATTGCATCTAAAAATTATAAACTATTGCAACTAATTATTATTAATGTAATAATTTAGCACTTTTAAGTTACTATTGCAACGACTTTTTATTCGTAGATGTGATATTATGTCTAATATCACTATAATAATTTTGTTGTATTATCATTTAATATAATAGACTTTATTTGGTGTAGTGTGCATAGAATTTCTAAACTAGTTGAGTCTTCAAATTTAAGATTAATTTATTAATTTTGTTTTGAATTATAAATCTGGTTTGAGCTGATCACTAAACTTGTAAAATTGTTATTTAAAACTATTTTGTGTTGGCTTTAATTCCGTGCCAAATTTGATTGTATTTTTGTTTAATCATATGTACCTTGTATTTTATGTGGGATTATATTGTATGGGTTATGTGTGAGAGAGAGTGTGAAGACTCAAGTGCCTATTGAAGACAAAGTGGATTTCACGAGAAGATATCCTGCAAAGTGAGCCACGTGCAGAGTACATAACTAGAATGCAAAGAGTTATGACAGCTGGTTTTTGCGAGTAATTCGCGGGTAAGGCATTCCCACAAAATACCTGCGAAATATTTTGTTTTGCTATTTTGGCATATTTACTACACCATGTCTTCACCCACACTATATATATCCACATTATTCACATATTGTGAGGAGTGCTTTTCGGAGAGAAAACCCTAGATATTACCCTTGAGAGTTATAGATTGCTATACCCACAATCCTCTACACAATCCTTTGCGGTTTTTCTCAACTCCTACCTCTCTGTATCCAAATCCTTGAGAGGTTGATAGCCCAAACACTTACCACACCCATTCTGAGTGTAAAGTGAGATTTTGGTGCTGCTGGGAAGTATTGGAAGAAGCCAATCGTTTGGCGGATGCAATCGGGCTAAATTACGTGATCCCGAGAGCTAGAGAAGATAAAGCTTCGTCAAGTCAGTTAGCAGTAGGAGCGTGGAGGACTCAAGTACATGGGATAGACTAGGCTTGGAGGGTCTTTTGTTATTCGTATACTCCAACTTATTCTCTAATGAATTGATTTACATTTTGGAGGGCGGCGGAAAGGTTTTTCGCCAAATTCTTCGGTTTCCTTTTCAATAACACATTGCAATGTTATCTTGTGTTTGCATCTTTTTTCCCTACTCTTTGAGCTTTCATTTTATTGTTGTTATTTGATAAAAATGGCTTAGAGTAGTTTTATTGTGTGTTCGCTCGCATTTACTCTTATTCCGCACTTAGTTAAGTTAGAGTAAAACCAACCAAGCCATAATTTTTATTTTGGTGTATAAACAAGCTCTTGTGTTTTTTACACAAATTTGAGCTTTCAAAACTAAACTAAATTATATGTATAACTTAGTTTATTTTGTTGTTGTTTGATAGACTCTAGTTTGCTCGCAATCTGCGTGATTGCGTTATTGTTTTTATATATATAGTAAACACCATAATTGTAATTGGGTGAGGTGACCAAGATTAAGGATTTATTTAAATAAATGAATATATTAAATTTCGGAGTTAATAGTTATTCTTGTTCTAAGGGATAGTGTAAGTGGGGAATTATTTATGTCCTAGTTAGAAATATTATATTTTTTTGACTTAGGTTTCACGGATCTTGCTGACAAAAAACTAGTGCTAAATAAACTTTGCTGATGTAGTTTGCCTCTTGAGATAAGTGGGACCTCACATTCTACCAACCTGTTCAGTAAATTTCCATGTTTCTTAAGTGTCCTCTAACTCATTGACTCATTTCCTTATAAAAAAATGTATAGGTGATGTAAAGGAATTGTTTTTTTTTTTTTTTGGGAATATGTAAAGGAATTGTTTAATGTGTAGAGATCAAGATCAACTATTACCTAGCTAGTTATATTTTATTGCTTTCGCTAAAGTTTTAATATTTTAGAACTAATTATGATATTTTGGTCCTTAAACTATATGTGTATATGTAATATTTCTACAATTCTACCGTATCTATAAAAAAAAAATGTCATATTAGTTTTGTTTCCAAATCAACAGTCATTGGAATTCTAAAAACGCTTCAATTTAATATTATTGTAACTCTACGTTTCTACTTGACCACTACTTTGCAAATAACGTGACAAATTTTTTTGTACACATACTCTTAGAAAGTTGGCCTAGCAAGTTATAGGTCACTTGTTAGTCCTATAATATCAAGATGTAACCCACCAATTGAAAAACAAAATGTCATATTCGATATACAAAACTCTATTTTTTGCGAAGACTAAGAGAAGTAATTAATAGTTAGTCTTAATTTCATGTTTTTTTAGAAGGGAATCTAAGATTGGAACATAACTTGTGACTTGTGATAACCAACCAATTAATTTTAATTAAAAATAGACACATTGTGGTCCTCAATGTGTAATGTGTTTCTAGCTATATGTTGCGATGTTGAAAAATTCTATATAATAACATATTTATGCCAAATATTATAAATGTTAAAACAAAATTGCCAACCGTACTAATAATTGCCATTCATATAGTAACAGCAAGGCTAGGTAAGAGTAGCATTGACTATTAAGGTGTTTCTAAAACTGTAATGATTAAATTGAAATAATCGATAATTCGAGAAAATTGGAATTTGGCACAAATCAAAGATCAAAAATTGTGATAAAAGAATCACATACACGGAACACACATACCATACCAATTTTCCAAAATATAAGTGTCAGATTTCCAATAATACAATTAGTGATTTGTAGGGCACGTTTGCTATTATAATAAATCATTTGCAAATCGTTCATTGTATTGAATGATTGCAAATTTGACAACTATTTTAAGGTTGATATGGATGGAGGCTGGTAGAAAATGAGCATATATACTTCAAAGGAACAAAAAATTGGAAGCGACCAGCCACACTTTTTTGCTCATATGCTGCTATAAAATGTGGGGTACAGTTTACTTATGCTACTTTATTATTATTATTTTTTTTTTGATAAGTATGCTACTTATTATTAATACTAGCTAACTCTATATATATATATATATATTAAATGTCTCAAACATTGATACCTTGTGAACCAAAAGGAAAGCCCTTTTGTATTTAAAAATCCAACATATGGTTTAATTATCTGAAAAGGGTAGAAAAAAAAAAGAAAAAAGATATTGGATATTTTAGACCAACCAAAAATTTCATTGAGAGAGAGGGGCCAAAGCTATACAATATGCACAAAAGATGATAATGAGAATGTTGTTGACTATATTTGAAAGAGGAAAAAAGGAACAGGAAAATGGAATCTCCTTGATGGGCTTTTGTAGCTTAGGAATCTAAAAGCTACACAAGTTCATAGCTGCTGGATTTCACTAGGAAAGGGAATTGGGGTAGCTTGATTTGATGAGAAACCTCAAGCTATTCTAGACTTCTAGTATTTTCATCATGGGCCCAACATGCATGGCCCATTAATGTTTTCTTTGTTGCTGGGACCTGCTGGGATGTAGAAGTAGTGCCATGTTTCAGTTCAGCCATTCTTTTCGTTTGATTCATCTGCCTGTTAGGTCTCTTTTGCCCCCACCACCCCAAAAAAAAAAAAAATTACAAATCAAATTGAAAGGAGCTCTTAAGCTGACAAATCAGGGCATAGTTTAGTTACATTCGAATTACAGGAGAAGAGGGATTTAAAAGTAAAAAGAAATCCTCACTGTATAACCTTTATTTTAAAGGCTAAGCTACGACACCAAGATCAAGCCTAAAAACTATTCTCATTAGTCCATTACGAGGGTGGAGATGTCAATAAACTGAAGGGTCATTGATTAGTGTATAACCCACTATTACTTCTTCTTTTTTTCTTTTTTTCTTTTTTTTTGGGGGGGTGGGGGGGTTATATAATGGAGTGGTGTCCTAAGCTTTGCTAAAATTGTTCTCATTTTCTATGCATGAGATACCTTGAAAATCTCATAGATTAATCGTTTGCTAGATTAAACCTGAGATTTTCGAGTTTACGTTATGTCTTAGATTGGTGAGACCAACATCCAAGTACCTCGATGGGATATCCACTATTATTATTGAAAGAAAAAACTAACATAGTTTAAGGGGAAGGTAGATTGAACCAATAATATAGGAATTGGAGACGAGGTACGTGCCAATTAGATTTGAAACCTGTTGGTGATGTCATGTCATTTAAGGCCTTGTTTTTTTAGAAGCATATCTTTCTTTCTTTTAGTACAAATTGAAACTGAAGACTTAGCTTTATGGTTTTAGCCAAATCCCAAGTGGCAAAAAAATATTTATAAGATACTAGCTGGTATTTCAATACTTAGGGAGTCGAGAGGTTTTTTCCCCCATTTCTTGGGAGTTCATTTTATTGGGCTTTTGAATGGTGGGCCTTAGAATGGCATCTAGTCTTCTGTATGTTAAAAGCATTCTAAGAAGGTCCTGTAACGAAGCCCACTCCCTAGTCCCTATTGAATATGTTTTAGATTTCCATTAATCCCAAAGATGGAGATGAAATTATCAAAGAGAACTCATCCTGGGCTCGAGCTTGGATCCCAGAGATGGCAACCTACAGAGTTATCGGCTTTATTGATGATATATCCAGTAATTTTGTAGCACAACTTTGGGCCATATTGCACGAGATGAAAAGAGTCTTCATAGAATTAAAGAACCCAGGGCCATCCCCAAGTACCATCACATAATAATATAATCTCAGTAAATAAAAGTTTGAAATAAAAGATTAAAAAACTAAAAAAAAAAATATTTAGATATAATTGTTGTTCAATATATTATCAAACTTACAAATAAAAAGGAAAAAGAAGAAGAGAAACTCAAATTTTAATTAAATTTAAAATACAAGTATTGGCAATTTGGTACTTGACCATTCATTTAATGTCTATTTGGAAACAGCTTATTTAGACTTTTTGCTGAAAGTACTATAGATAAAGTAAAAGTAGTTGAAATAATACAATAAGATTCACGAATAGTACCAAAAAATTGTAATTGGACCCATGAATAATAAAATAAGTTGAATAGTGAAACAAGCTGGCTTTTTAAGTCGATGCTAAACACACACTTAATGTCACATTTGTGATTATATAAAATAAAATAAATAAAAAAACAAATCAATGTCACATTTTTGTAAGATATAGATGGTATAATGTATAGTAAATGATTTTATACTTAGAAGCGTGAGATCAACACTTGATGCCAAGATATAAAACCAAAACAGGTTAGAGCATTCTCATTAAGATGGGTAAATGCTATAAATGCTAAAATTTAACATGCCAAATGCTATAAATACTAAAAAACATGCTCCATCAATTCTCTTAAATCTTATTTATTTTGCAATACCGCTACAGTGGGCTGCTATCTCTAGCAAGATTGTAAAAAGAAAAGTATTTGTTTAATAAAACCCCGCTTCCCTTTTTCGTGCCTATCTCCTCTGGTTTTCCCTCATTCTTTTTGCGCTTATCTACTTTGGATTTCCCTCATTTTTTTTTTCTGGTTCTCTCTTTCTCCCACGCCTACGCCTCTACCTCGTCTCTTCTTCTTCTTTTTTTCTTCGTTCTCCCTCAACCCAAGCCGCTCTTCCCTTCCCTCAACCCACGCTGCCAATTCATCTCCGCTTCACTACTCCCTCTGACTGACCGAACCACCATCACAAACACAGCCTTTGCTCTTCTTCCTCTGAGTGAACCCATACCAAACCCAAAAACCCAGTCTTGAAACCCATATTCTCATCTCAAAAGAGTCAAAACCGAAGATTCAAGGGAGGGGATTAGGCTTCCATTCAGGTCAGACTAAAGCTCCATGGGTCAGGCTTCCATTTAGGTTTTGTTTTGGGTTAGGGATTTTGTGGGTCTTGTATTGTTGCTTAGTTCTTCCCGATCTAATCTTAGAGCTAAAAGCTTTACCCAAATTTCGCACTCCAAAACCACCGTTGACCAGCGCACAACGCCGTTTTGAGCTTTGGTGAACAAGTCGTCAACTCATCTCTAATTCTCTCTTGTCAGGTACACCTTACTTTATTTTTTTTTTTGGTTTCTAATTCTGTTCCTATAATTTTATCTAATTCAAAATTTTATTTTTTTTTGCAGTATAACCAAAAACACTAGAGCGATACTAGCAATCTTGCTTCACTCCTCAGGATAACAGCATTGAACATGAAGCACAGGTTTGTGTTTGCTGAAATTCCTCCTTAAAATTCTAGTATCATCTTTAGAGTTTTATATGTTGAACAGATTTTAGACAGATTTGCATTTTTCTCTACACATGAAATCAAACTTTGCTCACATATGAACATTATACTAGTATGAAATTTCATACATCATGTTTGAGTTCAGTGGCATTTATACTTATACACATGATGTTTAAAAGGTTATTGAGAAGCAGGGCATTGTACCTTTAGACATCTAGATTCTAGATTCATTTCCTTGGTTGTTGAGAACTAATATTTACTCTAGTTGTAATTATTTACTCTTTTTATTGGTTCTAATTTTATATTGAACTTCAGTTGACTGGACATTATCTACTTATGGACTCACAACAATACATGCCGCTACACACTGGTATCATAGAAGGGCAAATTGATGTTAACTCTCCTTTGTTGAGTGTATCCCAAAATAACCTAATTTCTTCCCCTGAAGTTGAGATCACCGCCTCCAACAAACCACCGAGACGGGGTACCAACTTTGAGTTTTTATTGTATTTTCATATGAGTTATGTATGTGAACTTTTATAGCTAAGTTCTTACCTTAGAACAATCTCAAATGAATAGCCTAGATGAGAACATTTACTATCACTAAGATCGAAAATTACACTCCCTGTGCTGTCTACCTTATTTTGCATGATTTACTCAATTGGCTTCTTAGTTAGCTCTCACAAATTGTTGTCTAATCACAGCTTATAGTTAGATTACTGCCTTTAGAGTGTTTATTGAAAGCTTTGAGTTTGCAATGATTTCACAAATGAATTGGTTGCTTTTATTGATGTTATATCTTGATCCTTTTATGGTGTGATCAATGCAAATTTAATTGCTTTTTGACAATTTGTGTTTGGATTTTGTTATCATGGGCTGCACTTGTAAGCTTGTGCAAAAGTCCTAAACAAAGAATGAAAATGAAAATAAAAATAAAAATAGAATTTGTATGTGAACTAGTGATTGATGGTTGGGTGGTTTTGAGAATTCTGATGGATTACTTAATGCCAAATGCACTGGAATTTTATTTCCTTTTATTTGTTTGCTAAGATAACTAAGGAAAATGTTTAGTTTTCATTGTTCATGTACTAGTTTTTCATTTTACAAAGGACTCGTGTCAACAAATTGTTGGATTGGGAGGATTTTGCTTTCATGGATAATAGATGATGATGAGACTAGGTTAAATCAAGGAATTGTTTCAAGGATTATTACTATTGATGTGTAGTTTATCAATCAAAAAGATTTGTCAGTTTTATTTCTTTCTTTTCTCTTTACCTGCATTTTTTTAAGTAGCAAAAGAATTTAGAAATTAGTTGTGTAATAGCATCTTCTTTTCTATTATTTCTGTTTGAGTCTAGAGACATTGTTGGTCATGTGTTTTTAGGGTTCATACCAATGCTGGTCTTCATTAGATGCCCCAAGTGATTTACAAAAATTTTTGGCTTGATTAATAGTTCAATTGATGTGATTTTTGCTGGACTTTAAGATAATGTGATACTATCTCCTCCCATCTATATTGGATATTGTTTCTGTTGGTTTTAATTTAATTGCTGTTTTTTCCTCTGCATTGGTTTTAATTTAACTGCTGCTTTTTCCTCTGCACTGGTTTTTCTACACTAGGTAGTTGCTGGATTTCTGCACTGGATAGCTGCTGCCTGCGGAGTGTGGGCTGCTATTTTCTTATTCTGCACTGGTTTAATTTAACTGCTGTTTTTTCCTCTGCACTGGTTTTTCTGCACTAGGTAGCTGCTGGATTTCTGTACTGGATAGTTGCTGCCAGCAGTGGAGCATCAACAGCTAATGCAGCAACTTAAGAAGCCGTGGTGGAAGATGCTGTCAAAGCTAAATGGCTTGGTTGCTGCAGAATTTTGTTTATGTGTAATAGTAAAAGAGTAGCTCAAGAGTAGCTCAAGTCTGTAATTTTAGTTGCACACCAAGTTGGCAGGAAAAAATTATGGTTGCTGACATCTCAAACTTGATGCAAAATTTCAACAATATAAATGAAAATGGATATGTTCCATTTAGTAAGTGATCATCCTATTATTGTTTCTTTGATAAATGATGCTAGTGTTTTATGGATTCTTATCAATTATTGAATGCTAAGAGAATGAATTCCAAAAAAAAAAAAAAAAAAAAAAAAAAGCTAAGAATAATTCTCTCCAATACTACTTTGCAGTAATGTTGCAGGGTACTTGTAGTAGTTAGTTATGGTAGTTAATTGAAAACATAAAGAAAGAATAAAGAAAACATAAAGAAAGAATAAAAAAAGAATATTTAAATGAAGCGATAAAATAATAGAACTTTTGATGTTAGGTGTTTTGTAAAGTGAGATGTTAAAATGAATAAAGTAACTTTTTGAGATGTTAAATGCTATATTTTATAGCATTCTTGATGAGAATGCTCTTAGTTACATATATATAATTAGCGTTTTCATCAACAACCAAAAAACAAAAAGAAAAAAGGCACATTTGTCCAGCCAAACTTCCCAACCAAATGGGCTCATAGTCGTTCGTATTTGGAAAAGCCACTTTTTGATAATGCGTAATGGCAAAAATTTATCAAATAGGCATTTTAGATTTTGGGCTTAGAAACACGTGCTTTGGGCTCCAAAAGTGAAACCATTCGCACACATATTGATATTAACTTGAAAATGCGATTCAATTCATTAAGATAGAAAAGTCCACACGTTGGTTGGGCTGACTTAACGACCTGAGCCTCGCTTGACAATGGGTCTTGCTATTGAAAAATGATGAAATTGGGCTTGTGGTTCCTCACGTGTGGTGGAAGTGGAACATTCTTGGGATTTCTACCTGCTTTTGGACTTTAATTGACTTTTTTTTTTTAATTTTTAATTTAAATAACAATAATCAAGAACAGCTACAACTTAAAACACTAGAGACAGAAAATTAAGCTAAAAGAAACTTAAGGCTTCAGAGGAAAATAAACAAATAGACCAAGATCTTGTGGGTTATGTGGTGGAATTTGGGTTCTTTGTTTCTGAGGCTTGATTGGTGGTAATTCCAAAGATCTTGTGAGACATGCTTGGAGTGTTGATGATCGTGGGTTGTACTGCTGGTTGGGCTGTAGAGTTTAGTTTGGCTTGAAAGGAGTTCACAGTGATGCTGGATTGACAGTGGTCGAAAGAACGATAGATTTTGGGCTGCTGAAATTTGATAGATCAAATTGGGCTCTGATACCAAGTTGATGTAGGACAACCTAGGCTTCCCACCTAGATTAGTCCTACAGTAGAACCTTAGGCTCCCCAGCTAAGGTGTTTGGATTCACCACCAAACAAACACAATGCAATTTCTACAAATAATCCGAATAATAATAATCATCGTCTGAAAATATAAAGGAAATCATCTGGAACTTTATATGCAGCTTCCAAGAATCACAATGATAAGGATAAACTCTCCTAAACAATCTCAAATACTAATCTAATAATCTTAACAATCTTAAATACTAATCCAATACTAAAGATAAATTCAAGTAAAGATAACATAAATGATAAAGAGAATCTCCACAGATGTGCTATTGTGTGGTGTCCGCACCAGATAAGCAAATTTCTCCCTTGTCTACCAGAGGACGCCGAGGGGATTAGTAGCCTATTTGTATGTGAGCATTAAAATAGAAATAGCGAATATCATCATTGCTACACGATTTCCTTCCATCCAATATTTGCCCAACCTAGACCAGATGCTAGGTTTTTCCAACCTAGCAACAGATAAAAAAATTAAAAAAAAAAAAACTTTATAGCAACAATGTTTGTGATAGAAAAAACCTAATAAATTCAAACAATTTCTTTACACTAACTTGTAAAAACATTTTAAAAATTGATGTATGAACTAAAACTACATGGAAATATTCCAGAAATAGAAAAATGATATGTCCACAACATTTTTACAACAAATACTAAGTGGCAGGTTGTTACTGGTTGTTATTATTGGGGCAAAAAAGTAATCTTAGTGTTAGGTTCAAATTTGAACCAATAACAACTAACCATCTATGATTTGTTGTGAAAATGTTGTGAATGTAGCACCTCTCTCCAGAAATATGCATGTAAATTGTAACATGAATAAGGAAATGGGGTGGTGCTAGCTTCTTGTTTCATTTTTATTTTAAAAGCAGATAAAAAATCTTAATTTTTTTGTTATCCGAAGGACAAAAGTCACAAAAATATTTGAATGTCACATGCAAACGCTTATTTCAAAATAGTCTTTAATCTTAATTCAAAGTTTCTTTAACCTATTTTTTAGGAAAAGAAATATCTTGGCTTGTTCAATAAGACTGTAATATTTAAAATAACAATTAATCAATTGTTGACTTACACATCATTCGAAGAGACTTCTACACGTTTAGTGTCACCACCCTTTACTTCCTTCAGACAGTTCTCCAAGCTTGCTATATGAGCATCCTTCATTTTTATTTCGCTTTCCTGCACAAAGACACAAACAAATTTTTATATTAGTTCACAAAATAATATATAGTTCCAAAATATATATTTGGGATAAAGAAGTGATAACCCAAATCATTTACAATCAAATATAAATAGATAAACTAACACAATAAATTCTATTATATACTATATACTTATTGTTTTTTTTTTTTTTTTTTGAGAAAGTACTATATACTTATTGTTGATGCCCATTTTTGGTAAAAGGACCCAATGGCAGAAAAAATCCAACAATATGAAAGAGATAGAGAAAGAAAACAGCAAAGTAATGACTATTGGGCTAGAATAGCAAGAATAATTGTCCATAGGCCTACGAAATAGTAAAAAGACTCCAAAGAAAGCAAATGGGCTCAAGGGAGCTCCAAAAAATGAAGTAGCCTATGGGAGTCATAAGAAATAGAAAGAAAGCAAAAAGGGGCCGGAGGAGCCCAAAGAAAGGAATTAGTAAATGAGATTGGTTCAAAGGCCAATAAACCCAAAGGTAAAGGATGTGGTAATGGGGCCAGGAAAGCCTAAAAGATTTAACAAAAGCCCATGGGAATGTAAGAAGTAAGAATGAATGAAATGGGCCAAAGATGCCCCAAAAAATGAAATGAGCCAAGGATGCCCAATAAATAAAATGGGCCGGGGAAGCCAAAGATGTTATATGGACTGACCCAGCAGGAATACTAGGCAGTGTAAACTAAAGGAAGGAAGAACATATGAAACTGGCATGGTAGGCACTTCAGCCCGCAAACCCAAAAGAGGTACAGTAAATAAGGGCAAACAACATCATAGTAGGAACAATGCAGTGGTATGGCAGGAGCACTAGCTAGCCCACAGACCAGAAGTGAAAGGAGACATGGGCCGAATTAAAGAAGAGAAAGCCCACACCTAGGTAATGTTTAGCCCAAAGGAGAAATGAGATGCAAGGAATGAAGACCCAAGAACTCATCCACGCCACAAGAGTTAAACAAGCACCAGAACGTGCAGCAGAGTTAGACAAATCTGTAGGCAATGACAAATGCATGAACGCCAGAATAGCAATGGACTCATATAGAAGTGATGCACGCACAAGGCTTAAGCACCACCTACCTATACCCAACCAATATAAGGGAGCTGGGCCACGGGTCTGAGGTAAAAGAGGGTATGGTCTGGTGGTGGGGAGAAGGGAGAAGCCTATTTTGGGGTTCCCGCTTAAGCTCTTTTGGGAGAAATGTCTTGTTGGGATGACATACCACCCAAAAGAGGCAAACATGAGTTAAAATCATTAGGTGTATGTTATAGGGGTTGGTAAAAGAGAAACCCAACTCTTATCCGGATGAGAGTGCAAAAGGAAGTAGAAAACAAAACAATAACTACTTTTGTCTGCGAATGAGGCATGACACGACCAACACAGTGTAGTGGTGATGGTTGGGCAGCCGGCAGATTAGTAGGCAATCCAGGAAGGACACCTACAACAGGCCAAAAGTAGTTAAGGGGTAAAAATGATAAATCTTATTATGGCAGGCAGTATAAAAGGCCATAGACATGCATAGTAAACAACGAACAAGAGAGAAAACAAAGAAAACAAAATAAGAAAAATAAAGAAAACAAGGAAGCCGAGAGTGAGGAAGAAAATAAGAGTGATAGGAGTGAAAAGCATGCATCGATAGGCTACCCACTTCTCTCCCTCTCAATAGCCCACTCTCTAGCAAGTTAAGAATCTGATATTAAGCCACTTAGGTTCATTTTCCAAAGTGAGTAACTTCTAAGGATTCCCATCTGAGGTTACCCACATTGGAGATTGGTTCCCTTGTTGGACTTGAATCTGCCAAGGAGCCAAGTTTGTTCCCCTTTAGTAAACTAATCCTCTTTTCTTTTGTTATGGTTGATTAAGGACTAGCGGTATTTTCTTGTTATTTATCTATTCTTTTCATAATCACATTATCATATTTCTCCTTTGTGGCATTATTGAATATTTTAGTTGAAGTATTTTAGTTATTCGGCTGTGTTATGTGTTTCCTACTATAACGTTTTTTGTGATAGCATTTCCTGCCGTGGGCACATGACACCCCCAAGGTTCCTGCTAGGGCTCTAACTTGCGCACAAGCTAGCCTAAGGTGAGTTTGAATTAGGCCAATCCTGACTCTCCTACCCTAGAATCATAGGGTCGCAGTATGGCAGGAGCAATCCACCCCAAGACATAAAAAAAGGCCCACCACACTTATTACATAACATAAACTAAAACTATTTTAAAAACTATTTTTCAGCTAACCAAAAAACAAAAAGCTAACAAATAAAAGAAAACTATTAATATTTCTAATAGTAATATGAGAGGTCACATATGATACAGAGGTTTTCTGGTTGCTTTTCCCAGTCTGCTAAAAAGAAAATTAGAATAATATTTGTGCTACATTTTGTCGCTGAGGACAATGCAGGAAAGAAAAAGAGACGTCTTAACGGTCACTATATATCTTATATGGAACTTAGAAATATTCCACCAAACTGGTGGCATAGTTAAAGATTAAGCTTTTAGTTCCTGGAAACTTAACATTGAACATTTTCTTTGATAGGTAGATAGAAAGTACACAAACTATATGGGATTAAGCTCGTTACATGACCCTCAACCACAGGGATGGAACCAGGATTTGAACTTAGGGGGTCAAAGCATGAACCAAAAAAATTTCATGTGACATGGTTTATTAAAAAAGAATCACGGTAGACAAAAAATTGCACTTTATTACCTAAATATTTAAGTCAAGAAGGATATAATATGAACCAAAAAAGTTAAAAGTTACAACATGATTTTCTAATCTTTTTCGAAGAAGAAGAAAAAGAGAAGAAGAGGACTTCAAATCTCCAGATTTTGGGTAATTAGAATTAATATGTTGGTTTTATCATGTTGACCAACTCACTAATATGATAATCTCATACTTTTGGATGCAACTGAAAATTACACCAATGAAGTTTTTCAAAACTATGTTTGAGGATTTAAAAAAATTGGGATATCAATATTAAGAGTTGGCAATGCTACGTCATCAATATTGGCTTCTAAAAGAATTTTGGCATTTTATATTTTGAAAAAAATATAAATATTGTAATTCACTTTCCCATAGTTTACAAATCAACCGTAAGGAATTTTTTTTTTCTATGAGAATTTTTTTGTTATGAATTATTAAATTATGATATTGGTGAATTGGAAATTTTTTTGTTCATCCTATATACTACTTAAATTTTTCAAAAAAATTGGGGGTGGGGGGGAGGGGCCATGGCTCCCCTCAGGCCCTTAGTGGGTCCGTCTCTGCTCAACCACTTATTTAAGAGGAGAGGATATGCTATTTGGTCCAGAAGCCCTTTTTTTTTTTTTTTTTTTGATACCATTCAAAAAGAAAAGTTACAAAAAGTCTTGGTCGACCATACAGTGATGAATTGGTATAGTGGTTACCATTCAGAAGCCATTGATATATGGTATAATATATAGAGGAGTGCATTTAAAATAAAATTCCTTCCTTTATGTAAGACAAGATGAGAAAAGCAAATTAAAGGCAGAAACCAAACACGTTGACATCGGTTTCCGTCTTTCTCTTTTTCTATTTTTGGAAATATTAATCTATCTATAACATATTAAATTTTCTTTGTGAATGTAGGTCATTTTAATTTACAGTTTTCTAAAAATTTAATTGTAGGGTCAATTTTTGTAGCCCAAACTCACGAAGATATGGATTTTGAGCCCACTGAACCCAAAACAATAAATTTGTAGAGAAATGGGTGAAAGAGCTAGGCTAGAGCTGAATAAACAGAAATAACAGCAAGGTTTTAGGATGAAATTGTGTTAAAACATGATCGGACGCATGTATACTCCCCGTCCGAAGAGGTGTTTCTATATCATGAGCTTGGTTTACAATTCTTGGGAACTACAGTAATGAGATTCTCTCCTTTCCCCTTTCTTTTTCTTTTTTTTTTTTCTCTTTTTTCTACCATCAGAGGCATCCCTCTCTTATATAGTACCCCATTCCTCCATCTTCACCGTCCACTTGTTCATCATCCAGACGCCCACTTGAGTGCATGTCCCATCACACTCTCTCTTTAGCCTTGTGTGAGTGGCGGTAGCTGAGAATGCACTGTTCAGGGGTCTTCTCCACATAAATGCGGCCAGGAAGGTAGGTGCAGTGCATTTAATGCGGTGGTTGAGGCCTCTCTTAGATATTTCCCTGTTCCTGTTATCCTCATGCGTGTCCGAGGTTCACTCTCCTCCTTACACTTGTCAGAAGGATCACTTGAGCTTCCCATATATCTGTCAGGCGAAGATTCTTCGTGTCCAAGGGCATTGGACTCCTCAGACAAATAAACATCTCCTCGGATATTGCCCGCGCTCCTCTCCAGACATGCTCCCTTTGCATGGGCCTCTGATTAAATGTTTTCATCTCCTCAGACGAAGAGTGTTCCTTAAATGGGGCCTTGGGCCCAACAAGTTGGGTTGGGCTTTTCGCCCCCCACAATAGCCCCTCAAAATTATAGTTTTTCCCTCGCATCCGAAGAGAAAAAGTAGGATTTTGACTTGCCCCGGAGCGAAAGCTTGTAAACAGGCAAATTTGAACTGGCACATGCGTAGGCATAGGAACTGATGCTTCATTAATGCTGCTGCTGTTTCCACATTCCCAAGGCGTTGTATTAACTGCGCCAGGTGGCGCTTTGTCCTTCGTATCCAACGATGTTTGATTGATCCAACAGCCGTGGTTTTTTCTTCAGGATTTTGGCGGGAGTGCCCCTGACTCTTCGTTTGACCCCGTATAAAACCTCAGAGGGAGTTATTTTTCTTCACTTTGCAAATCGTCAGACGCTTCAGCAAGAACAGGCGCGCGACTCCGTCCAAATCTCTCAATCACCGGTTTCAGTCTTCCCCAGAATCTTCACGAATCCCTCCACGAGCTTGCAATCCCTTCTCCGGCCTAATCCTCGTAAGTCATCATCCGCCGATTCCTCTAGTTTCCTCTTCGGCCAGACATTTTATTTAAGCACCATGGGGAAACTCCAGTACTTGGTGGATAGCCCTGAGCAGATGGAGGCGTTCAGGGCCGCGTATCGCATACCCCCAAACGTGGGTGTGAGATATTGCCCCCGGAAAAGATACTAACAGACCGAAAGACGGGAGAGGTCGTTATCCCTCTTATCGCATTCAAAGAAGGGGGAATGACAATCCCCATGGGTCCCATCACCACTAACTACCTTCGGAACCATAGGCTTACTCCCTGGCAATGCGCGCCTAATATGTTTAGGATCCTAGGAGCGATTGAGGATCTCAACCATCACCTAGGATTGGGACTCACCTGGCGCGACGTAGTACATATGTACGAATGCCACAGCCAGCAAGATGCGGGGTATTACTTAAAATCCCGATCGGACGTTGTCAGACTCATCTCCTGCCTCCCAAAATCCAACAAAGGGATGAAGGACGACTATGTGATCGTCTCGGGCGCATGGCATGACGGCCATCATTGCCCAACCAAGCTTGGAGAGCCAGGTGGGGCATGCTAGATTTAGGCACACTAACCATAGGTCTAGGGCCCTCGTCTTTTAGTGGTTTTCGGTTCTTCTTATGTCGCCATTTGTGAGACTCTAATATGATTTCACTGCAATGTAACTGATAAAAATTTCGTTGCTCCTCGGCTCAGCCTCACGAACTTCGCCGCACTTAATTTTCTATTGAGATCGGAGATATTCGTGAGTGAGGACGGACAGCTCCGATCGGCTCCTCTCATTCTGGGATACACAGGAAAACCAAAGAGTTTTCAACCAGTCGGCAACGCGATTGTTCAAGGAGACCATCGCCTTGCACGAATTGACGTCGGCCGGAGAGGTTTTTTGGCGCCGTACGATCTTGAGCCCGTGCCCCATCCACGTCCTCAGGCCATACCCCCTCTTGGCCAACCACTCCAACAAGTTCCCCTCGGACAGGTGGTTGAAGGTGAGAGGGTCGGCTCTTCCACCTCCTCGCTAGAAGACCAAATAGACGGGTTTCAATTCGGAGAGGCTTCAGCGGCGAACCGTGTGATAGAGGTGTCAGACGCCGAGGGGGAGACCGACAGGCAATCAGGCATTCACCTTGATCTGCTAGCTGCTCACTCCGAAGACTCTTCGGACGACAATATGGATTTGAGGAGTTTGATGAAGACTAGGGGTAAAAAGGCTGAGCATAAAGGTGTTGGGACCTCCCAACCGGTGGTGAACCTGCCCCCAGCGCCACCACAGGTTCCTGACCCCAGCTTAAAGCCCATTCCTGATCTAAGGAAGAAGCGGCCCTACATTGATGCTGAGGAAAAGCAAGTGCCGCCACGGCGCCACCAAAGGGGGTTAAGCAGCAGAAGGTGGTGAAAGACCACCGGACTCACAGGGCCTCATCCACTGAAAGCCGCGAGGAGGCTTTACTGGCAGATGTCCGCCGAGGAGGAGGAGGACCCCGAATCTGGTCTCCAAAGTTGGAGTTGGATGGCACTCCGATCCTGTGGGATACATCCCTCAGGAATTATGACGGAGGAAGGGCAGGCTATGTTGCCGAGGCTCTGCAGCAACCGCTCCTCCTCCCCCATGACATGGAGTCCTTCAGGCGTTTCAACCAGCAGGAGCTCTTTCAATCCCTTAAGAGGGATGTAGCCATGGTAAGTGACCTCAGTCCGTTTAGCTGAATCACTGACTCTCTTCTCTTTTACTGCGCTTGACATTCGGACTTTCCGTTGTGCAGCTCACCCAGCAGATCTACGTGGCTGAGGAGTGGAACAAGAAGAACCACCTCGAGGCCCAATCAGCCTTCTACTCCCGCGACGAGGCGGAGAAGTCGCTGGGCCAACTGAAGGAAGATTATGCCCGTCTGTCTGAAGACCTCAAAGAGATGACCAGCCAAAAGAGGAGTCTTGACGCTGGGATCAAGAATGCCGAGAAACAGGCTGAGGAGCAGCGCAAGCAGTTAAACTTGGCAGAGATCAATCTGGCGACCGAGAGGGAGGTGGTAAAGGGTCTCCGAGCTGAATTGCTGAGGGCCAAGGCGAGCACCCAGGTGGCCGAGAATAATGCCAAGCTGGCCAAGGAGGCGGTTGAGGCTGAGAGAAAAGCGGCTTACCAGTTGAGAGTGGAGCAGACCTCGTCCCAGCTCATGGAGCAATTTGCTATGGTTAGCCGAGACTACTGCGGCGTAACTTGGAGCAAGGCGCTGGACGCCGCCGGAGTACCGGCCGACTCCATTCTGAGGCTGCCCGGGAGCGTATACTACGATCCTAAGATCCGAGAGCTCCCAGAGGATGACACCCCTGCTCGGCTTCCAGAGGCTTCGGAGCCGAACGTAATTAGTGAAGCTCCCCTATCCATCCTTGTGGCACCCGAAGGGGCTGGTCAGCCAGGTGACAAGGGTAAACCAGCTGAACCAGCCAAAGGCAAAGGCAAAGAGTCGGGCAAGGAGAAGACTCCTGCTGAGCCTAAGGATCAAGCCCCTGAAGCACCTGCTCGGACTGACCAAGTTGCCAGTTCTGTGCTCCCTCCAGCAAAAGAGTAGATACATAGGGCTTTTCTTTTTGCACTTGTACTTTCTTTTGATTTTGTCCAAAGAATTGTAAACTCCTCTTATTTATAGAATGGCTTCCCCTTTGCTTCTAATGTTTTTAGTACGTCTTATTACTTATTACTGCTACACGTAACTGCGCATTATACTTACAACAAAAGGATGTGAACAGACTTGATTGATACATCGTATTGATGGCGCGAGTAAGGGAAATTAATATTGAAAAGAACGATCCGGATAAAAGTTATTAATAAGTAATGATTGCCGCGAGTAGTATAACTAAGGGAAACAGTCATAAGTGAAAACTAATTTGAATGCGTCCGAGTGTTAACTAACCCTAATCATCTGGTCCGAGGACTACAGGCATGATTGGATTTAAGTTTAAACATTATAGAACTGTAACCGAGTGTTAACTAACCCTAATCATCTGGTCCGAGAACTACAGGCATGATTGGATTTAAGTTTAAACACTATAGAACTGTAACCGAGTGTTAACTAACCCTAATCATCTGGTCCGAGGACTACAGGCATGATTGGATTTAAGTTTAAACACTATAGAACTGTAACCGAGTGTTAACTAACCCTAATCATCTGGTCCGAGGACTACAGGCATGATTGGATTTAAGTTTAAACACTAGAGAACTGTAACCGAGTGTTAACTAACCCTAATCATCTGGTCCGAGGACTACAGGCATTATTGGATTTAAGTTTAAACACTATAGAACTGTAACCGAGTGTTAACTAACCCTAATCATCTGGTCCGAGGACTACAGGCATGATTGGGTTTAAGTTTAAACACTAGAGAACTGTAACCGGGTGTCAACTAACCCTAATCATCTGGTCCGAGGACTACATGCATGATTGGGTTTAAGTTTAAACACTAGAGAACTATAACCGGGTGTCAACTAACCCTAATCATCTGGTCCGAGGACTACAGGCATGATTGAGTTTAAGTTTAAACACTAGAGAGAAGACTTTACGCAGTGAATTGGCACATCGGTCGAAAAATAAACTTGATTAGTAAAAGTACCTCTTGAGGTTATTTACATTCCACGGACGTGGTATTACATGACCATCCAGGTCTTCCAAGAAATATGCCCCAATGCCTGCTCCTGAAGTGATGCGATATGGTCCTTCCCAATTGGGTCCCAGTTTTCCCCAAGCTGGGTTTTTTGCGGTGCCCACAACTTCCCTCAGCACTAGATCACCAGGCTCTAGAGGCCTCAGCTTTACGTTAGCATCACAGCCTTGCCTGAGTTTCTGTTGGTAATGTGCCAGCCGAACCATTGCATTCTCCCTCCTTTCCTTAATCAGGTCCAAACTCTTCTGTAGTTGCTCATTGTTGTCGGCTGGACTAAACGAGCTACTTTTCAACGTCGAAAACCCGGCTTCTAGAGGAATGACAGCCTCAGCCCCGTAGGTCATTGAGAAGGGGGTCTCGCCCGTAGACCTACGAGGCGTAGTTCTGTAGGCCCACAGCACATGCGGCAATTCTTCTACCCATTTGCCTTTTGCATCATCCAGCCTTTTCTTTAAGCCGTTCAGTATGACCTTGTTGACAGCTTCTGCTTGCCCATTACCCTGAGGGTAGGCAGGAGTAGAGTATCTGTTTACAATTCCCAGCTCGCTGCAATAATTCCTAAATGCCTTGCTATCAAACTGTAGGCCATTGTCCGAGATGAGAGTGTAAGGAATTCCAAACCGAGTGACAATATTCTTCCATACGAACTTTTGCACATCCACGTCTCTGATATTGGCGAGTGGTTCGGCTTCAACCCACTTGGTAAAATAGTCTGTGCCGACCAGAAGGTACTTCTTGTTTCCTGCAGCTTTGGGAAAAGGTCCCACGATATCCAAGCCCCACTGAGCGAAGGGCCATGGGCTAGACAGCGGATTAAGAATTTCCCCTGGCTGGTGAATGTTTGGAGCGAAGCGCTGGCACTGATCACACTTTTTGACATAATCGTGGGCTTCCTTTTGCATGTATGGCCACCAATAACCTTGGGTGAGGGCTCGGTGAGCCAGGGATCTACCTCCAGTGTGGCTCCCACAAATTCCTTCGTGCAGCTCTTCTAATAATAACTCAGACGCGTCAGGATGCACGCATAACAAGTATGGTCCCGAATAGGAGCGTTTGTACAGCTTATGGTCCTCGGACAGCCAGAACTGGGTTGCCTTCCTTCGAACTTTGTCAGCTTCTCCCTTCTCTTCTGGCAACGTATCTTCCTTAAGGAATTTGATTAAAGGATCCATCCAGCAGGGCCCGGCCCTGACCTGGTGAACCTGGATTGCCTCTGCTTTCGCCTCTGTAGGCCTGTGCAAGTCCTCGACGAGGATGATTCTCGGCAGGCCATGGTCCGAGGAGGTAGCAAGCGTGGCCAAGGAGTCAGCATGCGAGTTACCACTTCTGGGGATGTGCCGCAAACTGAAACAGTCGAACTCTGATTGCAGATATTTAACACGACTCAAGTACCCTTGCATTCTTTCGTCCTTCGCCTCAAATTCGCCTTGTACTTGACTTACGACCAACCTTGAGTCCAAGAACAACTCCACGGACTTTCCCCCCATTCTTAGGACCATAGCCATTCCCATCAGTAGGGCCTCATACTCCGCCTCGTTATTCGTTGCCGAGAAGTCCAGCCTTAACGATTTCTCGATAATGATCTTCTCGGAGGACATCAGTACCAACCCCACTCCAGAACCTCGTTGGTTTGCCGCGCCGTCTACGTACACTTCCCAATGGGAGGAATTCTGTTGTGAGATCATGCCAACTGATTTTCCATCCATGCCTGGCGTGGGCTTTATTTCTTCTAACTGGGGCTCCATGAACTCTGCCACCAAATCCGCGAGGACCTGACCCTTAACCGATGTGCGGGGCATATACCTTATATCGAACGACCCTAAGATTGTGCCCCACTTGGCAATCCGACCAGTATAATCAGCGCTTCGGAGTATAGCTTTGAGTGGGAGTTGAGTGAGAACAATGACCGTGTGGGCCTGGAAGTAGTGAGGTAGTTTCCGTGTGCCGAGTACTACCGCTAGGATAGCCTTTTCCAGAGGTAGGTAACAAATCTCGGCCTCATGCAGTGACTTGCTCACGTAATAAACTGGTCTTTGTACGCCACAGTCTGATCGTATCAACACCAGGCTCACCGCACAAGGAGCCACGGCAATGTAGGCGAAAAGTACCTCATCTGGCTCAGGACTGGACATGATTGGTGGCCGAGCTAGATAATCCTTGAGCTGCTGAAATGCCAAAGCGCACTCTTCAGTCCATTCGAATCCCTTCCACTTGTGGAGCAGAGAAAAGAAAGGCCGACACCTGTCTGCCGATCTAGAGATGAACCGATTGAGGGCAGCTGTCATTCCAGTTAGTTTCTGAACTTCTTTGGGATTCCGAGGAGCTCGTAGGTCGTTGATGGCCCTTATCTGGTCGGGATTAACCTCAATCCCCCTGTGAGTCACCATGTAACCCAAAAACTTGCCGGACCCTACTCCAAATGAACACTTCGAAGCATTCAGTCGCAGCTTGTACTTTCTTAGAACCTCAAAGGTACTTTCAAGGTCCTTAACATGCTCGGCGACGACCTTGCTCTTCACCACCATGTCATCTACGTAAACCTCGATATTCTTGCCCAGCTGTGGCTCGAACATCCTCGTCATCATCCTCTGGTAGGTAGCACCCGCGTTCTTCAAGCCGAATGGCATCACTTTATAGTGATAGTTACCAATAGGAGTGACAAAAGCAGTTTTCTTTTGGTCATCCGGGGCCAATGGTATCTGGTGGTAGCCTTGGAAAGCGTCTAGGAAGCTCATCCGAGGGTGGCCGACAGTGGCATCTACCAGCTGATCAATTTTCGGCATAGGGAACGGATCTTTGGGGCAAGCCTTGTTTAAATCAGTGAAGTCTACGCACACTCGCCACTTCCCGCTCTTCTTCTTTACCACCACGGTATTTGCCAGCCATTCAGGATAAAAAAATTCTTTGATAGCCCCAACCCGTTTGAGTTTCGCTACCTCGTCTCTCACTGCGTCCGCATGTTCCTTGGACGGGCGCCGAATAGGCTGTTTCTTGGGGGTGACCAGGGGATTCACGTTCAAATGGTGACATATAAACTCCGGATCTACCCCTGGGGCTTCATAAGCACTCCAGGCGAACACATCGAGATTTCGCTTGAGGAACTCTATTAGCTCTTCCCTCTCTTGAAGAGGCAGCTGAGATCCAACTTGGAATAACCTATCGGGATCATCTCCGATAACCACTTTCATTAGATCCTCGCATCGATTGCCTTCATCTGAATCTTCGACTGGCCGTTCCCGAGACTGTAGCTGCTATAAACTCCTTTCGGACATGGCCGAAAACTCGGATTGGGTTTCATTTTGAATGGCAGCAACCAGGCACTGTCGGGCAGCGGGCTGATCTCCTCGGATCTCATGGATCTGCCCTTCAGATGGGTATTTGACCTTCTGGTGCAATGTAGAGGGGACAGCCCCAAGCGCATGAATCCAAGGTCTGCCTACGAGTGCCGTGTAGGGCGAATATACGTCCACAACTATAAAATCCAGCTCCACCACTTCGGAGCCGGCCTGCACGGGTAAACGTATCCGGCCTTTCGGAGTGACAGGCCTTCCTTCAAAGCTTATGAGAGGGGAATTGTATGGCGTCAGGTCCTGGGGTTTCAGGCCTAGCCCCTTGTAGAGGTCTGGGTACATTATCTCCACGGCGCTGCCTTGGTCCACCATCACCCTTTTCACATCATACCCAGCTATTCTGAGGGTGATGACTAATGCATCGTCGTGGGGTTGAATGGTGCCCATCATGTCTTCGTCCGAGAACCCTATCTGCAGCGGGGCCCCAGACTTAACTCTCTTCAGACCTCGGCTTGACTCCCCTGCTGATGGCCGGCCTACCGACATGACTTTCAATGGCCAGGATCCTGTCCTCCCCGGCGCAGCGAAGACAACGTTTATAGTCCCTAGCGGCGGCTTTGAGGGGTCATCTCTTCGTGGCCCTGAGCCCGTCTGCCCCCCTCGGCCGCTGGAGGGGTGCAAGAGTTGTTTCAGTCTACCATTGCGAACCAGTTGGTCCAAGTGATCCCACAAGCTCCTACAGTCCTCCGTGGTGTGCCCATGGTCTTGATGGTATTGGTAGTAGAGATTATGGTTGCGCCTCTCGGGGTTTCCTACCATCTTGTTCGGCTATCTGAAGAATGATTCATTCTTGATCTTTTCCAAGACCTGATGCACTGGGTCTTTGAACACGGCGTTGACCGCTTGAGGATTCGTCGATCCCAATTGCCCAACAAAATCCCTCCGCGGTTTACCATGGTTGTAACGGTCCGACCTGAAATCCCTCCTCTCCTGAGGGATAACCTTGTCCTTTCCCCGGCCCTGCCGCTGGTCTTCTTCAACTCTCTTATACTTTTCTATGCGGTCCATCAGTTGACGCACGTTTGTGATCAGTTTGCCAGATAAGGATGTCCTCAAACCGTGGTCAATAGGGAGGCCGAGCTTGAAAGTGCTGAGGGCCATTGCATCGTTGTTGCCCTCCATATCGTTGAACATCTCCCAGTATCTGTCTGAATACGCCTTCAAGGACTCGCCCTCCTGCATGGACAAGGATAGCAGTGAAGAGAAGGGCCTGGACACTCTTCGGCATGTGACAAAACGGGAGCCGAATGCCTGAGTGAGTTCTTTGAAGGAGTTGATGGAGCCTGCCTTCAAACCGTCAAACCACCTCATAGCAGTAGGCCCAAGGCTGGAAGGGAAAACCTTGCACATCAAAGCTTCGTCTCTGGAGTAGACAGCCATCCTCTGGTTAAAATGACTCACGTGCTCCACGGGGTCAGTTTTACCATTGTAGATGGTGAACGTTGGTTGGTTGAAGCGCCGAGGAAGTTTGGCCTCCTCAATCCTGCGCGTGAAGGGTGACCTAGATATCTGATTCAGAGCCCTGTTCATGGCATCGTTCTCCACGTCCTCACGTGATGGGCTTCTTCGTTGTCTCTTGCGATGGGACTCCTCTTCATAGGTGTAGGACTCGCTGGCTGGTGTCCTAGATTTATGCTGGTAAAAGACATCCTGCTCGTCATCAAGATCCTCCTCAGAATATGAGGAAGCCCGTTTCCTTTTTGCATGGCGCAACTCCCTTTTCAGTTTTTCTACTTCTAGCTGTAAGTCACGATTCTTCTCTGCATGGGACATATGACTTTCGCCCTGTGACAGGCTCTGGCTAAGGCGCACAGTGTGTACGCTGCCCTCACGATTTTGTCTCCTCTCTAAGTTTACAAAAGGGTCCACTTGTTGGGATGCCCTAGATTCTGCTTGTTGTTCACCTGGTCCTGCCATCATCAACTGTCGTTTTCACCCTTGCACAAGCTCTCCCCACAGACGGCGCCAATTGTAGGGTCAATTTTTGTAGCCCAAACCCACGAAGATATGGATTTTGAGCCCACTGAACCCAAAACAATAAATTTGTAGAGAAATGGGTGAAAGAGCTAGGCTAGAGCTGAATAAACAAAAATAACAGCAAGGTTTTAGGATGAAATTGTGTTAAAACGTGATCGGACGCATGTATACTCCCGTTCGAAGAGGTGTTTCTATATCATGAGCTTGGTTTACAATTCTTGGGAACTACAGTAATGAGATTCTCTCCTTTCCCCTTTCTTTTTCTTTTTTTTTTCTCTTTTTTCTACCATCAGGGGCATCCCTCTCTTATATAGTACCCCCTTCCTCCATCTTCACCGTCCACTTGTTCATCATCCAGACGCCCACTTGAGTGCATGTCCCATCACACTCTCTCTTTAGCCTTGTGTGAGTGGCGGTAGCTGAGAATGCACTGTTCAGGAGTTTTCTCCACATAAATGCGGCCAGGAAGGTAGGTGCAGTACATTTAATGCGGTGGTTGAGGCCTCTCTTAGAGATTTTCCTGTTCCTGTTATCCTCATGCATGTCCGAAGTTCACTCTCCTCCTTACACTTGTCAGAAGGATCACTTGAGCTTCCTATATATCTGTCAGGCGAAGATTCTTCGTGTCCGAGGGCATTGGACTCCTCGGACAAATAAACATCTCCTCGGATATTGCCCGCGCTCCTCTCCAGACATACTCCCTTTGCATGGGCCTCTGATTAAATGTTTTCATCTCCTCGGACGAAGAGTGTTCCTTAAATGGGGCCTTGGGCCCAACAAGTTGGGTTGGGCTTTTCGTCTCCCACATTAATATTTTTCAAACACACTCTATGCCACCCCAATAATTGTAAAGCGTTCAACAAAAAAATGAGTTGGCACAATTAATATTCTGGCGATGGAGTGGTGGCCAGCGTAAGTTTCATTGCCATTAGGTGAGCACTTAAGAATGACAATATGCTGTTCAATTTTTGTTCCTTGCATAATATCGGTGGCTGATCATTCTTGCTTTTTCTTTTTTCTATTACAAATCGCTTTCATTATTTTGAACTTTTACGGTTAAATTTAGTGCTCCATATTGAACTATTTGACATGCATGATTCTAGCTTAAGACTATCTAATTATTTCAGTCTACCCTAGCTAATAAGTTATATGATACAAAAAAATGACAAACAAAAACTAAACGAAGATCTTGAAATTAGAACTTATACATATATTATACGTGCATCAAATATTTGGAAGGAAGAAAGATATATAATAGTAATTCTATGGGCGTAAGAAAGTAATAAGAAATTAAAAAAATAATTGAAAGCATGAGACAAACTCACATGTGTTAAAAAAAATTTTAGGAAAAAAAAAAGTGTTAAGAGGTCCTTCTAATGGTTTATAAGTCTCATCATGTGTGTGATCTATGAAATGTGGCTATCTAGTCAAGAAAGGTTATTTCATAACCATTGTTATTAATACCGTTTCGGACCTCGTTTCGGTTTATCCAGTGGAATGGAATATTTCGGTACTGGCCAATTTCGGCATACCGTTTCAGGGTGTATCGGGGTTCTTAAAAAATAATTTATATATATTCTTGTTGAACATAAAATTGTCAATTCTAATAAATAAATAACTAAATATCAAGTAATACAAATCATTTAGTCTTAACTCTTAAGTCTTAAACATCAATTTAACATCACATAATAAGAAGATTTACAAGACAATAACTAAATATCAAAAAATACAAGATTTACTCATCCTCCTCCTCATCATCCATGAGAGAATGATCAAATTCATCATCAAAAGAACTTCCAAGAACTACCAGCACCCATTGGACCTTTACTCTTTTTTTCTTTTTTCTTTTTTATTTTTTTTGTTTTTAATAATAGGTCAAATCTGGTACCGGCCGAAATTTGCATCTTGCCCGAAATTGGCCGGAATTGACCGAAATGGCTCGGAACGGCCCGAAATTTGACCCGAGGTGGAATGTGGGGTATTCTGGTACCAGTTTGCATACCGGTACGAAAAATTCTGGCCAGAACGGAACGGAATCAATAACAATGTTCATAACTATATGTGGGGCCAAGAAATAGTCAGACAACCCCGGCCCACTCCGAACCAGGCCCAAGGCCCATGCCGAGGACTGAAGTGTAATGCCCAGCTACCCACGAAGCAGAGCCGAGGATGATAGCGTCCTCGGAATTCCGAGATCCGAAAACGGGCAGGCTGCACTCCATCAAAAGGAGCCTCCCCGAGCATCCAGGGAACCAACAGCAGGTACCAAATGCCAGACATGGAAGCATGGCGGAAGAGCAAATCCTAGTTGAACTGTCACCTCCACATTAAATGCCCCCAACTAACGTCCTAGCCGCATTAATGAGGAGGGGACGCCTCAACAGTGCCATCTTGGTTGCTGCCATCCACAGAGATAATGGGAAGGTGGCTAATGGGACAGACACTCAAGTGATATCCTAATCCCTTTACAAATGTAGGGTTAGGATCGATTGGGAAAGGGATATATAATGTAAGGGACTCCTACTAAAGGGGGGGGAGGACAGAGAAAATACAGTAGTAATCTGCATGCTCTGAAAGAACTTTGTAGTGAGTCTTAAAGAAAGAAATGATAAGAACTCCAAGTCCTGGAAAACACGTCCGAGGAACATTATTACTCGTCTCAATGCACGTTCAAAATATCCAACCCACGTACAACTATGCATGGTCGTTGAACTTCATACTAACGCCTAGTTCTTGAGCCCATCCTCTACAAAATTCATTGCGGGGAAACAGGGCTTGGGTCCATTCCCTCAAACCTGGTCCCTACACTATATAACTATACACCCTAGGGAGAATAGTCGGATACATTTAACACGTAAATTGAGGGGATAATCATCTTTGACTTAACGTGGTCTAAGTGATTGCCAATAGAATTTGAGGATATATATCCAGTAGGGATTGAGCTAGCATGAATTTATATATATATATATATATATATAATAGCTAAATCTGAGAGAAAATCCAATTAAATTTCAAATTGGAATTCAATTAGAGTTTAATTTTGTGCCACGTGTCCCATCTAATCTAAGTTTTTAAATTTTTGTGCCAAGTGAGTTAATTCAATGTAAAAATTAGATTTTAATTAGAGTTTAATTTTGTGACATATGTCCCATCTAATCTAAGTTTTTTAATTTTTGTACCAAATAAGTTAATTTAGCGTAAAAAACGAGAAGTCCAACATACGTAAACCATAAAAAACATAATTTTTTAATGATTTTATATTTATGAGCCATTTTTTTTTGTAGAACTAAAAACAATTCAAGTTTATAAGTCATCTATAATAATAATAATAATAATTGTGAGGGTAAAAGCCCAACATTCTGTATTGGGCCTAGGACCCTATTTGAAGATTACGGTGTGTCCGAAGAGATAAAAATGATTGAGAAGGATTCCATGGGGAGAGATATACTTGGAAACGATCAAGGAATATAGTCCAAAGAGAGCATCGGCAGTCCGAAGAATGTAGTCTCCTCGGATATAAGGAGTCTCGGTCAAGCAAATACCTGGGAGGTTCGAGTGATCTTCCTAGCGATTCCAATGATAAGAACAAGTTTCAGACATGTATGGAGATGATAAGAACGGAGAAATATCTAAAAGAAAAAGCTGCTACCACCGTATTTAATGCACTACAGCAACTTTTCTGGCCGCATTTATGTGGAGAAGACCCCTGAACAGTGCAACTTCAGCTACCACTACTCATGGAGAACTAAAGAAGATACCTGATATGACATGCACTCAAGTGAATGCATAGATGAAGAACAAGTGTACGGTGAAGATGGTTGAGAAGAAGGCTATATAAAGGGAAAATGCCTCTGATGAGAGGGGATCGGGAAAAAGGGAAAAAGAATGGGAGAACGATTTTACTATAGCTCTAAAGAATTGTATTCACCTGTCAGTCAATGATATACCTCTTTGGACATCAATTTGTCTAGCTTTCAAGTGTGTTTTCATATTGGTTCATCCCTTAATCTCTTAGTTAACTGCTGTTCAATTCACAACCAGCCTAGCTTTTTCACCCACTCTCTACAAATTTATTGTTTTGGGTTCATTGGGCCCATAATCCACACCTTTTGGGCTTAGACTACAAATCTTGATCCTACAATAATAATAATAGATGAAATTGAGAGAAACTCAAATTAGAATTCTAAATTAGAGTTCCAATTTTACACCATGTGTCTTAAATTATTTATTCTTAAAGACTTTTATTTCTTAATTTTAGAATCAAATGTGGGACCATATCATAAATATTCATCAAAGTGAGTTATTAAGTACAAAAACCAAATAGTCTAAAATAAATAAATTGTAAAAAAAAAAATGCTTCACTGTAAAAAAAAAAAAAATATGGACAATTTACATTTTGTATCTAATAGTATTCTTACAAATTTTTTTAAAGAGTTAATAAAATATAAAAATGACTATCAATAGTATTTAAATTATATATATATGAATTATATTATGTATCTTAACTAGCTGTAGATCACTTCCTCGGTTCCTACTATCATATATAATATAAATTTATTTATAAGAATAAATTAATAAATTTTAATATATATTTAAATATATTATATAATTAATAAATTTTTTAAAAAAATTTTAGATATATTTTGTTTATAATTGAGTTAGGAATTCATGTATATTTTGTTTATAAATGAATTAGGATACTACTTCATTTATATTTAGTTTATCAACTCAGTTGGATACTTAAATATATTTTGTTCACAACTAAGTTGGAATATTTGTTTATATATTAGTGTATATTTTGTTTGTCAACTCAGGTGGCATGTGTGATATATTTTTTTCTGCTCAATTTAATAATAATAGTATTAAAAAAAATTGTCCAATCCATGGGTTTAACCCAACCCAACCCAACCCAACCTATGTGGGTTGGGTTGGGTTGGGTTGAATTTTTTTTTTAACCCACCATGGTGGGTTGGGCCAAAAAATCCCTTCAACTCGATCCAACCCGACTCATGCACACCCCTAGTAGGGGATAAAGGTCGGGGTTCAAGTTTTCAGGAGGGAACTTCATACACATATACATTTGGATTAGACTAGAGTAGAAATTCTATCTTGTATAAAAAATAAAAAAAAAATAAAAAAAGTGTATCCATGCATATATATGGCGTTACAAGCTAGTTTATATAAATATTGTAACTCATAAGCTCATAATAAGTTAATAATAATGATGCAATTTTCTGATTTCTCTCTCTAATCAACTTAGTTCCTTTGATCTTTCTCAAAAAAAAAAAAAAAAAAAAACCCAAAATAGCTTTTATTTTTTTATACCTTGGAATGAGATATATGTGTGAGAGAGAAGTGAAAAGGTATTATATTTTTATGTGAAAAATCATAGTTGACCATCAAGAGAATGCATCACAAGAGAAATGAGGGTGCCCTCATCATAGTGCCTTTTTTTTGTTTTGTTTTCTTTGTTGGCGCTAATTTTTAGAGATTTAGGACATTTTTGATAACGGTGTTTATACAACGAAAACTATTGTTTAAACATCACAATACATATTTATATACACTTTTTTACCTGCACGTATTTCTACAAAATTTAATCAACGTTACTAAAAATCTCTTACCAATCGAGCTCTTAACCTGTCCATAATCAATACCTAATTAGTAGTTATGCGCATAGTTGTCAAAATCGAGATCCTACGTAAGATCGTGGGAGGTAGGTGAGATCGTAGATCGTAGGATCGGATCGTGAATCGTAAGATCCTACATTATTTGAGAAAAAACAAAAAAAAAAAAAACAAATTGGTATGTTAGATAATCACATAAATTATACATTCATAAAAAATAAAAAATTTGCATCCATTTGATGTAATTACCATGCATCATTATATCTATTTGTAAGCATCATTTAAGATGTCAAAAATCTCAAAACGTAACACTCTATTGGGATGTTATTTTTTGTTTGTTTTCAACTAACACTCTATCTCGCTACATTAGAATAGCAAAACTTGATCTATTGGAATATTATTTTTCATTTGAGTCAAACTGAACATTCTGTTAAGTTAAAGAAGATTATAAGAAATCAAAATCGTTTGGAATCGTTAGAATCGTATGATCTTGAACGATCACTAAGATCTTTGAAAGATTTAGATCGTTTTGGGCAGGTGAGATCGTAAAATCGTAGGATCGTAAGATCCAGATCGGGATTTTGACAACCATGGTTATGCGTAATGTACGCTTAACTTACACTAGCGTCATTCAGGAAAAAAAAAACTTACACTTGCGTCTGTAGCTTACAAAAAAATGGCCTTTTTCATTTAAGTTTCAAAATGTACGGAAATAATGTGTTCTTTAAAACTAAAAAAGTTTAATAAAAAATCAAAGATGTTGCTGTTTAAAAAAAGAAAAAAAATTGTCAAGCACTTAGGGCCTATTTGATAATATTGTTCTAGTAACGTTGTTTGTATTTTTTGAAAATACGTGTATGTGGGTGCTACCGTTTAAAAAAGAAAAAAAAAATTGCCAAGTATTTAAGA